>NW_020769329.1:3601835-3681956 GCF_900518735.1 Pseudonaja textilis | reverse complement strand
ATTCTATTCTATTCTATTCTATTCTATTCTATTCTATTCTATTCTATTACACATTCATCGCAGATATCTCTTAAAGTACCATTGATCCATTTATTTCCTTCCAGCACTCTCTAATATTCAACCTTCAAAGTCATTCATGTTTCCAATATAAACTTAGACATTTTCTCATAGAAAGATTATTTCAATTAACATTAAAGCTTAAATCAAGTCCAGCTCAACCCTTACTCCATTAATTTTTTCTAAAGCCAACATTAATGATCCTTCTGCTGTATGTTATTTTTAATAAATCTTTACGCTTGTAGTTAAAGAAGAACTGAAGAAAACCCACCAAACCCAAAAGTTAATCTTGTTGTTGTTCATTTCCCTTGTTTTATTGAGTTCCATTTGTGCTTTGTGTTTAATTCTGCCAAATTAACTACTTCCTGGCATTCTCAATTTCCATTTTCTAGTCCATTCTAAAACATTAGTCAGAAACTACTTTTACCTCCACAATGGTCTTCTATGTTGTCTTCCTTTTTAAAATATTATTAGAATATGACCTGGGGTAGTGAATACAACATAGATATGGATAAGCAATATAGTTTGTACCTCTGTAGAGAAGTAGAGCAGTCTATCATGGCTTGCTAACGATCACGGCTTACGTATTTCATTTTTGTTGTTTGCCATATACAGCAATGTGCTTTTATCTAAAAAGCTATCTGTGTGATAGTGTTCCTAAGTGCTGGGAATCATATAACATAGATTAATTAAAGTTCTGTTTCAAAAAGAAATTAGATCTCACATCCTTGAGTGCATTAAAATCAATGGTCAACTGGCTTTTGTCCATCCATTCCCAGAGGACGGCAATCTGAATATTCTGTATTAAGGGTAAATGTCATGGCTGTACTATTTTACTTTATTTTTTGCTGCTTTTTTATACTTAAAACTGTCAAGAACCAAATCCTCCTTTGCCTATTTGAAAGCACCTCAAGCTTTTTACTTCATTTCTCCAGACTCCTTTCGGCACTGAATCTAGCTATTTATTGGTTGCCAAGCAACCTCTTGTACTTGCTTTTAAACTACAAACACATCACCTTGCTGCCTTAGTACTTATTTTTAACACACTGCAATAAACTTTCCAAAATAATAGCCTTAATAATCAACATCAGCATCTCACAGACAAGAATGTAAGAACTGTTATCTGTGACAGCTGAATGACAATTTCCCTAGTTAGAGGCAGAACTCTTAATATAGATGTAGGAAGGCCACTGCATTCAGGGCCCTGTTTCTGGATTCCAGAGCAAATTTTGCATTCTGTTGACAAAAATATAACTCAGAATCTGAGGGATATTTTAGTTTCTTCTACAGAGATTGTCTTGGGTATTTTGATTTCTGATGATAATTCCCCTGTCATATGGACATTTTATGTGCCAATATGTGAGTCTAAGGAATCATGCCTAAACTGACTTTGCCTTTTGACTTCCAATCTAGCAACCATCTCATTTTCAAGGGAGCATCAGAATCTTCCCATATTCCACAAAGAAGAATATCTAAAATCTTTTATTTGCCCAATAAATGACATCAACACCCTCCTAAAACTTGAAAGACCCCAGGAGAACAAAAGATGACTTTGGTTTCTGTGCCTGAAGATGCAACATATTCACTATGTTCTCTGCCTGCAACAATTTGTATCTTTACTATAGAAGCTGTTTCTAGAAAGAAAGGTGTCTTCTGCTACTACATGACCCTCCCATGTTGGGAAAACCGTTCCATCCCAAAAGGCTGGTGTCACACTTCATATTAAATCATAAAATCACTTTGTTTCTTAATGGCTTATTGCGGTGTGTGAATTCAGCCATTCATTACATGTTAACTATGTGTAAATACAGACCAAGAAAGAAAGAAAAAAAGAGACATATACATAAACAGGAAAGCATAACTTACAGCTTGAGAATGACTGAGTTAAAGAACTGTTGATTACATGTTAATCACATGTCATAAACTAATTTTATACTCATCTTTATTAGAGTTGCATTCTATTTTTCCCCTCTAGATGGCATATATATTGGTCACTTATTTAATAATTTATCCACAATTTTATATGATAGGTTGGGTGAGATGGTTGCTCTTTAGGGCTTTGTGGACCGTAGGAATGCAAATGATGAAAAACTCATTTTATTTTCTGACAAAGGCCAGGAGATGATAGGCCAGTGAGCAGCTTATAGCCTACGATTTTCAGAAAAAACTTCATGGTAAAGAAGAACAACTTGACCGAGATCAATCATCTTGGCCAAAGAAGAAGTTGCTGTTTCAATCCTGGCTTACCACATTTTTAAAATTTAGTATCATTTGTAATATACTGTGAGCTTTCAGATAAAATTTTAAATGTAATTTTAAAATGTTTATAAATGCTTAAGAGATTGCAGGTGCTTTGTAAATATCAGCAGTATTTTAATATCATTAATGCAAAGACAATTGCTTTGAAAAAAAAATTATTTACAGTATGTTATCTTGCATGATTTATTAGGTAATGCAGCCAAAGTTACATCAGCTTACAGAATGCATCCTAAAATGGTTGATTCCAACTTTTCCTTCTAAATTTCTAAAAGAAGCATATATATAGTTTAGGTATAATGATCCAAGGAGAATATCTTTCACCAGTCAGTAATAGCATCCATCCTATCTCATTTAATAATATCCTGGCCATTGTATTGATATTGTATCACTGTCCTTTTCATTTGGTTTTGGCATAAGAGAGATACTGGTGACCATCTATCTGGGATTCAGTTGTCAGATCAGCTGGCAATAAAGCTTCCTGTATAGTTGAAACAAGAAAAAACTTTCCTTTACAAGGGAAAGTTTATTTTTCCATATCTGCTCGCTTATGATACTGCAACCATCTGGCACAATGAATTTACCTCAGGACATACAATAGGGTTAGCAACCATCAAGACTTAGTCATTTTCCTGTTTCCAAGGAGTGGGCACTGATTGCATAAATGAAACCTACTGATACATAGCTTGTTTATAGTCCTTGATTTGCCCTTAACTGTTCTTTGTGCAATAAAGGCCCTCCTAACCCATAGCTTTCATCTTTATCTTCACCCACCCAGCCATCTGTGGTGCATATTATCCAAGCATATTAGTAGCCTTACTCCCACTCTGTGCAATCAGCTGCAGAGGCTCTATTTCCCACATGTTTTCCTTTTGTGAAGGCAGAAAATATGGAGTTTCAGAAAGACATTTTCAGTAATAACATCAGGTTTGTGACATCGGGATTCTAAAGTTAATGGCCAAAGACAGGCTGGGAAGGTGACTCTGGTATACAGACTAAGTTCTCCTTCAATTTATACTTGAAGTTTCAGTAGAATATACCATTTTAATGGTTTTGTAGAGTTTCCTTTTTGCTCTGTAGGATCCTACCATCTGTCCTATTATTTTGCTTGATTTCTACTACTACATTTAAGGTAGAAAGGTATTTTCCACATTTGAATGAGCAGCCTAACCCTTTTCAATGTCTAATTATAATCATTCTAATTCTGTTTTATCACTGCATTATTGTAAATAGCCTCATAGTGTGTAAATCCTGTGTGTGAAATGTGAATTATGAAAAATCAGTCCCATTTTGTTTTGCCAAGAACACACCTTCAGTGGACAGAAACCTGAATAATATCCCCCATCTCTTATTGCTGTGACCTTAATTTTGCCCAGAAATTTGCTAGTGGAATCCTCTTATACTTTATCAGAAAGCTGAAGAGTTTCCAAAATATTCAATCTGCTAATTTGTTTCCAAAGCTAAGAGTAAATTTTTTGAAATGTCCCTCATATCTTTGAGATCTAAAATTAAATCTATACTGAGGCATAGAATGGATATGAATAAAATAAGGCTTTATTTCAAGATACGCACAATGTAAAAAAATTTTTTTGTTAAACTAAAGGTCCTCATCAGAGACCTGAGAGCAGAATATACTTTTGAGATAATAGCCTGGTTTTCTTCTCATCGTATTTTTTAACTCCACTATTCTGACCTGTAGTGAAATCAGTATGTAGGGTAATCCAGAACAAGACAATAATTATTGAAATCATACTTTAACTTATTTGTTGTATTGTTTTCATGTAAATTATTGTTTTAACCAATCATTTCAAATGCTGAGCCATACTTCAGATAGATTTCTCCTCTATGTGTAAAGTCCATGAAAACTGCCTGCTTTGCCATACTCCCATCTCTTTAAAAAGAGGATTTGGGTCTTGTTAATTCTAATACGCCGAGATTTAGATTTAGATATACAAGTTTAAAGGATGTTTGAAATTATAGTGATCTTGCAAAATATATAGCAGGAAACAGACTATCCAGAGACCACATTTCACTTTCATCTTTTGCCTCTCCATTGAATCTTATAAAAACATATCAAAATACATATTAGTAATTATTTGTATTTATTTGTAGTACATATCATTTCTCTCACCAATACTTAGAAATCTAGAGATTTGTACATATTATAATGAGAATTGCCATCAGAATTCACAGGGTGTGATTCTGGAGAAAAATCCAATACTGACAGCTTTTGTGGAAATAATTCATAGAAGCAAAATATAATTAAGATTAATCTTTTTTTTTTCAACAGGGTGG
Organism: Pseudonaja textilis; assembly: GCF_900518735.1. The sequence continues at coordinate 3,677,348 of NW_020769329.1, read as the reverse complement.
CATCTGGCTCTGCTGGCATCCAGTTCAGGAAAACATCAATATAATTTGCAATTTCACATATGAAATCATTATCATCTTCTGCTTCTAAGCATATGTAGGAAAGGTTAAGGTATTCTCTGTTGAAAGGACAACCTATTACTGAAGTTCGACTTTCATTTCCTCCTATTGAAAACTCCTGTTCCCATCAGTATACTTTTATATGCTTATATGCTCCCAGTTAACAGAAAAGCAGGAAGAATTGCTGTAAACTGAAATCTCAAAAGATTTAAGGTGTAGGCATGTTTTGATTAATTTCATTATCATCAGATCAAAGAACAATCTGTTTTCATTTGAATGTCAATAATAAATCCTGTTGAATTCACTGAGGACTTAGTCCAGGGGTGGGATTCTACCAGTTCACAGCTATTCACTAGAAACGGTTGTTAACATTCTAAGCAGTTCAGAGAACCGGTTGTTAGAAGAAATTACTGGCTTAATCCTGTAAGGAAGGGAAGAAGGAAACATTCTGGTGTTGCTTATGGAAACTGCCTCTCCGTTAACCCTTATTACATTCTTGCAGGACTGGACTTCCTGTCTCAGGAATGTCTCTGGAGCTTTTTTTCCCCCTCCTTTGCTGGTACTTTGCTTGTGTGGTGTGACCATTCAAAGTTACAATGGCACTGAAAACAGTGACTTATGACCATTTTTCACACTTACGACTGTTGCAACATCCCCACAGTCATGAGAGGCCAGGCGAGGAGATGCATGCCTCGATGTGAGTGATATTGAGTTGGCCACACCAGCCAATAACATGACCACCAAGCCATGTCCACCCAGTCACATGACCACCAAGCCACACCCACCGCCTAAGCCACGCCCACAGAACCAGTTGTTAAAAATTCTGAATCCCACCCCTGACTTAGTCCCATATAAAAGTGAAAAAAGGAATGTGTCTTCTGGGATGTTTTGGCATGAAAATACATGACTGTTAAATGATGGTTATGGGAAATCCAGATGGCTCCCTCATGAAAATGCTTCTCATGCAGCAATTTACTAACTACTGTGCTATGAAAGCTGGCTTCCAGTTTGGAGTACCTACAAGATGATAGAATACTTCAGATTACTATCAGTAATTACAGTTACGTTTTACAGATAATAGTTTAAAACAATCCTGTACTTCCAGGCAAACATTTTGTTTGGAAAGTCTGAAGCCATAATAAATTATTGTGGATAGTCAACTAAGAGTCTTGGACATGATTAATAATCCATCAGGAATAATAAAACCATCAGGAAATCCTGGGGCTATGGATATGACAGGGTAGTTAAAGAAAAATATCCTGAAATTAGAAAAGCATCCATATGTTTGCCAAGAAAACTACATTACATTGGAAGAAGTTGTTTGTAGTATAGCAGCTGTTTAGATCTGACAGTGTAGGCATTAGCACTCTGATGACCTTGAGAATCACTGAGATTGCAACTTCCAGAATTCATGTAATCTGGTAACCTCACAAATGTTAAAATGTTCTCTGAATTGTTAAAACTGTAGAACAACTGCTATTGTTCCAACATGCATGAATACTACACCTATGAAGGAATAAATCTAAACATAACCCATAGCTAATCTACGGGTCCCATCCCTGAGGGAGATATATCTGGTGAGATCCAGAAGAAGGGCCTTCTCCATGATAGCTCCCTCTCTCTGGAACATCATTCTCCCAGAGCCCATCAAATGGCTAGTGTGATCTGCTGTTGCCAGGGCGGGGTGGGGGTGGGAGTTGGGGGTAATTCCCCCCCCCCCCCCGATTTTGTTCTATTGTACTTTATTAATTTATTTGATTTTTCTTAGTTTTTATTGGGTTTTTTGTTTTAAATATGGTTTTACATTCTGTAAGCCACTTCGAGTCACATGAGTGAATAGGCAGCAATATAAATTAAATAAACAAACAAATAAATAAATAAATTTATACTAACTTATTTTGTTAAAACTCCTGCAATTTTCTTTGAAATTCCTACAAATGGCACAAGTACTACATTATCCCCTGATCCAGACAGAAATGGCAGAGGAATCTACAAAGCACATGGAAAATACAATTTCAAAATACGATTGCCATTTTCTTAACATAAATTATGGGTTTGACAATGGTCTCAAGAATTAATGGTTTGAGATCAAACAGGTAAAATGTAGGGTTGAATCATGCAAAATAATGTAATTCCCATTTGAGAGCAGTGTTGCAGAAACTTTCCTTCCATTCCTGTATCTTAATTAGGAGTTTTATGTGGGGTTAGCTTTTACAAAATTCTAAAAGATTTTGTGAATTATGAGAACATCTGAACATTTTTAAGCTAAACAGAAGAGATTTTCATATTGCATCAGTCCACATCAGGTTTACTCTGATTTATGGACCCGATCTTGCCTGAAAAATCAGATCCACATTATTCAAACGTTGGCTTTATTTAAATTGTTAATTCAAATTAAATCAACATTAATCGTTAATTCACATTTAAATTGATGAATCAAGTTTATTCACTTCAAAAAGCCAATACAATTTGAACAAAATATCCTCCAGCATACAGAAAACTGAAATGTTAGATCCATTGATCAAATCTAATTGTTGATTCACATAATTGAAACATACACTTCCATCTAAGCCTTCTTCTATTGCATAAAAGCTTGCAATGTTCTGAAACAGTTAAATTAGGAGAAAAGGGGGGGCACATTATCCTGTTTACTTTTCCAAGGGTTTGCATACATAAACATACCACCATTTTTTATGCCACCATTTGTTAGCAAACCGGCCAATTTTCTTTTTGCAAATATGGGTAAAAATGGATGTGATTAGCTCTGCAAATGAAAACTCATTTACTTGATTTATATTCAGCCTTTTATTTCACTTGGGAGTTCAAGACAGCATGCCTCACCTTTCTTCTTTTATTTTGCTCCATAACAACTCTGAGTGCTTCAATGTCATCCATAAGTTTTCATGGCTAAGTTTAGATTAGAACTTGGTCTAGTCCAACATTCAACTCCTATACTGCAATATTGCATCCTTAATCAAAAATTACACAGGCATGTTTATCTTTGCCTCTAGAGATGTCTCGTATTGTCCAGAGGCCCAAACATTTTTTTTTAGTGTGACTTTCAGGTCAAGCTCCTGGTGGTGTAGTTAAATTCATTATTTTAGGAAAATCCATTCTATTTCCTATACAAAAGGCAGCATGGTAGAGTATTGACATTTTTATGAATAGCAGTGCTTTACTTAAAAATTTCTGGGTGACTTAAAGTCAGTACCTCTCAGACTAATCTACCTCACAAGATTGTTGAAATGACATAAAACAATTTTATGCAGTTTGCATGAATGGCTTTGTTTTGTTTCTTAATGATTTTTTTCCTCTGAAATAGTTTTCATCTGGTGACTTAGATATGTTTTGTAAAAAGGAATACAAAAATGATTTTTTAAAATAAATTATACTATCCAAAATGTATGTAAACTGAACACTGAAGATATAGCTATAAGATGTAAATTGTTTGAAGCAAAACTTTATTCAGTGAAATTGTAGTGGAGGGATTTGTGAATTGGATTGCAATAACAGCTGGAGAAGTACATATGAGAGGAAGCTGAGGGAAATAGAGAACCTCAGATTAGTAACTACTTCAAGGGAATCTATCTAAATCCATTTTAGCTTTTTTATAGCATATCAAAATAACTTGAGAAGGTTCATTCCTATACATGAAATTTGTTTGACCCAGTAAATGTCAGATAGTTCAAAGATTCAAAGAAATTATTTATGAAACATTGGAATTAGGTAATAAAAATACTTTATTTCCATTTTTTTCTGTTTTTATAGAATTATAAAAGTTATAAATTATTCAGATACTTTCTTTAATAAATTTTAAAATTAAAATAAAAGATTGGGACATATATTGCGTTCTGAAGACTTTGCTGAGCCTATTCCCACTCAGGTCTGCGTTTCCAGCAGGAACGGGGACTACTCCTATTGGCTGATGCCATTTGACAGCCGACTATAAAAGGGACAGCTGTTGCCTATCAGCCGGCTGCCCTGTTAGCTCACAGCAGCTGCAGCAACCCTCCGTTGCCTCCGTTGTTCCCACCACCCATTTCACATTGGCGACAAAGGTGGGATTTATCTAAAGAGGCACCTGAACACAGTCACTGAGCTGAAACTCACAACTTGGGCTGAAAGACACTATTGAGCTGAAATTCACTATTTGAGCTGATTGTCACTGTTTGCGAGCGTGAAGGAAAATTTCTCTCAGCAGCACCAGTGTGATCTGAAGAAGAGATGACTTTAAACCCTGCATTCCCACCTTTCAGACCGACATTGGAGACATGGGAATCCTATATAAACCACTTTGACTGCTTTCTGGATGCCACTGACCTAGCTGCCCACAGAAAAATGGCTTACTTTTTTAAAAAATTGTGGAGCTACGGTGTTTGATACTGCTACTGCATTACTGGCTCCTCAGTCAGTAAATACTGTGCCTGGGAGGAATTTCAGGAAATCCTTTGTAACCACTATTCCCCTAAACCCTGTTGAATCGCCAGGCATCACACTTTTATAAGATGGACCCAGGCTGAGGGAGAGATTATTAGCATATATATGGCAGTGCTGAAAACAGCCACCTTAACATTGTGGGTTTAGGGACCACCTTGATGGTATGCTATTAGACCAATTAGTCTGTGGGGTGAGGGACCTAAGACTACAGAGACATCTTCTCACTAAAGGTGACCTCACCCTTAAGATGGCTATGGAAGAATCTCAAGCTGCTGAACTGTCAACACTCTCAGTGAGAGAGATTCAAGGAAATCCTGTCAGCCACAGTAGCTCAGCTGTTCACTTCAATGAAGCCTTCCCTGAGGAAAGCTCTGAAGAAGCTGGTGACGTCAATTGCCTCAGACAGCCAAAAGCCACTTAGAGAAAAAACTGGTCTGCCACCAATCAGCCCCCATGGCCTCGGCCCATCTGCCTGAGCTGTGGGGGAAATCACCTCAGGGCATTCTACAAGTTCAGGAACGCCATTTGCTTAAAATGCCCCCCAAAAGGTCACTTGGCCAGAATTTGTCAGGCTGGGAAAATTTTCAACCAGCCTCAACAACAATTTCCTCAGCGAACACAACATTTCCAGAAGCAAGTAGAAGACTGCTTCACATGCTACCAAGCTAAGTCACTAAACAAAAATTCTAACAAAATAAGTGTCATTATTTCTTTAGAAGGTAAACCTTGCAAGATGGAGCACTCTCCATCATCTCATGGAGCACCTTGAAGCGAATCCTCCCTCACATGGCAAAGAAGAGGCTTCAAGATTGCCATCTAACTCTGTGATTACCAGGGCAGACCTATTCCAGTCATTGGAAAAGGCAAGTTTTCCATTCATTTTCAAAATGTTAAGGGTTGCTTGTCTTTAGTTGTAGTAGATGGGGCCCTTCCAAGTCTGCTGGGGCTGGCCTGGTTCCCTGCCCTTAGCCTTCATATAGGATTCACTCTATCAGCAACCGGAGGTGGATGCCTTATTTAATGACTATGCTGATGTATTCAGCAAAGGCCTTGGGTGTTGTGTGGGATCCCCAATTTCATTCAATTTAGACCCTCTTGCAGTTCCAATTTGCATGAAGCCTCACAGAGTGCCTTTTGCTATCTGACCAAAGCTGGACAAGGAACTAGATAAGTTAATTACCCAGGGGATTTTAGAACCTGTGGACTATTCAAAATGGGAAACACCTATAGTTATGCCTATCAAGAAAGATGGCAGCTTAAGAATTTGTGCTGATTATAAGTGCTCAATAAATATTTACATATCAGTGCATACCCAGTCCCAGTAATCCAACATCTTCTGCATTCATTCGAACCAGGGATTATTTTTGCAAAATTAGATATGTCCAAAGCATATAAGCAGATGCAAGGATCTCCAATTTGGGGTCAGTGTGGCCCCAGGAATTTTTCAGTCATTAATGGAGAGGTTATTACAAGGGTTACCTGGCATAATACTTTATTTCGATGACATATTAATTTCTGCCTCAGACAAGCCCCAATTAATACAAAGAGTTTGAAGGGTTCTCAATTGTTTCAGAAAAGCAGGCCTCAAATTAAAAAAGGAAAAGTGCACCATCGTTACACCACAAGTAGAATTCCTGGGTTACAAATTGACACTTCTGACATCCACTCAATAGAATCGAAGGTACGTGCAATCCATGATGCCCTTACCCTATCAAACAAGACTGAACTTCATTCTTTTCTGGGACTGCTTAATTTTTACACCTCCTTCTTGCCCCACAAGGCTTCTGTCACTTAGCCACTTCATAGATTCTTAGACAAACATGCCACTTAGCACTGGGGCCCGAAAGAAGCCTTTGTTTTCAAGGCTGTCAAATCATTACTTACTTCAAATTCTATCTTGGTCCAGTTTAACAAGGACCTCCCTTTAGTCCTGGTGTCAGACACTTCACTTTTTGGCATTGGTGCTGTAGTAAGCCACAGACTGTCCAATGACTACGAGGCACCTTGCCTTTTTCTCAAGGACATTTTCTCAAACTGAATGTAACTATAGCCAAATTGACAAGGAGGCTTTAGCCGCAGTCGCATCAGTGATCAAGTTTCATGAGTTCCTTTATGGTCACCATTTCAAACTTATCACTGACCAGCCTCTCTTGGGACTCTTATCAGGCAACAGGCAAACACCTCAGATTTTGTCCCCAAGGATGACCAGGTGGACTTTGTTTCTAGCAGCATACTCCTACACATTATCACATCGAGCAGGAAAGCACCTCAGCCACGCTGATGCTCTCAGCTGTTGTTGCCCCTGCCTACTCCAGTAGAAGACCCAGCATCAACCAATGCTGTGTTCCTGATCAAAGACTCAACCTGCCCATCACATCTTTTGACATTGCTGCCCACTCTGCCAAGGACAAGGTAATATCCCAAGTCCTTGAATGGGCAGGAAGGGGGTGGCCTAAAGGGTCTTTTTCACCTGACTTCTTGCCTTTTAAAAATTGCCAGCAAGAATTGTCATCCCTACAAGGTTGCCTGCTATGGGGAAGCAGAGTAGTCATACCTTCACATTGCAGACTCCTATTTTTAAAGTACTGCATGAGAGACATCCTGGGATTGTCAGGATGAAAGCTGTCAGCTGGTGCTCTATTCAAAATCCAAGATAGAAATACTTAGACTCCTTTAATCAGAGAAAAGATATCTTTTACTGGAAATCAAGTGGTAGCAACAAAAGAATTCTAAATCTGAGAAAATGGGTGCGTAAATCACATATACAAAGTAATGGCAACATTCCCACCCCCAATAGTTCAATTGGCTCATCCAAAGTTTTGTACATCATCATGTGGGCATCTCCAGGTGGTGATGAGGCTTCTGTCCGTTGACCTTGACATAGTTTGATAAAGGGTTGCAGCTGCGCATAGCATAGGATAGAAACCTAAGCAAGCATGTACCCCCCCCCCAGTTTATACAGTTCTGGTTTGTAACACCTCCAGCTCACTTCCTATAACCATTCCCCCCTCCTCCCCCTGTTATTTATGACAGCCGAAAGATGCAAAGCAAAGGGAGAAAATCTTGAAGGCTGACAAAAGCGTTAGCACGCAGTTACGTATGGTGGCCTGGCATGGATGCCCAGATCACTACCTGGGTGAATACTTGCCAACCATGCCAGGTCACCAGGCTTGTCCCTCCTGCAGTCACCCCTGGAAAATGGGAAAGCTCGGGGTCTCCTTGGTCCAGGCTCCATATTGATTTGGCTGAAAGAACTGTCAGAACTACAAAAGAGGCCCTGGGAATGCTTCAGCCTGCTGATTAGCAGTCTAGACTTTCAAAATACCTATTAATCCAGCACACCACTCCCAGTGGTGCTACCAATTGCTCCCCAGCAGAACTTCTAATGTGCTGCCATTTGAGGACCACCCTGGATAGACTCCATCCAAATTATTCCCCTGCCATGCCTTTGGGTTGCAATAGCCAGGCCAAAAATTTCACAGAGCACGACCAGGTCTATGCCAGGAACTAGGCAGGCCATCCCTTATGGCTACCTAGTCAAATTATGGCAGTAACTGGCCCTAAATCTTATAGGGTCCAGTTACAGGATGGCCGCATTTGGGGCTGCCATATTGACCAACTAAGAGGGCATTGGAGTACTCCCACAGGTGGCCCTCCAGACAATTTTGTTGCGACGAGCCCAACATTGCCCAAAGTAAGCCCCCACAGACTTGTAGATGACACTGACCTACCCTGGCAGTTGACCACACCACACTCTGAGTTGCCGGAGGTTGAGGTTCCTGTGCTGCCATCACCAGAGACTCCACTCCTAGCAGTGGATCCTCATTCTTCAGCAGCCCAAGCAGAACTGAGAAGATCTGGCCATCTGTGCAGGTGCCCGACATACTTAAAGGACTATACATGCTCCATTCTGGGAAAAAGGAGTATTGTGTTCTGAAGACTTTGCTGAGCCTGTTCCCACTCAGGTCCACGTTTCTAGAGGGAACACGGACTGCTCCTATTGGCTGATGCCATTTGACAGCTGACTATAAAAGGGAGCTGTCAAATGGCATCAGCTCTTGCCTGTCAGCTGGCTGCCCTGTTAGCTCGCGGCAGCCACGACAACCCTTTATTTTTAAATAAAGTTTTGGCTGAATGTTGCTCTGCATTGCCTCCGTTATCCCCACCACCTATTTCACAATATACTTAACTAACAAGCACCTATTTCATGCACAGGGAGGTCCTTTAAAAGTAATTTAGCAGTTGCCTATATAAAGCATTGCAAGTAACCCTTGCTTAATGACCCTAATTGAGACTGAAATATCTATTGCTAGGTGAAGCATCAGAAACACCACTTAGCAGTAGCAGTTTTGGTAGTCCTGGTGCAGTTGTTAAGCCACGTCCTCACTCTAATCCTAACCCTGCCCCATTATACTTATATCTGATTCACTTCCCTCCACATCTGCCTATTTCCCTCCCCCCAATCTCTGTGCTGGCTGCCTGCATTCTGCCCTGCTCCCCATACCCTGAAATCCACTGCCCTTGCCACAGTTGCTTGTGGCCAGAAGCCTCCTGGTCAATGTTCAGTCCAGCTACATATCAGCAGCAATTGGAGGAATAAGATGTCAAAAGTCAGCTGGGGACAATTGGAGTTGTGCACTGCAAAGTAGCAAGGCAGCAGAGCAGAGTGAGATGGTTGAGTGGGGGAAATCAAAACATATGCTACAATCATATATGAGGATTGGCTGCCAAGTCCTCAAGTTTTAATCATGATAAATGTGGGGTTACTTCAGCGGCCAGATGGACCATATGTAAGTACCATTCATCCAGCACTGTCATTACTTTGAATAGTCACTGAGTGGTCATTAAGTGAATGCCACCTGTATAATGTTTTTTCTTCCCCCATTTTAGTGCAGAATTCGGAAAGGCAAAAAAGATGGTGAACCTCTGGAAGAGGTTTGAGTAAACTAAAGAAGACTGACTTGATTTTTATGCAGGGAAGTTTGTTGCTGAGGGAATTGACAAAGCTCTGTGTGCAAAATAAAACAAGGCCGTAGACCAGAAAAGTATGTCTATGTATATTTCTGCTAACTGAACAAATTTGGATTTCTTTTTTGTTTCTTTATCTGCTCTCTATTCTTCAAAGCTTGAGAAACAGTAGGAAGGAAGGAGCCTGCTGTTTCAAGCAATAGTCCAGTGGTGCAGATGTTAAAGATGATGGATGGAGTCATGGAGAGGATGACAAATCTTTGCACCATGTTATATGCACACACAACACACCTTTCTATAGCAGTTTTAAATTATTGTAAAGAACTGTTTTTCACCAGGAAACTAGCTGGTATTGCTGACTACACTTTTGCTTTGTTTAGGCTGAAACAAATGCCAAGCTTTTTTTTCTAAAAAACAAAACAAAAAACCCACCATTCAACCTGAAGCAGAAAAGCTGAATTACAAGAAGAGAAAAGGAAGTGAGGATGGGAAGGATAAACTAAAAGTTGTTTCTGGTTATTAAGCCAGGATTGTTTTGACCCCTGAATGATTCTGATGAATTTACATTGCAAAAAAGTAGTGAATAATCCTTGAGTTGCCTACCTCGTATTATCTTCTAGTACTAAGTGAAAAAAAGTCCCTTGTAAAAATAATTCTATCTGGAGCTATATAGCTATTGTCAATTTTATTGCCATTTTCAATTGATTTCTTTGTTGAAGTGTACACTAAAACTCTTCCTTATATTCCTAATCTCAAGTAATTTTGATATCATCGTAACATTGTTTCATAAAAGTATCTTCTACATTTTTTTCTTAGTTATTCATGCCCTAGTCATCACACATTCATGGGGACTACCCTTGAATAATATTTGGAAGCTACATCTGGCAGAGAATGCAGTAGTGTGGACAGTTCCAGGAGTCCCATATAACACCACTGTTAAACAAATTGTACTGGTTGTTGGGTTCAATTCAAGGTGTTGGTTATCACTTTTAAAGTGTTTTATGGCATGAGTCCAGGCTAGCTGAGCAACCATCTCAACCCAATGGGATTGGCCTATCCCACTTTTTCTGGCAGAAAGGGCATGCTGTAGACCCATTTGGCTAAGGAATTTTAGCTGGTGGAGCCCAGGAGAAAAACCTTTTCTGCCATGGCTCCCACCCTTTGGAATATCATGCCCTTGCAATGAGATCTGTTCCCACCCTCTTGGCCTTTCAAAAAGGTCTGAAAACCTGGTTCTACCAAATGGCTTGGAGACCAGACTGGGGAATCCATTTTAATTACCTTGCCATCCATTTCAACTACCAGATATTGAGCCCATTAATTGCAGCACTGTCACCAAAGATCCAAAACTTCTATTCAGAATAAGCATATAAGGCAGACCTGATTTTTTCCCACTTCAAATCTCTACACCAGACCCAGCTTAACTAGTTTAAAAAGTCTTAACCAGAAAATAAGGAAGCTGAATGCAAACAGTTGCTCATATAAAAGTCAACCACCCAATGAAGAAAGACATTTTTATGTAACTCCAAACACAAACTGTAGTTGCCGAATGTTCATGTATAAATGTGTAAATTGCTGCAGATATGCACACACATATATGACTACAGAAGAAATTGAGAAAATATTGTTTTTAAAACAGCTTGCTCTAAATAATTCCCTTTTCCTTATTGCAAGAGACACAGTAATAAAACTAGTAAAAGTGCAGAAAAAATATAAGGCATTTAAAGAATCAGGATACTACAAACTTGCATAAAATGTGTGATTTCTAAAGTGGCATGATATAATAGTCATTTTCAGATTGTTTCTGAATTGTTTTAAAATTGTTTCTTTTTATCAGAGCATCTAATTTCTGTGTTGTTCTACTATTTAAATAACTGCAGATTAGTATCATTAAATGCAAGCAAGGTTTTTTTTTAATAGAAGCCTTGAACAGGTGATTTATCAATTTTAATGTAGTAAACTTACTTCTCTGTTAACTCTAAAAACAAATTTGGTGATAAATTCACTGCACTATAAACTGAAAGAATTTGTGGTAATATGTCAAATGTTATTCAGTCTTGCTTCTTTTTAATGTATGGTAATTTGGACAAAATACTTAGGGATAGGACAAAACTAAATATGAAGTAATTGATAAGCGATGTTTCCCAGGTACAAATGCTGCTAATTACAGGGTAAAACAAATATCTTTATTTCCCTAACAATTTGTCTACTAGACAAATTAGAAGCTGACAAGAAGATTACCTAGCTATATATCCTGTGAGAGTTCACACTGTCTCTAAGAGATAGGAGTAACTGAATTTGCAAGGCTTTATATGGAAATTACCAAGCACACAAAAGTAGTTCTCAAACAGCATATCATTCTTTACACTATTCTTTACACTATTCGCTTTAAAGCAGGAGAGCAGGGATGTCAAACTCATGTTGTCATGGGATTGTCATGTGACATATTCTGGCTTTTTCCCTTTGCTAAACAGTGTGGGCGTGGCCAGCGCGTGATGCATCTGGTCCGCGGGCCACGAGTTTGACACCCCTGCTTTAAAGCAGAGATGGTAAACTTGTCATTCCAGAGTCCTTTTTTACTGCTCTAAGAGAAGGGGGAAAAAAAGTCTTTCTCAAAAACCAGTGACTTCTTGCTGTGTTGTGAAGGGCAAAACTTATCTGCAAGGTTTTGGGCGATATGAATGTGCCTGTTCAAATCAGTATTGACTCCTATTAACTGCCTGGAGAAGTCTCTGCAGTTTTCTTGGCAAGATTTTGGTAGTGGTTTACTCTTGCCTCTTCCCAAGGGTTGAGTAAATGAGTGGCCCAGAGTTGCACAGCTGGCTTTCTGCTGAAGGATGGCACTAGAAGTCACAGACTCCCAGTTTCTAGCATGATGCCTTAATAACTATAGAGTCTCCCAGTTTCTAGCATATTTGAAATTATTAATATTTTTCATGTCTGACAGCAAAATGGATCAGGAATTAATTTCTGATCTCACATTGAAAAGGCAGTTATGCTTGAAAATATTGGAAAATCAAATTTAAAAAGGATAGCAATAGCTATAGCACTTAGACTTGTAGACCACTGCATAGTGCTTTACAGCCCTCTCTAAGTGGTTTACAGAATCAGCATATTGCCCTCAACAATCTGGGTCCTCATTTTACTGTCCTTGGAAGAAGAAAGACTGAATCAACCTTTGCAAACTCCTGGCAGTGAGCAGTAAATTAGTCTGAAATACTGCATTCTAACCACTATGTCATCACAGATCATGAAACCATTTCTTCCTTCAGTGTGTATCTTTGCCAAGAGTATCAATAAATGAAGCAATCCTATTTTATTATCTACAAAGGACAAAAGATGATGTTTAATGAAATACTATTCCTACATACAACAGCTATATAAAATATATTACAAATGCAATGTGATAAACTTTTATTAGTAGTATATAGACAACAAAAAAACAAGTTTGAAATGTAATGATACATGTGGAAGTACCATGTTTACTATCTACATCTAATATTGTTGTATGAGGACTTAATGAAAAATATTTCCACCTCCATAGTTTTAGTTCAAATAGGGATATTTTAATAAATAACTAAAACAAGAAAATTCTAGAAAACAGCATTTTTGTTACCAGAATTTACTTTTCCATATAATCCATATAATCATCACCATTCATTACAAACTTCTGCCAGCAATGAACAAACTTCTATTTTCTTAAAGCCACCACCAAAGAACTCTATACTTGGTCTCTTCAACAAAGAAAAAAAAATGCTCTATAGATTTCACCATATTTGTGATCTTTTTTTTTTCCTCCAGCGCACCTGCTGGGAACAAATCACAGAGGATTCTGCCAAATGTAGATTAATAGTAACAAGAAGCTTGCCAGCAATAATGGCAATGCAGAGAGCCAAATATGACTGTCAGTTCCACCAGACTAGATAATCCATCTCATCTACTTACCTAAATCCCTGAAAAATCAATTTTTTAGAAAAGTGGAATAAGTTACTTATACAAGAAAATTTGAAGCAGCCTTATATACCCTTAAACCATACTTTACTTGTACAGGACAAATATACAATTAGAAATCTATTTCCATTTTCAGAGATTTTTTTTTTGGGGGGGGGATAACTAGGGAAATGTAGGGAGTTAAATATGCATGATGCCTCATTAATATTGTTGTACATTGTATTCATGAGTGGAGTCTGATGTCAGACTCCACTCATTGGTCCAGCCACTGGTGGGACAAATAAAGCACTGTCAGTGACAGCGCCGGCTATAAAAGCCTGTGCCTGTTGCGGCTTGCCACTTTTCTTTCCGGATTTAAAATAAAGAGTTTTCCTGCAACCTACTGTCCTGCCTCTTCACTCACTGGAGATTTTACACTGGTGATGAAGGTGGGATACTGAGGAGAGAACGAAGGGCAACCTCGTGGCCATTTTAGCTGACCATTGCTTGGAGAAAGACTACATTCAATACAACCAGCTACCAGGATGGCCCATCACCCAATGTCCATATCTTTTGATCCGGCAAAGGAGAAATGGTCATCCTACATGGGCCGATTTAAATTATATTTAGAGGTAAATGGATTCCAAACATCATCTGATGTGAAGAAGAGAGCCCTCTTCATAACCTACTGCAACTCTGAACTATATGAAGTGGCTGAAGCCCTCATTGCAGATGAACTTGAGAATGTCTCCTGGGACGAGCTGCAATGAACCCTCAAAGGGCATTTTGATCTGTCCCATTCTTACCTCGCCAACCGACATGACTTTTATATGATGAGCCAACGAGAAGGGGAAAGCTCTAAGGAGATTATCCAAGAATTGCAAATTCAATGATGCTGGTTAGTCCTCAGGCTAATTGATGCTCCAAAAGTGACTATTAGACCAAGAAGAAGTTTCTTTTAAAGATGCCCTCGAAGAAGTTCACGCCACAGGGACTTCAGACAGCTCAGCCGCCCAGATAAAAGGAAGCAGAAAAGTGCATGCAACACAAGCTGAGCACTGGACATACAGAGAGACCTTAGAGTTGGAGAGCAGTGAAGAGGAAGACCTACACAGCATGAGACCCAGCAAACCAAGAGGATGCCAAGGATCCAAGCTGTGTGGAGGATGTGGGGTAAATCACCCCCGATCTACATTTCCACTTCAAGGAAATGGTCTGCAGATAATGCAATTAGAAGGGCCACATTGCAGAGGTATGTAGAGCCAGCCAACCAATGAGCAGACAAGCTAGAAAGGCCTATTCATCCACCAGGAAATATAATCAACCAAAGAGTGGCCAAAAAAACCCAGGCACAAAATTCAAAAAGAGAGATGGTGCCAGGGAAGAAACCCACTACACTATTGTGGGGTATCCACAAACCCAGGTAAGGCACACAAGTGCCTACAAGACTAATAAAATCTTGACAAATGTAAGAATCAATGGAAACCTATGCAAGATGGAGGTGGATTCTAGATCTAACACCTCCATGATTTCCTGGGCCACTCTAAAGAAGATCAACCCCAGCATTACTACAAGCAACAGAAACAGCAAAAGATCATCCTAAAGGATTATCAGGGATGCATGATTCCAGTGCTAGGGAGGAAAACCTGCAGCATAGAATACAGAAATTTTCAAGGACTTCTACAATTGACCATAGTGGACTGGGATCTGCCAAGCCTTTTTGGAAGGGAATAGTTCCAGCCCCTGCAGATCAGCCTCACCAACATCCATGCCACCATGACAGTGAAGCCAACCAGGGGAGACGACCTGGACACCTTGTAAAAGGAATTCTGCGAAGTATACAGGGACCCCAATAACTTTTAACCTAGAACCCAACATAGCCCCTGTCTGACTGAAGTCTCGAAGCATCCCATTTGCTTTGTGGCCCAAGGTAGAAGAGCAGCTAGACAAGCTGGTTGCTCAAGTGGTCCTTGAGCCAGTTGACCAAGCAAAGTGGGAGACACCAATAGTGACCCCAGTTAAGCCAGAGGGGTTGGTCAGAATCTGTGCAGACTACAAGAGCACTCTGAACCACCCATTGCAGCAGAGTGCATATCCTGTGCTGGTAGTTCAGCACCTTTTACATTCCCTGGGCCATGGGAAAATCTTTGCTAAATTGGATTTGGCCCAAGCTTATCAGCAGTTGCCAGTTGGCAAGGCAACAGCAGAAGCACAGACTATTGTGACCCACAAGGGTGCATTTAAGTGCAACAGGCTCCAACTTGGGGTCAGCATAGCCCCAGGGCTATTCCAAAGTATAATGAAAAGATTACTACACAACCTTCCAGTGGTCATCCCATACTTTGATGACGTGATTATTTCCACTGACAATCGGACCCAACTAATGCAGAGATTGAGAGCTGTATTGGAGCGATTCCAGGAAGCAGGGCTTAAATTAAAAAGGAGCAAATGCTACATTGCTGTGCTCCAAGTGGAGTTCCTAGGATTCCTGATAGACAGGCCAGGCATTTGGCCCACAAGCGGCAAGCTTAGAGCAATAAAAGAAGCCCCAATGCCACAAAACAAAACAGAACTGCAAGTCTTTCTGGGTCTATTAAATTTTTACAATATATTTCTGCCACAGAAAGCAACAATAGCAGAGCCACTCCACAGACTACTCAACAAAAAAATTATCTGGAAATGGGGGCCCTGCGAAGAATCCACTTTTAACAGAATAAAATACATCCTGACATCTGAAAGCGTGCTCATCCAATATAGTGAGACACTTCCATTATCATTGACCTGAAAGGCATCCCCATATGGCATCAGCACAGTCTTAAGCCACAAACTTAAGCCAATGGGAGAGAAGCCCCAATCACTTACTATTCAAAGACAGTCTCAAAACTAGAAAGGAATTACAGCCAGATCTATACGGAGGCTCTAGCTGCCGTAACCAAAGTAAAACGCTTTCACGAGTACCTATATGGGAGATCACTTGAACTAATAACCAATTACAAACCGCTAATGGATATTCTCACAGGGGACAAGCCTACACTAAACATCCTCTCCCTGAGAATGCTAAGATGGACCATTTTTCTAGTGGCATATAACTAAACTAATCCACAAGCCAGGAAAGACAATAACACATGCAGACGCCCTCAGCCAATGCCTCCTGCCAGACCACATTGGTCACCTGGTACTTTCTATTTCTGTGTTGCTAGTCGAGAATCTCGAGCCCAGCCTACTACTAACATCAGCCGAGATTGTGAGACTGACGGCAAAAGATAGGACCTTGCTGTGAGTTTTGAATTAGTTGTGGAGGGGATGGCTGGAATCAATGGGGGGAAGATGACTTTGTTCCATTTAAAAATAGACAAATGGAATTTATTGGGGGCAAAGGGTTGCCTTCTATGGAAGGAGAGAGTGATCATACACCAACAACTAAGGCCAAAGGTATTGAGACTACTGCAAAAGGGCCACCTGGACATCATACACATGAAGGTCTTGGCCAAGAGTTATGTATGGTGGCTGGGACTAGATAAGTAAATAGAAACATGGGTCACCACATGCCCACCCTGCCAGGAGTCCTGACCAGCCCTACCCTCAGAACCCCCTCTTAAGTGGGAGATGCCCACAGCCCATGGGCCTGGGTATACATAGATTTTTTTGGGGGGGGGAATGCCAAGGATAGACTTTCCTAGTAGTGGTAGATGCCTACTCAAAGTGGTTGGAGATAGTGCTAATGAAATCCACAACTGAGGCCACCATAAGGGCTCTGAGAAAGCTATTCACTACCCATGGGTTATCCAATGTGCTAGTGTCCGATAACGGGCCACAGTTCACAGCACAACGATTTGAGGGTTTCCTAGCAAGTTTAGGGGTCTGCTATGCCTGGTTCAGTGCCAGAACACCTGGCCACAAATGGGCAAGCAGAGAGGATGATAAGAACCACTAAAGAAATCCTCAAGAAAATGGGCCCTGGGGACTGGCAAGAAAAAATAGATACAATGCTGCTAATCCAACACATCACACCCAGAGCAGCAACCCACAGAAGCCCAGCAGAACTATTGATGGGCAGGACATTAATATCACCCCTTGACAGAGTCCACCCCAACTATAGGAATGACACTCTGGCAGATTCCACAGAAAAATGTAGGACCTTTAAAACAGGGGACCAGGTATATGCACATAATTACATGGCAGGGGCTATCTGGACACCAGCTAAAGTAATAGAAATCACCAGCCCCAAGTCATATAAAGTAAAAACTGAAGGGGAAAAGATATGGAACCAGCACATAGACCAAGTAAGGGGCCAGGTAACTCAGACATAAACAGAAACCAAAAACTGCCACCATAAAACATAACTGGCCCTAACAACTAAGCGAGAAAAAGAACAATCACAAAGAACTCCAAATTTAGTCTCAAACCTGATCAGAATAGTGGGGGACTTAACTTTAGATGAAGAAATCTGGTGCCTCCAGCTCAACAGAGCCCACCATGCCTCCAGAAAACTTTGAGACATTTCCAAGGTGGGGTCCAGAGCAGGGGCAGACCCATCCACACAGGCTGCTGCTCCAGGAACAAATGAGACAGGCAGGCCCAGTTGTACCCAGCAAAGCCCCACCTACTTGTGGGACTATGTATACTAGACTCTTTGTGATTGGGTAAGCCCAACTAGAAGGGGGGGGTATTAAATATGCATGATGCCTCATTAATATTCATGTATGTTGTATATGTTAGTGGAGTCTGATGTCAGGGTTTTTTTTTTAGTTTGCATGGACACAATGAAAGAAAAACATATATCTTCAGCAGAAGGACCAAATCCCCCACACAAGGAGAAGCAGCAGACTTTTGCTAGGTTAAGACTGCAAAGCATACAAAGTCAGAGGCATCAGGGAACAAGTGTGGGCAATGTGAATTCTGAGATATGGCTTCCAAAATGCATACTGCATCCAGGAAAATAGGCCTAGCTGCTGTGACCCAAAGCAAAAATCGGAAAATCTACTGAAGGCTTCATGGAAAAAGAAAAGAGTTAGGTCCAAATTAGGCTTCCCTCATTGACTTTATCAGAAGCTCCTTGAGAAAGTCACAAATGATGAACATATGATTCTGAGGTGCTACAAATATGTGTTAGTTGCCAAGCATCCAAATTTTGATCATGTGACCATGGAGATGTTGTGACAGTCATAGGTATGAGGACCAATTAAACAACTTTTTTCAGTGACATCATAACTTTGAATGATCATTAAACAAATGGTTGTAAGTTGAAAACTACCTGTTATAAAAGTTTTTTTTTGTCAAAGAAATTTGAGGGAAAAATGGGTTCCTTAATTTGCTTCTCAAATTATACTTATGGATTGTGTGCCTTTCCTGAACTCGTGTATTATTATTAGTTACCCTAGAATGACACACAGGACAAACCTAAATCTATAATTGGATATTCAGTATATTAGAAACTAACCAAGATGACTTATTTTTGGTCTGAGACTACTCCTAAGCTTTACATTCATCCATTCCTAAGTAGTACTTCTGTGATCTATGCTTGCTTTTTAGATACTGTTCATCATATTAGTCCTGGTCAATGTTGCCTGAGTCATAACCAAGAGTCAACAATTACAGGTAATCCCCAGGTTATGAGTGCTCCCTTTGTGAATGTTCAAAGTTACACAATAAGTACCCTCTAGTGTTCGTGAACAAGTCCTGAAACTATGAATCTTGCAGCACCACGGCAGTTGCTTGTCTTTATGAACAACCACAGAAGCTCTGTAACATTTATTCTGAATGTTGCCAGACAAAATGGAGCTTCCGATGAGTGGATCCACCCCTCTGCTCCACTGGGGCCTCCAGAGGCCTTGCCTGCTACATTACAGGCTGAAATGGAGCTTCAGCAACCTGCCAGGCAAGGCCTGCAAAGGCCCGTACAGAACTTCAGAAGGGCGCATGCAGCTGAAAAGAGACTGCTTGCTAGATCTTCACAAGATAAGTGACCCAGTGTGACAGGTTGAGTTAGTTCAGTAGGTAGGAGAAGCCTTGGGTGGTCTTAGGCATGTTGCATGTTCCATCAGTAGTCCTCCCATGGCCTTCCCCACTCTGAAATCCCTCATGTACACTTAACAAGCCTCACATTCAATTAGTGAATGTGTGGGCAAAAGGAGGGAGTGATCCTGTTCAAGATACTCATGGGTTCACTCCCACAAAACTTTGGATTATGAATGGAATGGGCAAGCTTAAATGTTATCTATACTTTGATATTTACCAACACCTTATCCTATAGTCATGAAAGCCAATAAAGTATCCATCTCAAATTTCAGAATCTTTCTGTATATTAAATATGTTGACAAACCTGACAATGGACCTTCACCTTTTATACTACTATCTGTATAAATTGACAGCTGTAGTTTGCCCATGGCAAACATATGATCCCAAAGTCTTGATGAAGTTACTTACTTTGTATTTTTCCATCTCTACTATTGTACTCGGTTAGATTGACTATTGTTCTACTTTTAATTAGTTTTAGAGCAGTGCTTTCCAAAATTTTGGGCAAGTGGTCTATCTACTTTATTCTGAGAATACATCCAAGCCAGCTGAAAATGGTTCCATGCCTCTGTTTCACAATATCGGACAATTCCATACCATGCACTTTCCACTCCTAATTCCTTGCTAAGCACTTTGAAGCAGATCTGTAATCACTTCATTTCCATCATCCTCAAAATGCTGACAATATGCAGGAAACTTCAGAAGCCAATCAATACTCACTTCTAACTGAGTAGTAGGAATGGTTTTAATCTGATCCATGTCCCTGCCTTATCCTAATCTATTGCAGATCCTGCAGAAACAAAACCTTCTTATTCCCAATCAAGCAAAATGGTAGTTAATTAATTAATATTCAACCTTGTTCTGAGTACCTATGGTGTGCAAGTGGATCTACTCATTTGAAAAAAGGTGAGGGGGAAGTGATTGGTATGAAGGAAACACACCTGTAAAAAATTCATTGCTCTGTTCCATTTAAAACGCTCTTATAACTCGTAAGAGAGAAATTATAGTGTGCAATATTTTTGCAATCAGTTTGCTTTCCCCAATACCTTTCACCACAGCAGAACGCTGATATAGCAGTTGGCATGGAGAAACCAGCAGAAAGACATCCATTGAATGGCTGTAGAAAGAAGGTTTTGACCATAGTTACATGCTGGTACAGCAGCTGCCATGGAGAAAGAAAAGAAAACCATTATTTGGAACACTGTAGAAGGAAGTTCTGTGAAGAGAGGAGAAAATCAGTGAGGGGATTCAAATGTTTTTATTACTGGTTATGTGGGCGGTGGGCATGGTAGGGGAAGGATACTGTAAAATCTTCAGTCAGATGTGGTATTTGCTGATTCTCCAAACTACTCAAAATTTCTGCTACCGGTTCTCCAGAACTGGTCAGAACCTGCTGAATACCACCTCTGGAGAAAATGAGTCTTATTAGGTTCATGTCCTGTAATTCCTCAAATGAGGAGCTTCCTGTATCATATCTTGAAGACCCAGAACGCTACAACGAATTTGTGGTGACCAGAATTCTTCCTGTTACCAACCTTGTAGTTCATGTCTACAATTTTGCTGAAATTAATACTTTCAAATCACAGTAGTATCATGCATACAAAATCACGGTCATTTCATGATCACTAATATTGGATAGGAACTGGAAGGCACTGTTTCTAAAAAAGTATGTCCCATAACTTTTTATTGTGAAAGTGAATCTTGTAAATTCTTTCCTATTTCTAGAACCAGGGATCATCTAAATACTACACTCCTACATGTTCAGATTGAAAATTTACCACTGAACAACTTTCACAAATCCATCTGACTGGGCGTTGAGGTGACAAGCAGCCCATTTTAACAGATACTTGGGAATGGATGCAGGGAAGTGGGAAGTAAGATGGCAAGCAATGGGTCACATAACTGGTGATGAAGAATGGATGCCTGCAGGATGAGATGCAAGCAGGGTCTGTCTGAAGAATTTTGGAAGATTGCATGCAGAGAAACCTTATAGACGTCTGTGAACTAACAATGTCTTATGAACACAATTTGAGAAACAATGTCCTAGTCGAGCAATCTATCATCCTGGAAATACTGCTGAACTATTTCTTTGAGCATACTTCATGATTGATCTTCTGAGAATTGTAGCTAGATATACAGTATCCAGAATCCTAAAGCCCCTTGCTGGGTTTTTTATTTTTTATTTTGGAATATAGCTAAACAAATTAATGTGCATTGCTTGGTCTTTTTTTAAATTAAACATTTTAAAATATAAAAACAAAATGCTACTGTACTCTTAGGTGAAACTGACAATGTGGAGCTGGCAGAAAGGGAATTTTTAATACATCTGGGAATTTTGAGGGAGAAGCTGGAAGTGGAGGTAATGGTTACCAGTAAAATGACAACATGGACTTCAATCATTTCTTCAATGGTTATTAAACAGGGATATTATTCCAGATATTGGGTCACTAGTGATCCCAAAATGAATTGAACAGTGTTTGTACAACTGAAGGCACATTAATTTGTGTGTAGCCAAAAATCTACGACGCCTTTAAGGGTGTGACCCAGCAGAATGCTTACCAAATAGGAAACATTGTGAGACAAATTATGACTAGCACAGATGGCATAGTGGGAGTGTGTTAGAAGACAGAACTAAAAAAAAACAATGATTTACTGTCAAAAGTGTCACTATCTGGATGACAGCCAACTACCAAGATTGTCTGATTGAGAAAGATAAGAAATTGCTACTAAGTTTTATAGGTCCTTTTCTTAACTCTAGATTGGAGTAGATGTAGTGTTTAATAACATAGTGATGCATAAATGTATGTGCTAAGACATGTATGTGCTAAGTTAATATAACTTGCTGAAATACATATTCTTAAAATGACTTTAAGCTAAAATACATACAGAGAGAGAGGGGGGAAGAGGGAGAAAGAGAGAGGGAGAGGGGGAGGGAGGGAGGAGAGAGGGGGGAGGGAAGGAAGGAGGGAGGGAGGGAGAGACTTATTTCCTGTACTTTTACAATAGGTTTCTGGGCTGTGAAATGTAAAGAGATTAGGACAGTATAAATCATTCACCCAGCAGGAAGCTGAAAACCTGCAACTCCTTCCTACTATGCTTTAAATTAAATAAAATGGGAGGAAAATCTGGAATAACTTGTGGTACAGTTAAATCCCTCTTGAATCCATTGATCTATCTCAGTTGACAGCCCTGATAACTTCCCGAAGTTCTAAAATAATCACTTAACCAGTGTCAATGCCGTTCAGCTCCCATAATCTTAAATAGATACTCATCAGTTTTCAGACTGTTACTATTTGAATTCATACTTACCTCTGTTAATTTTGGAAGGTACAATAACTGTATAAGAGAATAGTAAAGTTGGAAGGGAACTTGAAGGTCTTCTATTACAACCTCTATTGCTTCTTGTCCTACCTTCAGGTGCTTTGGAGAATAGGTTGACCCTCTCTCCTGTGTGGCAGCTCCTTAGATTTTGGAACACTGTTATTATCTCACCCTTGTCCTTCTTTTCATTAAACTAGACATACCCAATTCCAGAAACGTTCTTTATATGTTTTAAGCTCCAATCCATTAATCTTTTTTGTTTTTCTTCTCTTCACTCTTTCTAGAGTCTCAACATAGGGGTGGGATTCTACCAGTTTGGACCATTTGGGCGAACTGGTAGTTCCTGTGAGTGTTTGGCCTGCCCACCTGCACCTGATCTTTCTTGTGCTTTATTTCCTGTTTTTTGTAGCACAGCTGATTCACATGGCAGAGTGGTTTGCTGCGCCTCAGTTGTTTCAGTCAATGGGGCTGCAGTAGAAAATAAGTAATTAAGTTGAAAATGAGCTTTTTAAAATGTAGAGCATCTGTGCAAAGCACATGCTCACCAACCAACGGAATATGTGCCTACTTCTTAAAAAAGCTATCCACTGTCATAGCTGAACCTCTGAGCATAATCTTTGAAAAATCTTTCAGGACCAGCTCCTTGCCTAACCTATGGTCACAAGCCACGGTCATCCCCATCTTCAAAAAGGGAGAGCCCAGCCTAGTTGAAAATTACAGACCAATCTCTTATGCTGCATCACCTGTAAAGTCATGGAATCAATTATTAACCAATCCATTATCTTCCACTTAGAGACAAACAGCCTACTCTCTAATAAACAATTTGGTTTCAGAAAAAAACTATCCTGTAATCTGCAACTCTTACACTGCAAAAACATATGGACTACACAACTCGATCAGGCAAAACAATAGACGCCATCTACATAGACTTCTGTAAAGCCTTTGATTCAGTGGTACATGACAAACTACTCCTAAACTAAAATCTTATGGTATCTCTGAACACCTGCATAACTGGATAGAAGCATTCCTGTCAAACAGACAACAAATGGTCAAAATTGGGAGTGTCCTATCAAATTCTGTACCTGTCAATAGTGATGTCCCCCAAGGCAGTGTCCTAGGACCAACTCTCTTCATACTCTACATAAATGACCTCTGTGATCATATTAAGAGCAATTGTGTTCTTTTTGCTGATGATGTAAAGCTGTTCAATACCACAGACAATACTGCGACCTTTCAAAAAGACCTTGACTATGTATCAGAATGGTCAAACAAATGGCAACTTCAAATCTCAACAAATAAATGCTCTGTCTTACATATTGACAAAAAAAAAAAAAATCAGAAAATAAAATACAAGCTGAATAGTCAAGACCTTGTTGATGATCCAAGCTCTGTCAAGGACCTTGGAATACTCATTTCTAATGATCTGAGTGCTAGAGCCCAGTGTAACTACATAGCCAAAAAGGCATTAAGAGTTGTTTACCTAATCCTACGTAACTTTTTCTCTGGTAATATCACACTACTAACTAGAGCATACAAAACATTTGCTAGACCAATACTCGAATACAGTTCATCAGTCTGGAACACACGTTATGTATCTGATATTAGCACAATTGAGAAAGTCCAGAAATATTTCACAAGAAGAGTTCTCCACTCCGCTACTTGTTGCAGAATACCTTTTGCCACCAGACTCGAAATTCTGGACCTAGAAAACCTAGAACTACGCCACCTTCGGTTCGATCTAAGTATAGTATATAAAATCATACATTGCAATGTCCTACCTGTCAATAAATACTTTAGCTTCAACCATAACAACACAAGAGCACACAATAGATACAAACTCAAAGTTAACTGCACCAAACTTGATTTCAGAAAATACAACTTCAGCAACAGAGTGGTCAATCTCTGGAATACTGTACCTGACTCTGTGGTTTCTTCCCCAAACCCCAAAAACTTTAACCTTAGATTATCTACTATTGACCTCACCCCTTTCCTAAGAGGTCTGTAGGGGGCATGCATAAGCATACCAACATGCCTATCCCTGTCCTATTGTTTCTTTTATTTTTCTTATATGTACCCATTTCATGTATTCATAACTATGTATATACTTATACCTATTATCTTGTAAGTGATTGACAAATCAAAATAAATAAAAAAATAAATACAAATAAACCAGTAGTTACATCGGTTGAATCACACCTCTGTCTCAACATTCTTTTTTATATTGTGGTGACCGGCGATAAAGACTGGATGCAGTATTTCAAATGTGGTCTTATCATGACATTATAAAGTAGTATATGTGATCTTGATTCTGCTTCTTTATTAATGCAGCCTAGAATGGGATTGGATTTTTCTGGCAGCTGCAGCACACTGCTGGCTCATATTACAAGTGTCATAAATTCTTCAGTGGGTCCTCATTCATCATATATATAAATCTTAAAGCAACAACACATCCTTCAGGTTTCTCTTACATTAATTATATGTTATTTCCCTTCTTGGAAGATCTATTCAATAAAAAACAAAGACTAACACACTCATTCAAGTGCATTTTCAGTTATTTTGCAATAATTTAAAAACGAATAATAAAAATAATTGAAAACCATGTGCCTTTCTTTCCAGTGGCTACTTTTTTAAAATAGCATGATGAGGAAACTGTGTATGAAATTGCTTTTGGTATTTCTTCTTTCAATACCTAATTTGAAATAATTCTGCTCCCCCTCTTTATTAAAGGAAAGTGAGCAGGAGAAGGTACCTCATAGAAATGCCAAATAGATGGATTGACAGTATCAGAAAGTGTTTCTCCACTGAAAAATATAACCCTGAATTTAAAAGCAATATATTTTTAAAGTTCACCCTTACAAGCAGTGTAAAAACAAAAACAAAAATGAACTAGTATAAAAGGAAATGATAAATGAAAATGAAAATCATCTTTTGAGTACTGAAAATAGATGAAAAAAATATGGACAATAAGCAGGTAAAAGAAAAAAATATTATAGATATTCCCCCTCTATATAGCTACAACCTTTAATCCAATTTGTTTCTGTTTTCAGTAAAATAGCTAAAGTGAGGTACGGATATATTTGTATTAGCACCATAGTCCTAAATTTACAACAGCCCATTTAGTGACTTTTCAAAGTTACAATGGCACTGGAAAAAGTGACTTACGGCCATTTTTCATACTCACAACCATTGCAGCATCCCCACGCTCGTGTAATCAAAATTCAGACCCTTGGCTACTGACTCGTATTTATGATGACTGCTGTGTCCCTGACGTCAAGTGATCAACTTTTGTGAATTTCTGACTAGCAAAATCAATCCAGATTCACTTAAGAACCACCTTACTAACTTAACAACTGCAGTGGTTCACTTAACAACTGTGGCAAGAAAGGTTGTTAAAGGGGACAAAACTCAGTTAACGACTGTCTTGCTTAGCAACAAAAAATATGGGCTCCGTTGTGGTCATAAGTCGAGGACTACCTGTATCTGATTTTCCATTCCTTCAACGAATCAAAAATACTAAATTGCCAGAAAAGACAGAATACGACATCTATTTGAGATTATCACTGAAATCTGACGATGGATGCAATGCAGACTTTCTCATGTACAACCTTGGAGAAGTTTATCAAAGTGCAAAGATAAAATGTGCAAAGCTGAAAAACAATCTGGAATAAAGATCAAGATAAAGTTTATAAAGGGCAAATTTTATTTGCCCTTGTAATGGCAATTTTATATAGCCTCAAATGTATGGATCTCCGAAGAAAATAACAGCAATTTTATACTGTAACTTTTTTTTTAATCCACAAAGCATTTCAATATCCTTCCATCTTGATACTGTCCTTTGCACCAAATGCATAAGAAAAACTAAGAATTCCAGCTTCTACATAACAAATACTTTTCTTTTCAATTTATTTCTATCATCCAACAAACTGATGTGATATTGCATTCTATGTAAACACACACACATACATACACACACACACACACAGAATATATTCCTATCTGGATTGATCTCCACCCCCACCCACCCCGCTAACTGCTGTTTGAGAGGGATGCATAGGGAGCATCTCTTTCCACATTTTACTTTGCTTTATTTCTTTATTTCTTCCTAACATTTTGAACACAATATTATAATTATCTTGTAATCTATCACATAGGAAACAATTTATTAGCCATGCAAACTGATATCAATACAACAGAATCCAATCTATCTTGAGCTACTTCCCAACAATCTATTAATTAATGTAAATTATCCAATACTTACAGGGCAGAGGAGATACCATACTCCCTACAATTCTCTTGGAATAACATTGTATTACAGTATGGCAAAGTTCCAATGACTCTCTGACATCCAGAGAAGTCTACAGCTTGGCCTTCTTACCACTTAACTAATCTGTGTGATCTGTTTGGTTGCGCTACATATAAAATAATAGGATGATTTGTTTCTTCGACTTGGCTTTGCTCGCTTTCAGCACTGCAGCTCCAGTTTATCATTCAAAGGCTGCATTGTAGCCATTGGGTTGAAAATTGTTTTGCTGCCTTGATCTAGGGTGGAAAAAATCCCAGCCTCCTGTTTAGATGTGAAAACAAACCTGTAATGTTCCCACTTAGAATTGGCAATTAAGAAACAAACCCTACTAGTGACTCAGAGTTTCTTCTAAAATTATTCAGCCATCACTGTCCCAAAGCATCAGTCCTGAAGCTAGAAGTTTGCAGTCCAACCCTAGTGTCTTCCAAAATCTACTGCTATCCACTTTGTTCCCATTACCAGCTGCCCTCCCCTCCCCCACAAAAAGAAGAAAAAATGGGAGGAACAAAAAGTAGCTCTTTTCTCACTCTCTCTTATTCTGTGGCTTTGACTGGAATGTACAAGCAGATGTGCAGGGAGGAGAAGAAGGACCTTGCCTAATCAAAAAGGAGTCAGGGGTAAAACTGTATCAATAATTTCATTTGCATCGATCACAGAACAATTAAAATATTTGCAGGTATTTGCATTATCAGGTTGCCCTGCTGCTAGTATAAGCCAATCAATAGTTCGGGAGGGTAGAAATGGATGATGACGGCCCGTATTCACCCAGGGGTGGGATTCAAAGTTTTTAACAATTGGTCTGTCAGTGTGGTTAAGTTGTGGGCATGGCTTGCTGGTCATGTGACTGGGTGCGTGTGGCCAACTCAGCGTTACTCATGGCAAGGGGCGCTTCTCCTCGCCTGGCCTCTGGGGATGCTGCAATGGTTGTAAGTGTGAAAAATGGTCATAAGTCACTTTTTTCAGTGCCATTGTAACTTTGAATGGCCACCTGTTTTAGAGCAAAACTCAAAAGGGGTATGTAAACTCATGTTTGAATGTCAATCTTTCTGGCTAGCCAAGAAGCCTTGCTGAATGTCACTCATCTTGCTTCCTTGTTATTAAAAGCTTCTTTCTGGCAGCTCTGCTTCGTTATTCAATTATTTCTTCAAAGTGCTAACTCCAACAGGGGAGTATTTCCCCCCAACAGCAGTGTAAAAAGCTTAAAACAACCCTTCCCCTTTAAGAAAGTACCAACAAAGAAAAAAAACCTCCTTCAGAGACAGTAAGTCTAGGCATACTGCCAAGAATGTAAGAAGGGTGGAAAAAACAAAAGGAGATTTCTTTCAACAACTGGTTCTCCCAACTGCTTAGAAAGTTAACAACCAGTTCTAGCGAAAAGGTGAGAACCAGTAGAACCCCACTCCTGTATTCACCCACTTGTCTATTGCAACTACAACATCTGGAGACAATTTCCTGTCCCACTGACAGACAAATGTCTGTGTGCTTTGTGGGATTCAAAGAGTGTTGTCCAGTTTGGCTGCTTCACTTTATTATTTTTTTCCCTAGGCTAAACCAAGACTTTTGTTTGGCTACTTGACAGAGGCAGGAAAATCCCTGATAACATTTTCCATCCTTTTCATCTATAACAAATTCAATTACAGCTGGTCTTCCTTAACAAATATAATGGTTCTAAAGCTTTCCTTATGTGCAAATCCCTGCTTTGCATGAGAGATTGTAGAAAAGTAGGGATGAGGCATTCTGAAATTCTCTTTTTCCCTACATTTTCCTCATCTGAGCCTCATCTTTTTTAAAAAATTACCTTCATTAATTGTAACTGTAATGGGAACTTTACAGTTTTCAAGTTTCTGTACTTACCATAGCTATTATTAGAAACACCTTCCTGAAGTCTGTGACATTCTTGCTTTCTTGATAGCAACATAAGAATCGACAGTCTGACATCCAGCAGGATATTATTACAACCATTGCTGTTGTTGCTGCTGTTATTGTTAGTAAAATCAACCCACAGGAAGGAAAGTGATTGGCCATTGATTATGTTCCGGACTAGCAGGCTTGTAGCCTGCAAATCTGATTGGCCCGCTGAAAGCCAATCGTGATTGGTCGCCATAGACTGATGCGATTGGCCAGTAAACAGGCTGCTGCGATTGGCCCTGCCAAGAGCGGCAAACTCAAATCGCCTTCATTGGCTGCCTAGCCACAGCCAGCCCTATAAAAGGGGCTGCTGCAGCTAGGTTTAGTTACTCAGAACTGAAGTCACAAATAAAGAGCTTTAGTTACTATCTGAGTCTTGCCTCCGTTCTTGAACCGTCCTTCCAGATATAGCACTGGTGACGAGGATGGGATGCGGAGGCAACAAAGTCTATTGATTTGAGCTAGCCGAAGGAGCACGTGGCTGACAGAGCACAACGACAGCAACATGGCCAGTAGCGCTATACCACCCGCACCATTCGATCCAGCTAGCGAAGATTGGGACTCATACATGGACAGATTTCAAATGTTCCTGGAGTCCAACAATCTCAAAGATGCCACGCCCAGCAAGAAACGAGCCGTTTTTCTAACCCATTGTGGACCAGCCGTTTTTAAGATGGCTAAAGCCTTAGCCAAGCCAGCTGAAGTTAAAACCATGGATTGGGACACCCTTGCTCCCATCCTGCGCAACCATTACGCCCCAGCCGTGCCAACTCTCATTCGCAGGCATGAGTTCTACCAGAGGGACCAACGTGAAGGTGAGAGCGTTGGGGATTTTGTGGCAGACCTGAGGAACCTGGGTGGTTTGTGTGGCTTCGCCAACCTCGAAGAAGCCATGAGAGATCGCATCATCCTTGGCCTCAGAGACCCCACCGTCCAGAGCAAGATCATGGCCAAGGGGGACATCTTGCTTGCAGATGCCATAGCAGACACCACAGCAGCCGAAGCCACTCGTAAATAGGCAGCATGAATGCGTCGAACCAGCGGGACCAACCGCCAACCCACCAACAATGATGGGAAACCTTCAGACAAGTACACATCAACCACCCGTCACGAAGACGTCGAGTTATCCTCAGACAGCGAGGAAGAAGAAGTCCACAGGCTCCGGTCAGAACGTGAGCAACGGGACCAGTGGGGTCACAAGTCCAACTACCAATGTGCCGGGTGTGGGGGAAACCACCCCCGATCCGAATGCAGATTCTTAGATGCCATATGCCGTTTTTGCGAGAAACGGGGACACATCACGAAGGTATGCAGAAATAAGAGAAATTCCAGCCCCAGGCAGAGAGGGAGCAGCCCAAAGAGAAACAATGGCAACGCCACCACGCAGAGGGACCGCCCTAGCAACCAGTGGAACCAGTACAGCAGACCCCAAAGGTTTAACGACTCCACCAGATGAGTGGAGGCTCATCAAACCATCACCATCGGCCACGCTTCATCACTTGACGCTAAAAAGATCCGAGTAGAGGTCACGATTGAAAACAAACTGTGCAACATGGAAGTCGACTCTGGGTCATCTCTATCCATGGTATCCTGGAGAACACTCAAGCAGCTAATCCCCAACATCCGACGCCAAGACCTCAGCAGTCAGAGACTCATACTAAAAGACTATCAAGGCAACCGGATTCCAGTCGCAGGTACCCGCCATGTGCAGGTCTCGTTCAAGGGACATAAGGCAATTCTACCACTCACCGTTGTAGACCGAGCCCGGCCAAGTCTATTGGGTCTTCAGTGGTTCATGCCATTAGGAATCGGAATGGCTGGCATCCATCATACTGAAGACGATGACTGGGAGGCGGCCCTCGTCCACGACTTCCGAGAAGTGTTCAACGAAAGCCTAGGCAAGTACAAGGGGTCCCCTATTTCATTTAATCTTCGCCCCGACATAGCACCCATTCGTCTAAAGCCACGCCGAGTTCCCTTTGCTCTTAAAGCCAAAATTGAAGAGCAACTGGACAAATTAATCACGCAAGGCGTGTTAGAACCTATTGACCATGCCCGATGGGAGACACCAATCGTCACCCCCATAAAACCTGATGGGTCCATAAGAATCTGCGGTGACTACAAGGCCACCCTCAACCACGCGCTACAGCAGAGCACCTACCCAGTGCCAGTTGTTCAACATCTCCTGCATTCACTTGGGGGTGGCAAAATATTCACAAAATTAGACCTGGCCCAAGCGTATCAACAGCTACCAGTTGATCCCGAGACTGCAGAAGCCCAAACTATAGTCACACATCGTGGTGCATTCAAATGCAACAGGCTCCAGTTTGGTGTAAGCGTAGCCCCAGGCATCTTTCAAAGCCTGATGGAGAGACTATTACAAGGGATAAAAGGGGTCGTGCCCTATTTTGATGATGTATTAATAGCAGCACCCACAAAAAACCAATTAGAAAAACATCTCAGAACGGTCCTACAGAGGTTCAAAAATGCTGGCCTCAAGGTTAAGAAGGAAAAGTGCCAGCTTTGCACAGAAAGGGTGGAGTTTCTTGGATACCTCCTTGACAAGCAAGGAATCCACCCCACAAAAAAATTTTTGGCAGCTATCAAAAACGCCCCAAGACCTAAAAACAAAACCGACCTCCAAGCTTTCCTGGGACTTATTAACTTTTATAACATCTTCCTACCCCAGAAGGCGACTGTTGCTGAGCCCCTTCATAGACTACTCGATAAAAGGGCATCCTGGAATTGGGGACATCGGGAGGAACACGCCTTCCAGCAAGTAAAAGACCTCCTTACCTCAAAGGCAGTACTAATTCAGTATAACGAGACACTACCTTTGACTGTCACGTGTTATGCCTCACCATTTGGGGTAGGGGCCATCCTGAGCCACGTCCTACCAAACGGCTCAGAAGCACCAACTGCATTTTTCTCACGAACTCTATCAAAAACAGAAAGAAACTATAGCCAATTAGATAAGGAAGCCCTTGCTATTGTCTCTGCAATAAAACTATTTCATGAATATGTTTATGGGAGACCGTTTTCTATTATAATGGATCATAAGCCACTACTTGGGATCCTGGCAGGCGACAAACCTACTCCACACATTCTCTCCCCCAGAATGACGCGATCGTCAGAATTTCTCGCCGCCTACGACTATCAATTAAAATACCACCCCGGGAAATCTATTCCCCACACAGATGCCTTGAGCCGCTCACCTCTACCCGAGCCACAGGAAGACCCAGCTCCCACACTCCCGGTACTGCAAATAGAGACAATGCCATCGCCTCCACTAACGGCTCAAGACATCGCCTTTGAAACCAAAAAAGACCCTTGTTTGGCACGAGTTCTTGGCTGGGTGGAGAGGGGATGGCCAGATTACGACACTAAGGAAATGTTTAAGCCATTTAAAAAGAGACAAACAGAACTTTTTTCACAAAAAGGGTGCGTTTTGTGGGGAGACCGAGTTGTTGTACCAACTAAATTACAAAAAAGGGTCTTGCAAATGCTACACGATGGATACCCGGGCATCGTACGTATGAAAGCACTGGCAAGAAGTTATGCCTGGTAGCCAGGTATAGATAAACAAATCGAAACCTGGGTCGCCTCTTGTAACAAATGCCAGGAGAACCACTCAGTGCCACCTAAAGCCCCACCAACAGAATGGGAAACACCCAGGGGTCCTTGGTCTCACATTCATATTGACTTTGCAGGACCTACGAGAGGCCACACCTTCTTAATAACAGTTGATGCCTACTCAAACTGGCTTGAAGTCAATAAAATGAAAGCAACCACTATTGAGGCAGTCATTAAAAAACTGAACAGACTCTTTGCCACACACGGGTTACCAGATGTCCTGGTCTCTGACAATGGTCCCCAATTTACTGCCTTAGCCTTTGAACATTATTTAGCAGAACGGGGCATCCGACATGCACTCACATCGCCGGCTCATCCTGCAGCGAATGGTAGGGCTGAACGAATGGTTCAGTTTACAAAGAAAACCCTGCAGAAAATGGAACAAGGTAACATCCACGACAAAGTCACTAGAATGCTGCTCCTACAACAGATCACACCAAACAGCATGACCAACAAGTGCCCAGCTGAACTCCTGATGGCCAGGAAACTCAGATCACCTCTAGATCGTTTGCACCCTGCCTACACCCTGGAAAAGCCCCTGGGTTCCAGCAGCAAGCACCGTGTTTTCAAGGTAGGAGATCTTGTTTTCGCAAAAAAAATTTCTGGGGATCCCCTTTGGATTCCTGCCCAGGTAACTCAAGTTACGGGCCCCCGCTCCTACCATCTACTCACCACTGATGGCAGACCATGGAAATGCCATATTGACCAACTGCGCTCCAGACTAACTACATCTTCCAACCCTGACCCTAATTTTGACACTAGGGGGGGAGGGGAAGCAGTGAACTCAGAATTAGAACCAACACCTGTCTATTCCGAGCTATCACCGAGATCACCACACCATGGTTGGCAACACTCACCAGCTGCAACCGAGACTGGACAGTCGAACGCTTCGCCAGGAAGCAGCATCCAGGCAGGTTCAGCGAGCCCCGGGAGCCAGAACAGTAACAGCGAGGCTGAGGACTTCATCACTCCGGAGGCACCAGAGGAGAGCCCTGACCATGACACCGGTTCACCGTTCCTGTTTGATCCAGCAAGAAGTCCATCTGAACCCGGGTTTGAACAGGGTCAAGCAGAACTGCGTAAGTCAGGAAGACAGGTGCGAAGACCTGCTTACCTGCAAGACTATATTACTCCACCCCTTAAACGGAACCGAGAGGGGAGGGGTGTTCCGGACTAGCAGGCTCGTAGCCTGCAAATCTGATTGGCCCGCTGAAAGCCGATCATGATTGGTCGCCATAGACTGATGCGATTGGCCATAAACGGGTTGCCACGATTGGCCCTGCCAAGAGCGGCAAACTCAAATCGCCTTCATTGGCTGCCTAGCCGCAGCCAGCCCTATAAAAGGGGCTGCTGCGGCTGGGTTTAGTTGCTCAGATCTGAAGTCACAAATAAAGAGCTTTAGTTACTATCTGACTCTTGCCTCCGTTCTTGAACCGTCCTCCCAGATATAACAGATTACCTGGAAAGGCACAGTAGCAGGTGAATGAGAAGAAATGGGAGCATGGTCTATGGGCTGAATGCTTTGTAAAATGTTGCCGAAGCATCTCAACCTAGACATGACTAGCTTTCAGTCTACAAAATAGTAGCATGTTAATTGTGCAGCAGCAACATACTTTTAGAAAGTTAGATTTCTATATGATTTGGATTCTGCAAGATTCTACTTTTCCTGTTTGGTCAAGAATGTAGATTTTTTTTCACCAAATCTAACTGTTTGTCCTTTTTATATGTTATAGAATAAGAAAATGCTTCAACAGTCGATAACCAGACTGGAATTTTCAAATAACATTGCTTTTTAGTCTTCTCCCAGTTTAGTAACAAAGCCTCCCATATATAATGTCTTCTAAAATACCCCTGTGTTTTAGTTCCTTTGTACCATAGGAAGGCATGCCACCCCAACAACAAATCATGTCCTTCTAATGTCAACAGTCTAGTATTTCTTAATGTTATCCATTCCTTAACCCACATCAGGTTTGTAGCTTGTTAGTATAACTCCCAATTAGGCAGACCAAATCATCCTCTTATTCTAGCTTCTTGCAACAGTTTTAATTTTATTCTCGCTTTCTTTCCCTGCCATATATACTTCAGCACTATTTTATTTAAATCTTCAAAATAGTCTTTCCCTAGCCTAATTGGAATTGTTTGAAACAGATATAAGATTCTAGGTAAAATATTGAATGAAAAGGGTGAACTTAAATCTATGCAAAAACTAGAAGAACAAGGTATAAAGATGAATTGGTTTTCAAATGCGCAAATACACTCTGGATATGATAAAGATTCCAAAACAGAAGGATTTTATGATAAACTGACTGACTTAGATAAGATTTTGACAGGTACTGATGAAAAGGTGATAAAAAACCTGTATGGATATTTATTAGAAATTAAGCTAGAAGAAGAACAAATTAAAGAAACAATGATTGCTTGGGGAGGGGGATTTTGGATATGGGATTGACTTAGAGAAATGGCAAAAATTGTAGTCTCAAAATTATAAAATGACAATGTCAAAAGCATATAAAGAAAATTTGTATAAGATGTTTTAGAGGTGGCACTTACCCCCAACCAGAATAGCAAGAATGTTCAAGAACAAATCTGAAAAATGTTGAAATGTCATCAGTACCTGGCTCATATTATCATATGTGGTGGATGTGCACAGACGCTAAAAGATATTGGACTAAAATCCACACATGGTTGGAAAAAATGACAAAAAACCACATAGACTTGAAACCAGAGATATTTTTATTTGGAATTTTACCTGAAATATACAGTAGAGAATTGAAATATTTGATTGTAAATGTATTAACAGTGGCTAGGATTGTATTTGCCAAAAATTGGAAAAATGAGAAAATACCAAAGCGGGAGAAAGTTATTAAGAAAATAATGGAATGTGCTGAAATGAGTAAATTGACATTTGAAATTAGAGAACAAGAAGAAAAACAATTTTATAAGATTTGGGATTTATTTTATCAATGGTTAGAAAAAACCATTTCATGGTAGTGAAATAAGTACAACTTTAAAATATAAGGAGAATAGAATATATAGAATATATAATGATGTATTATCATATTATAATTATGGGATGGACTTATGATGATAATATAAATTGTTATAAGATAAACCAATTTAAAAATATGGAATATCTTGCATA
This sequence comes from Pseudonaja textilis, assembly GCF_900518735.1. The sequence continues at coordinate 3,641,634 of NW_020769329.1, read as the reverse complement.
ACATGAATGAATAATAGTATAGTCAAATGATTGATTAACAGTGATAATAACGTATTTAGGAATATTTGATTGATAATATGAGAATATATACAAGTAATTGTAAGTGAGGACTATGGAGAGGATGCACAAAACAAATTGTAACCAACCGACACAGTGTATGTATGTAAGTGGAAGATGGCTTGATGTTTTTATGTTGTGTTTGTGTATGTTTGTCTAAAAATAAAATTTTGTTTGTCTAAAAATAAAAAATAAAGAATGTAGATTTTTGTTTTGTTTTTATTTTTTCATTTTATATTCCAGAATTTTCTGAGTTACAGTATTTATAATTATTATATAGATTAATAATATCATCCCAACAACAAACAAATTGTGATGACCCAGGGTGTGGCACAAAGACACAAAAGTAAGTAAAGCCCCTTTAATAAAAGTCCAGTTATCTTCGGCTGGAGAAAATACTCTCCCAAGAACAGTTTTTAAAGGGAAGAAATTCAGTCCAAACTGAAGTACATATAAATTATAAATAAAAACCAAACCATGCTGCAGCAATTAATGAGACAGGGCAGGATAAGGAATTGCAGACTTCAAAGATAATGAACACACACAGTTGGGAAGATGCCAGAACCCAGAAAAGACTTGACAAACAAAGATAATTCACGCTTTGCTTCCAGCAAGGTGCTGTGCACAAATACCCTTTTAAAATCTTGTTTTCCCAGTTGCAGCTAATGAAGGGAATCAGAGCCCTTTTCTTCCCCATAACCCACGTAACTCATGTTGCTCCCTTCTCCATTCCTCCCTATATACCCTAGGATGAAGACAGGGTGGCCCTGGGTCTTCCTCTGCCCAGCCAGACTGTGACCTTCCCCAGTTTCTTCCACAGCCAGCGAAGCCACACTCCCACTCCCTGTCAACTGCTCGACCACCCCTTCAGAATCAGATTCCAACAAGGGCATGACACAAATAAGAATAGATGCCATGAATAAAATAACCCTAATAACTATTGAAAAATAATCAACACACTCCCTGTCATGCCCCTGGTGGAGACTGACTCTGAGGAAGAGGAGGAACAGCTAACAGGGAGTGGGAGTGTGGCTCCAGAGGTGGTGGAAGAGGCTCGGGAAGAGCAGAGGCTGGCTGAGCAGTCAGAAGGGGATCCAGGCCCATCCCCTATCCATCCTAGGTCACACAGGGAGGAGAGGATCAGGGAAAAGCAAGGTCTACTCAAGAGGAGATTACCATGATCCTCCTCATGGCTTGCAGATGGGAGCTATGTATATAAGTTTGCAACTGCACAGTTAGAATTTTCAGGAGTCAATTTAGTGTTCAACTTGAAAGAGGTTTATCTTTGTTGGCATTCTTCCCATGGACTTTTCTCGGTTATTTTCCTGGAGTTTATGATTAGTTATCTTGGCTTGCTTCGGAACTCTCATCAATGCGGTTTGTTTTGATTTTCTGTTTGCCTCATTAGTTACTTTTGTGATTTTAAACTGTGCCAAATAAAACAGTGAAGTTAAGTTGAAAGCCTTACCAGACTTTAATATATGTTTTGTGTTTTGGGTTATTTATTTATTTTTTGAAAACAATTTTATTGATTTTTTAAAAACAAACAAAACAAACAAAACATAAAAACATCAGCTCTCTTCCATACATATATACAAACAGTGTGTTGGTTGGTTCATCAGTTTTGTGCATTCATTTCGTAGTCTCAATTACAGTTACATTACATAATAATTCATATTATCAATCCAAACTTATATATCCTAGTATCGCTATTAGAAAATAATTTGACTATAATTTTACGTTTTGGGTTATTTTGAGAGACTACGGGTCATCCCACTCCTCCCACCAAAGCCTGTGGTAAGAGCCAAGTCCTTAATGTTTTACAAAAGGCCAGAAAGATCAGGGATTTCCAATTATTGGAGAATATTCTGTTCCCCACAGTAGGTGCCATGAAAAAGAACACTCAGCTCCTGTATTCCTGTATTAGAAGACATTGCTTGAAGGAAGCATACCAAAGGTAGTATTCAGCAGGTTCTGACCAGTTCTTGAGAACCAGTAGTGGAAATTTTGAGTAGTTCAGAGAACTGGCAAATACCACCTCTGACAGGAGATTTTACACATTCACCAAGCCATGCCCACAGAACCAGTAGTAAAAGAAATTGAATCCCACCACTGAAGCATATGCTCCCTACCAAAATTCTGGGATAAGAAGAAAAAAAATAGAAATAAGTTGTCCTGCAAGTAACCTACCTCTATGCCCTGAATCACACCAGGAATTGCTCCTTGAAGTTCATCTTGGAGAACTGTAGCAGTGTTGTACAGATAAAGCAAAGGACATGCATAATATGTATAGCTGCATTCTGGACTAGCAATCAGATGAACAGAAAACAGATAACTTGAATTATAGCTTGTGTGATTGGAATGGCTGCTTCAATGAGCATCAAAAGAAGATGGGGTCTCTAGGTGCTAGGACTGAACAAGGAAAAAGGTGAGAAGGACTCTAATGTGATATTGTGAGGGTAGGTAGATATCTTCAAGGATTGTTTGCTATATCAGCTAAATGGTATCCATCTCTTTATTTTTTGCAGATAAGACCTGTAAACAATTCCAGTGCTTGAATATGATAATAAGGTAGGAGTTTTGTAGGGAGACAGGAGAAAGATAAATTATTCTGTGACAATTATTAAATCTCCATTACATTTTCCTTACAGATTATGCTTTTTTCCCCCTAGGAATGATCTACAATCTGCCAATTAACTGCATCTCCAACATGATATTTTCTGAAGAGCTTGCAAAAATCTGGTTCAAATATATTCATTTTTTTGTAATGGTAGGCCTGCTCTGGAAACATAACTCTAGTGTTCAGGAGGGTCAAAAGCATCATCAAAAATGAAATATGCATTTCCAAATAAGCTTAAAATGGAGAAATGCTCTTATTTCATCCAGCAAACCTTTCATCAGCAAAGGGTTTATCCACAGCATTATAATCAGGTTTAAAATATGAGACTCTAAATGCAATAGTAATTCATAGTTTCATTGGTGCCACAATATTAAACTAGCTAAACACCTGAGCAAGGGCAAATATAAGATTCAATTTGACAAGAAGCCAAGGTAATATGTTTAATAATCTGCTGATATAGCTGAGTTTCAGTAAGCAGTCCATGTGGTAAATTTGATACTGACCAGACTTAGAAAACAAGCATCTGAAAAGGAATGAAAGACAGAAATTATAGTATTCCAGCCTTGGCACTATAAGGCATATATCAAAATGCTCTGGGTCTTGCTGAAATAGCACCTTCTATAACCTTATTTGATTTCTGACACTGAAAGAAGAAATCTCAGTGGAATGCATTTTTGAAAATGAAATCCTTGGGAGTCTCTCACACAAGTGAAAACACCATAGCAATAAAAATGGCACTCAAAACATGAAAGGGGTTTTGCATGTAAGTGAGCAAAGCAGCTCTAACTACATGAAACTAAGCAGGCTTTCAGTTATGTTATCTTAAATAAAGCTCAGTGCAAAATAAAAACTTCTTTGGGGAGCAACCATCTGAAAAATATCTAGGAAAGGCAAAGTAATTTAGTAAGATAAATTACATTTCAAATTGTTACATTGTCATTGAATTTTGCCCAAAGTGAATTCTCAAAGGTTTGGGATGTTCATTGTTCGATTGTATCAATGTTCTTGAGAAATGCTGAAAACCAAAAATGGATTTTCAGTCTTCCCACTCCACATGTTCACACTTTCCCAATAAAAGTTTATTTGAGTTTTTTGTTTATGTGGGTCGCATATTAATCTGCCAATATTATTAGTAATATCTGTTTCTCATTAAACTGAAGATACACATTGAACCTGCAATCCTAAAAGGAAAACAAGGTTACGACAATTGAACATGATATGAAAATTAGATGAGAGGGGGGGAGGGGAGGGGCAGAAAGATTCTCAGTCAATATAAAATGGCAGCTAATTGTAAGTAAGCATGTACATATTTCAATCCTAATGAAACAACAGAAGCCACAGTCTAAAAGAGTAAAACAGATTAAAAAAAAACAAATTATCTAAAACAATACACACACGCGCGCACACACACACACACACACACACACACACACAGAGAGAGAGAGAGAGAGAACATATTGCCCAGGAGTTGAATTTTTATTTGTTCTAAGAGTAAATTACATTAGCTATTTCATTTCTCAACATTGGCTATAATAGCCAAATGCTTTATTTGTTCCAGTCGACTATTAAACTAATTTGAAATTGTCAGCTGATATATGGAGATATTAAATTAGTTAAAAATAGACATGGTTGCAGAAATATAGAGATAATAGTGTTTTAGAGAAACCATGCCCAAAATAATTTTAATCAACAGTTCAGATATTATGTCACTATTGAAACTTCCCAATAGATCAATTTCTAATTTGATAATATACATTCATATGCATTGATTCATCATTACTCTCATACAAGTATGAATATATGTGTGCAAGAAAGCAAAATAAAGATTTTCTTGAATAATTCATTGTAACAGAATATAATCTATTTGTTGTATCTACTCAAAGAGGAGAAATATCTATCATGTTCAATGAAGTGTGCTGCAAATTCCATTTTTATGTTGAGACCAAAAACAAGCTAATGTTTTGACTGTCTATATTTCAAACCACTTTGAAGATCTATTGCAATAAGATGTGCTATAAAAATATTATAAACAAAGAGCATATTTATATACACTATAGGTCAATTATCAACATTAGACTCATTTTAATTGGTTTTTCAAGGCTCCAGTTATTAAGATTTGTTTACAAGATTATTTGGTTAATTCTTGACAAATAACCAAAAAATATTGATCTGAGAAACTTCAAGTACTGGAACAAAGGATTCTTCCTGTTCACTGAGTCACTAATCAAGTTGAGAGACCTTAAGACTACAACTGAAGTTGACGTTGAAGTAGATTCTTTTTGTATTCTGGTCAAACTCTTCTCCTAAGCTTATGGCCCCACTTTGATGCCTTTTTAAAAGAGAAAGAATATTGAAAATATTATAACTGACTTTCCTTTAAAAATATAATACATGACTGATATTTATTAGTAAGTCTACAAATAAAGTATAAACTGGAATAAACTGCATGCATAATAAAAAAAAACCTATGCTAACTTAACAAAAGAAACGAGAATATAATTTAAAATAATATGCTTTAAAAGAAACACACAGAGGGGAAAACCAGTTGTGGAAAATTCCCAAAACAAAAGTTTCCAAATTTGTTTTCTATAGTATCATTTGAAAATCTTAAATTTTACATTTATACACATAATTACTAATCTTTAAACAGCAAATTCAAACTTAAAGCATATTTTTTTCAAACTTGCCTCTCCATTAAAGCTAATTTAAGTCACTTGTTCAACAAATATAATTAAGCTAGTTTTAAATAACATGCATAAATGTCCTTTCGGGAATATATGATCTCCTTCTTTGCAATAGTCCAAGCAGTTGGAAAACGCAGAATATAATTTAGTAATGTTTTAACCCTTTGGGTTCTGCACATTGCACATTGCTACCTAGAAGTGAAAATACCAGCTTCCAGCATCATCTTTCCCCTTGATCATGCAGAGACCATTTAGTATTTTAGAAAAAATAAACATACTGGATCTGGCTCTAACATACCCTCTCCCCACTCATCCCAGGTAGCTGGGAATATTTCCTAATAAAATTCTTTGTTGCCCAGGTTACAAAGAAATAAGTTGGATGGTGGAGAAAACTCTGAAGACCAAGTTGGAATAAATTCATTCAATTGATTTTTGTTAATTTGCAATATCCATAGTGTCCCCCCCAAAAAACTGATGTCAAGTGCCAGGGAAATCAGGAGATCCAGGCAGCTCAAATGAATATAAATATTTAATGCAATCTTAAACTCTCTATAAAAATCTGAGCTACTAAGATCAAGCAAATGAGAGGAAATAAGAAGGCATTCAAGGTGGGCTGGACTTAAATCTATTTTGGGCACACAGGGACTCATGACTTATGATGTGTTTGACCCCTTCCTCAGGCTCAGCCTGGTCATCTCCTACATCTGGCCACATTTAGAAATACTAGGTGTAGATTATATGTAAGCTATGTTCAGTGGTGAGCTCCAACTAATTTAACAACCAGTTCATCCTAAAGACCAGGTTGGAGCAGCTGAGGTGGGTCATGTGACTGAGTGGGCATAGCCAACTTGATGTGACTCATGGCAAGATGGGGCAGCACAGGTGGGCCAAAGTGGCGGTGGCCAGAGCCTTAGACTTACTTTTGTGCAACAGCAATGGTGATTCTCTGATGCCTCATCTCTTGCTGGGTCTTGCTGACCAACAGTCAGGGATTTTAAAAAGGTTTCTGCAGCAGAAAATGGCAGGTGGCTACTTCTGGCCTTTGTTGGTGCAACTGGGCACGTGACCCTGTCCTGAAACCCTGACCTGCAGCCACCACTGGTCTTTTTCAGCACGAGAGGTGTTCCGGACTAGCAGGCTCGAAGCCTGCAAACCTGATTGGCTCGCTGATAGCCGATCGTGATTGGTCACCATAGACTGATGCGATTGGCCAGTAAATGGGCTGCTGCGATTGGCCCTGCCAAGAGTGGCAAACTCAAATCGCCTTCATTGGCTGCCTAGCCGCAGCCAGCCCTATATAAGGGGCTGCTGCGGCTGGGATTAGTTGCTCAGATCTGAAGTCACTAATAAAGAGCTGTTGTTGCTATCTGAGTCTTGCCTCCGTTCTTGAACCATCCTCCCAGATCTAACACTGGCGACGAGGATGGGATGCGGAGGCAACGAAGTCTATTGATTTGAGCTAGCTGAAGGAGCACGTGGCTGACAGAGCGCAATGACAGCGACAATGGCCAGCAGCACTATACCACCCGCACCATTTGATCCAGCTAGTGAAGACTGGGACTCATATATGGACAGATTTCAAATGTTCCTGGAGTCCAACAACCTCAAAGATGCCACGCCTAGCAAGAAACGAGCCGTTTTTCTAACCCATTGTGGACCAGCTGTTTTTAAGATGGCTAAAGCCTTAGCGAAGCCAGCTGAGGTTAAAACCATGGATTGGGATACCCTTGCTCCCATCCTGCACAACCATTACGCCCCAGCCGTGCCAACCCTCATTCGCAGACACGAGTTCTACCAGAGGGACCAGCATGAATGTGAGAGCGTTGGGGATTTTGTGGCAGACCTGAGGAACCTGGGCGGTTTATGTGGCTTTGCCAACCTTGAAGAAGCCATGAGAGACCACATCGGCCTCAGAGACCCAAACGCCCAGAGCAAGATCATGGCCAAGGGAGACATCTCGCTTGCAGATGCCATAGCAGATGCCACTGCAGCTGAAGCCACTCGTAAATCTGCAGCACGAATGCATCAAACCAGCGGAACCAACCGCCACCCCACCAATGATGCTGGGAAACCTTAAGACAAGTACACATTGACCACCCATCATGAAGATGTCAAGTCATCCTCAGACAGCGAGGAAGAAGAAGTCCACAGGCTCCGGTCGGAACGTGAGCAACAGGACCAGCGGAGTTGTAAACCCAACTACCAATGCGCCGGATGCGGGGGAAACCATTCCCGATCCGAATGCAGATTCTTAGATGCCATGTGTTGTTTTTACGAGAAACAAGGGCACATCACGAAGGTATGCAGAAACAAGAGAAATTCCAGCCCCAGACGGAGAGGGAGCAGCCCAAAGAGGTATGATGGCAACTCCACCACACAGAGGGACCGCCCTAGCAACCAGTGGAACCAGTACAGCAGATCCCAAAGGTTTAACAACACACCCAGACGAGAGGAGGCTCATCAAACCATCACCATCGTCCACGCTTCATCACTTGATACTAAAAAAATCCGAGTAAAGGTCACCAATGAAAACAAACCGTGCAACATGGAAGTTGACTCTGGGTCATCACTATCCATGATATCCTGGAGAACACTCAAGCAGCTAATTCCCAATATCTGATGCCAAGTCCTCAGCAGTCAGAGACTCATACTGAAAGACTATCAAGGAAACTGGATTCCAGTCGCAGGTACCTGCCATGTCCAGGTCTCTTTCAAGGGACATGATGCAATTCTACCACTCACCATCGTAGACAGAGACCGGCCAAGTCTATTGGGCCTTCAGTGGTTCACGCCATTAGGAATCGGAATGGCTGGCATCCATCATACTGAAGACGATGACTGGGAGGCGGCCCTCGTCCATGACTTCCGAGAAGTGTTCAACGAAAGCCTAGGCAAGTACAAGGGGTCCCCTATTTCATTTAATCTTCACCCCGACATTGCACCCATTCGCCTAAAGCCATGCCGAGTTCCCTTTGCTCTCAAATCCAAAATTGACGAGCAACTGGACAAATTAATTGCACAAGGCGTGTTAGAACCTATTGACCACGCCCAATGGGAGACACCAATTGTCACCCCCATAAAGCCTGACGGGTCCATAAGAATCTGCGGTGACTACAAGGCCACCCTCAATCATGCGCTACAGCAGAGCGCCTACCCAGTACCAGTTGTTCAACATCTCCTGCATTCACTTGGGGGTGGCAAAATATTCGCAAAATTAGATCTGGCCCAAGCATATCAACAGCTGCCAGTTGATCCCGAGACTGCAGAAGCCCAAACTATAGTCACACATCATGGTGCATTCAAATGCAACAGGCTCCAGTTTGGTGTAAGCGTAGCCCCAGGCATCTTTTAAAGCCTGATGGAGAGACTATTACAAGGTATAAAAGGGGTCGTGCCCTATTTTCATGATGTATTAATAGCAGCACCCACAAAAATCCAATTAGAGAAATGCCTCAGAACAGTCCTACAGAGGTTCAAAGATGCTGGCCTCAAGGTTAAGGAGGAAAAGTGCCAGCTTTGCACAGAAAGGGTGGAGTTTCTTGGATACCTCCTTGACAAGCAAGGAATCCACCCCACAGAAAAGAAATTGGCAGCTATCAAAAATGCCCCAAGACCCAAAAACAAAACTGACCTCCAAGCCTTCTTGGGACTTATTAACTTTTATAACATCTTCCTACCCCAGAAGGCGACTGTTGCTGAGCCCCTTCATAGACTACTTGATAAAAGGGCATCCTGGACTTGGGGATGTCGGGAGGAACACGCCTTCCAGCAAGTAAAAGACCTCCTTACCTCTAATGCAGTACTAATTCAGTATAACAAGACACTACCTTTGACTGTCACTTGTGATGCCTCACCATTTGGGGTGGGGGCCATCCTGAGCCATGTCCTACCAAACGGCTCAGAGGCACCAATTGCATTTTTTTCAAGAACTCTATCAAAAACAGAAAGAAACTATAGCCAATTAGATAAGGAAGCCCTTGCTATTGTCTCTGCAATAAAACGATTTCATGAATATGTTTATGGGAGACCGTTTTCTATTATAACGGATCATAAGCCACTACTTGGCATTCTGGCGGGCGACAAACCTACTCCACACATTCTCTCCCCCAGAATGACACGATGGTCGGAATTTCTCACTGCCTACGACTATCAATTAAAGTATCGCCCGGGGAAATCTATTCCTCACGCAGATGCCTTGAGCCGCTCACCACTATTTGAGCCACAGGAAGACCCAGCTCCCACACTCCCGGTACTGCAAATAGAGACAATGCCCTCACCTCCACTAACGGCCCAAGACATTGCCTTTGAAACCAAAAGAGACCCTTGTTTGGCACGAGTTCTTGGCTGGGTGGAGAGGGGATGGCCAGATTACGACCCTAAGGAAATATTTAAGCCATTTAAAAACAGACAAATAGAACTTTTTTCACAAAGAGGGTGCATTTTGTGGGGAGACCGAGTTGTTGTACCAACTAAGTTACAAAAAAGGGTCTTGCAAATGCTACACGATGGACACCCGGGCATCGTGCTTATGAAAGCGCTGGCAAGAAGTTATGCCTGGTGTCCAGGTATGGACAAACAAATCGAAACCTGGGTCGCCTCTTGTAACAGATGCCAGGAAAACCACTCAGCCCCACCAAAAGCTCCACCAGCAGAATGGGAAACACCCAGGGGTCCCTGGTCTCGCATTCATATTGACTTTGCGGGACCTACAAGAGGCCACCCTTTCTTAATAACCGTAGATGCGTATTCTAACTGGCTTGAGGTCAATAAAATGAAAGCAACCACTACTGAGGCAGTCATCAAAAAACTGAACAGACTCTTCGCCACACATGGGTTACCAGATGTCCTGGTCTCTGACAATGGTCCCCAATTTACTGCCTTAGCCTTTGAACAGTATTTAGCAGAACGGGGCACCCGACACGCACTCACATCGCCGGCTCATCCTGCGGCGAATGGTAGGGCTGAACGAATGGTTCAGTTTACAAAGAAAACCCTGCAGAAAATGGAACAAGGTAACATCCATGACAAAGTCACTAGAATGCTGCTCCTGCAACACATCACACCAAACAGCACGACCAACAAGAGCCCAGCTGAACTCCTGATGGCCAGGAAACTTAGATCGCCTCTAGACCATTTGCACCCTGCCTACACCCCGGAAAAGCCCCAGCAAGCACCGTACCTTTAAGGTAGGAGACCTTGTATTTGCAAACAATTTTTCTGGGGATCCCCTCTGGATTCCTGCCCAAGTAACTCAAGTCACAGGTCCCCGCTCCTACCGTCTACTCACCACTGATGGCAGAGCATGGAAATGCCATATTGACCAGCTACACTCCAGACTGACCACAACGCCCCCCCCCGACCCTAACTTTTACACCGGGGGGGGGGGGAGGAGAAGCCGTGAGCCCAGAAATAGAATCAACACCTGTTTATTCTGAATTAACACCAAGATCACCATACCATAGCTTGCAATACTCACCAGCTGTAGTTGAACCTGGGCAGACGAACACTTCACCGAGAAGCAGCAGCCAAGCAGGTTCAGCGAGCCAGGGGAGAAATAGCAGTAACAACAAAGCTGAGGACTCTATCACCCCGGGGGCATCAGAGGAGAGCCCTAACCATGACACCGGTTCCTGTTTGATCCAGCAAGCAGTCCATCTGAACCTGAATTTGAACATGGACAATTGGAATTGCGTAAGTCAAGTAGACAGGTGCAAAGACCTGCCTACCTGAGAGACTATATTACTCTACCCCTTAAACGGAACCGAGAGGGGAGAGGTGTTCCGGACTAGCAGGCTTGAAAGCCTGCAAACCTTATTGGCCCGCTGATAGCCGATCGTGATTGGTCGCCATAGACTGATGTGATTGGCTAGTAAACGGGTTGCCGCGATTGGCCCTGCCAAGAGCGGCAAACTTAAATCGCCTTCATTGGCTGCCTAGCCACAGCCAGCCCTATATAAGGGGCTGCTGCAGCTGGGATTAGTTGCTCAGATCTGAAGTCACTAATAAAGAGCTGTTGTTGCTATCTGAGTCTTGCCTCCATTCTTGAACCATCCTCCCAGATCTAACAAGAAGCCTGAAGCTACCACTCTTTTTCAGCATGAGAAGCCTGCAGCTGCCAGTCTTTGCTGGTGCGGGAAGCTCGCAACTACTGTTTTTTTTTTTTTCAGCAGCTGCTGCTTTTTGCCACCATGAAGGGTCTGTAGCAGTTGCCATTTTGCTGGCCAGAACAAAGCCAGGAGCAGCAGCTGGTGGCTTCTTGCACCAGCAAAGACCAGTGGCTGCAGGTTTCTCACACTGGCAAAGACGGGTGGCTGCAAGCTTCTTGCACTAGCAAAGACCAGCAGCTACAGACTTTTCATGCTGGCAAAGAGATGGTGGCTGCAGGCTTCTCAGTGGGGAGGGACACGGCAAGGCTTGGCCACCTTTTGGGCCCTGCTATGGGCAGGGTGGGCAGCATGAGAGTGTAGGTCCTGGGGAAGACAAGAGCAGGAGTCTGGCATGTTTTCTGACCTGAGGCAAAAGACAAGTGGGCAGCATGCAGGTGGAAGCCCTGGGGAAGACCAGAGCCAGGGATTGGTGTGTTTCTCAACCCAAGGTGAAGAGTAAGCGAGCAGCATGAGGTCATAAGGATGGCAAGAGCCAGTCTGAAAAGCAGCTGATCCTCACCATATCCACCCTATGGTGACATTTCAGCCAGGCACCTTACCTTTGTGGGCAGCTGCGATGAGCAGAGCGGGTGAGGCATGGAGATCAGCTGGGCCATGTGGTCTGGGTGATCGAGCAAAGGAGCCAGACAGTAGCTGGGTGCGGGCGTGACTCTAGCCACTGTGATTCTAGCCAACCAAGGTGAGATAGGGTGGGTGGGCCAGTGGTGGGATTTGCTGGTTCGCCGAAGTGTGCAGAATCCTAACCGGTATGCCCAAACCAGTGCAAACTGGCAGCAGCCCACCTCTGGCTATGTTGTACGTGAGTGACTACACACAGACATGTAAAAGAAAATGATAACAGTATATTCACATTTTCAAACTGATGTTTGAAAGTTCTGTTTCAGCATTGATGCAATAAAAAGTTCTTGACTTGCTGACAGAACACCAGTTATCTTGCAATGGAGAGAAAGGGAGCAACTGAAAGCCAAATAATTGAATTCTGATTTGTTTTCTTTTGTAATATATTTAAAGGTACAATGGATGGCAATAATAATAGACTCAGATCTCCAGAGGTAAAGGTGACCTTCTAAAATTAATAACTTTTAATGTTATTAATTACTATATCAATCACCAAAGAATAGATCTATTTTAAGTCTTTTTGAATTTCAATCAATCTCACCTGGGGATTGGTGGGAATTTATTGCTCTTCATTCTAAGTATAACTAAACATAGTTGTGTTTTGTGCAAATGTCACCAAGCTGCCACTTTAATTCATGGTTAACAGGGATTCCTGTTGAAAGCCTATTATTGAAATAATCTCATTTCCAAATGAAAAAAATAGTAATGGGCTTATATAACTATATCACCAGCTGGCAAAGAACCAGTGATGAAATGAATTTAAAATGTCTTGAAATTCATTATTAAGCTTTATGTTAGAAGCATTTTCAGCTTAATTACATGATCAATAGCCTTTAGAGAATGAAATTCAGTGTCAATATTATTATTTTTTAAATGACATATCCTATTAGGGAAGAGAAAAGAATAAATATGTTTAAACTACAAGAAGAGTACTAAACTTCCCATTAATATTTTAAAATAAAAATGTTCCTTCTGTTTCTAGGAATCCTTACCAAACTCTGAACTACCCTGTATGGCCTTTGTATTTTGAAGGCTGTTACAGAACTGGCTTCCTTTTGTCATCATCCTTTGTTTTATTTCTGTTATTATAACAATGCAAAGTGGTTCAGAGCATTTTCATAAGCACTCTTTGCATTAAAGGCAAATGTAGTTAAGTATGAAAACGGAGGCCTTTAAACACAATTTACAACAATACAGTTGTCAGGAGTTGTCAAATATCTAGATCTCAGCAAAGGGAATAAGGCTTCAGTAGCTGGTCTCAGAAAGGGGCATGGTGGCTCAGTGGCTAAGATGCTGACCTTGCGATCCCTAGCACCATGTAATGGAATGAGCTCCTGTTACTTGTCCCAGCTTCTGCCAACCTAGCAGTTTGAAAGCATGTAAAAATGCAAGTAGAAACATAGGGACCTCAGAGCCAGGAAGGAGGGGAACCTTTATCTTTACTTAGCTGGTCTCCAACTTGTAGGGACAGACCTCGAGCTTCTTGGTTGGAACACTAAAGGTACCAGATTAAATCCACAGCATTTCCAACTGCTGGAGAAGACTCCTAATTTCAAACATATGTTTATTTATTTGCTATTTTTTATATTGCTCCATTTGCCAAGGATGGGAAATGGATGGGGTACATTTAAAATTGAAAGCACATTGCAACAAGACAAGAAATCAATACAAGTTAAGAAATCCAAAAATCTGAATCATTGTAAGAAAGCTTCTCTAGTTTTTAAAGTCCCAGCAGCTTTGCAATTTAAAGCTTGAGAGGACATAGCTAATATTTGAAAAATGGGGGTGGTTTACAGTGATATTGATGCAGTATAACCCTTCTCCAACTAAGCACTCCCTAATGCATAACAAAACAAAACAAAAAGATAGAAAAGCAAGCTATCTATGCCTCAATGACTCTCAGAAAGAGTGCTAATGACCAGATCACTGCAAGGAATATAAATCTTTCCATTCTCCATCATTCAGTCAGAATTGAAGAAGCTTCTTGGGTGAAAAGCAAAACATCTTCAAGCAAAACAAGAAAGTTCATTTGCCTTTCGAAAGAAAGCAGCTGTGGGACAAGGTGAAACATGTTTCCAATGTGTAAGTAAGCTCTATATGACCAAGTGCTTGTAGTAAAGCCAAAATCTACAGGAAAATGAATGACTAGATCCAGTAGCCTGAGATACAGTTTTTTTCCATGCTTGTTATTTGTACAGTAATATTGCTGGCATGAAGAGTAATATTACCAGTCAGAATCATAATGTCCATAACCTGTGAACTTCATCTTGCTTATACAATGCCAGCAATAATTCTGTTTTCCAAATAATGCATCATATGGATTATACGTGTATAATTTCAATGGTCATATTCAATACAGATAAATTAACAATTTATGCTGAAGAACAGCAAACCCAGTCTATGAAATCTAAATGCCCTGAGAATTGCATTTTGAATTGCATAATGAGAATCAGTTGTTAGTGTCATCTCTTATTTTTGCTATTGAACAAATTTTGTTATTGCAGTCAAAATATATTGCAATCTTTTCTGTTCTCATTACACATTTTGCTGCCACAATGAAATGTCCCTGCATTCTGTCATTAAGCTATGTCTTTGGGACTTGAGTATCTTCTGGATGGTAAATCTCTGTAGCTGGGCAATGTAATTTTACATGTTGATTTTTGACACAATGATTAATTTTCAATTATCATTTGGACCAGATTGCTTTAAACAAGATCCCAGATATTTGGGCAAGTGTGTATATATCTCTCTCTCTGTGTATCCTGCTTCTTCAGTGGAAACTATCCTTGGCATCTTTACCCAGCTTCCAATTTCAGTGGGTCCTGAACCAAGATAATGAAACAGATGACAAACCACCATTTCACCTAATGTAACAAACGTTACCAAAGAATATATTTCCCTTTTAGTAACTTTCCAGTGGAACCTTTTTCACTGCAATAAATGTATAGTTCTTACTCCTTTTATTATAAAACATCCTGACACTTTTCTTTTAAATGAGCTTCTGGAAGATAGATTTTTACATCAGCTCCCATATTGTTATATTTTATTCCCATGTCTATTTAGGTTTTATTTGAGAAGTAAGGATATGATCAACATTTTTCCTTCCCTTTCTCAGTTGTTCATATGTGTCCATATGCTTTCCTCTGATGAAATGCACAAGCTGCCTACAAACTAATGCACACAAGTTTATGAATAGAGTTTCAGACTGTTTTAGAAATTTAGGATTAGAAAGAGGGTACAGTGGTCTCATTTCTCATTTTTTTCATCTCTAAAAGAATAACAGGTATTCTCATTTAAGGACAAGAGATAAGAAAATAAATATGCAGTTATTTATTTCAGAAAATCAGGATCAATATTCGTTAAAAAAAAAAGATAAAAGCATGAAACCAAAAGGATTTGTTTCCTAATAGTTGCCTCTTTTTCTTAAAATAATTGTTTTATAGTATAAAATTATATAAATAATTTTATTTATATATATTTTTTATTTATATTATTTATATATATAAATAATATATATAAAATTGTTTTATAGTATAACAGAGAGCCAGTCTGGTGTAACAGTTAAGGCACCAGAATAGAAATTGGGAAACGGGGAGTTCTAGTCCCAGCTTAGGCATGAAGCCAGCTGGGTGACCTGGAGCTAATTTTCTTCTCTTGATCCTAGGAAGAATGCAATAGTAATAACACTTCTGTTATGCAATAACACTTCTGAAAAACCTTGCCAAGAAAACTTCAGGGACTTATTCAATTTATGCCTTATGACTTATGCCTTAATTTATCCTAAATTTTTAAATAGATGAACAATTATTCATAATACTTATTTATTCATTCATTGATATAAGAAAGATCCATTAGGATAAATTGATAGGGGATTCAATGAATGTTATAAACAGAGGACTTTATTAGTGCAATTAGTGTTAATAAGAGATTTGTTGTTTATTTGGCCTGACTTTTGGCAGATTTTTATATATTCAAGAGCAGAAAGGGAAAATCTCTAAGGTGAATTTCATTTACAGTTGGTCAGCCTAAATTGATTAGTAGGAAAAACTAAGCATCATGTCTCATTTTTGTTTGTGTATTGACTGTCAATATATATTTCTGTCTGTGAAGGAACTGAGTTAAAACCAAATCCATAACACACACACACGCACACGCACACGCACACACACACACACACACCCATTGGATTGGTAATGTAAACAAATGATGAGAAGGATCCAGGGAACAAGGAAGGCAAAAGAAAACAAATACAAACTTCCAGAAATGAATAGTTGCAATACTGCATGGTTTTCAATAGTATGAATCGTGTCTGGCCTTTCTCCCTCCAGCTTTATACTTGAGTATGTTAAATGTCTATCTATTTATCTATCTCATGCACACATAACTAAATCCTAAATAATGGAGCACATTTCTTGATTCAAAGAATTCCAGAATTGTGTCTCCTACCTTTCCCCAACCCAACATGTAATTAGACTGTGAACTCTAGTCCTGCCTCATATATGAAAGACGGCTAGTGACTTTGGGCCATATCACTGTATCTCAAACTAACTCACTTCACAGGGTTGCTGTTGTAGAGAAAATAGGAGGAAGTAGTATTAGCTGTGTATGCTGCCTTAGATTATTTATAAAAAATAATAAAGACAGGACAAAAATAAGTAAATAAAATCATCCAATGTCTATGTGCAATGTTGTATCTTTCTCCACATCCCACATTCAGGGCTGTACCCTGGAAACATTTATTTCTTTTAGCTGCAGGAGTTGGAAACTTATCACATTATTTTAATGTTGTAAGTGACTTATTTAACTGAGAAACTTTGCTTTGACTTTGAGCCTATTTAATAAAGCTAATTCACTTAACAGAATTGCCATTGACATTGCAAAAGTGGATGAGAGTCATTCCAAAGGCATTAGGCCTAAACTGAAGAAGTGAGTGCAAATAAATAGAGATAATTGTGTGACAAGCTTACACACTCTTTTTTTTTAAAAAAATGAGGCAAATCCTATATATTTCTACTAAATAAAGGAAAAGAGAAATAGAAATTGCAATGTTTACTATGGCACAGAATGACTAAACAAATCTAATTGTTCCCTTCAAGCTTTTTTAGTTTTACAACACTGGTTGGAAGAACATAAGACTCTTTCTGCTATATAGCAACAGATGTGTAAATACTTACTTTTATTTGGGATTGGGGACTGGGGTGGGGATTTTTTGTTTTAATGTTGTAATATTTAATGTAATAAGCCACCCGGCATCACCTGTGTGAGTTGAGTGGTCATATAAGTTTGTCTAATACATAAATAAAATATAACTATATATTTTAGGTGCAATGTGTATATGGTATACACAAATAAACACATTTATACATGATGTATATTGTACTTTCTGGCTTTAAGAATATACAGATAATCCTTGGTTAACAATGATAATTGGGATCTGAAGGGTTGTAGTCATAAAGCATGACATCACAAGACTGTGTTGCTTAGCAACAGTGGTCCCTGTAGTCCATGTGCCATCATTAAGCAAGGATTGCAGGTCATTAAGCAAGGAGCTCTCACAACTTTCTGCCAACAACCCAACAACAAATTCTGGTGTCTCAAAGATGCTTTTTTTAAAGGCAACTGGACTGTGGGGTTTTTTTTCCCTTTGAGGAAGAAGAAGAAGAAGAAGAATCCAAGAAGCTTCATTGATTCTGGCAGGATAGTGGGGATGATTAAAGGATTAGTTCTAACAGGATAGAGGGGAGTGTTGGAAGGATCATATTTGTTTGCAGTCCTCAGATTCTTAGCATCCTTCCTGGGGACTCTTGAGGCCATTTGGGGGTGTAACTGTGCCCCTCAGAGTCACCTGTATCAGAGTTCAAATGGAGGTGGAATCTTCTTGGAACTGCTAAAAGGAGATAGGTGATGTCTTATCCCTCCCCCTCTGTTGAGAGAGGCCTGCTCAGTGTTAACCTAAATGGCCTCTTATCCTTCTTTCAAACCAATGTAGAATGTGACTTTGCTGGCTTCAAAAGAGTGACCTTTGTCTTCCAAAGGCAGATAGACTGCTGAAATTAGTCCTGATGGGCTTGCTCTCCTATGTTGTGCCATGTGCTTGTGAAGTGGTTGTTTTGTTTCACCAATGTAAGTATCTGCACATGTATCATTGCATTGCATTTATCACATTGCTCAGTTTGTGTCTGGGTGCTTTATCCTTGGACAAGCTTCTGCTTTAGTGTATTCTTGGGTTTAAAATGTGCATGTATTTTGTGTTGGCAGAAATCCTTCTGAGCTTTTCAGATATACCTGTAATGTATAGAATGACAGTGTTGCTTTGCTTGCTGTTCTCTTCTTTGTCTGTTATGGAGGAACTCCTGCTGGGTTGTTTTCTAGATTTGATGAAGGCCCAATTGGGATAGCTAAAAGTCTTGCCATCAGAATTGCTGATACTTGAAAACCACAAGAGTACCAAGGAGACTGAAATCATTTCACATTTACTTTATTGTAAAGGCTGAAGAGTTACCAGATTTCTAGATTCTGGCCCACATATGTAAATTTCCAGGAAAACTAGACAATTTCTGTGTGAATTACCTTCTAGAAGATTTGAAACCATTTATTACCTGTGTAGTAGCCAATTTTATGTTGCCCTCAATAAAAATAAGGCATTACTTATGTTTTATTTATCACTTTAGATTTAATACATACTACCTAACTTGTTTTTTAGAAGATATATATTTTACAGCAGTGATGGCAAATGTGGCGTTCAAAAAAGACTGAGCTGAAGTCTTCACTCCGGTCCGTGTTTCCAGCGGGAAACATGTTCCTATTAGCTGATGCTGTTTGACAGCCGGCTATAAAAAGGAGCTGTCAAATGGCATCAGCTGTTGTCCACCAGCTGGCTGCCTTGTTAGCGCAGCAGCTGCAGCAACCCTTTATTGTTACAATAAAGTAAAAGCTGTTGTTCGCTCCGTGTTTGCCTCAGGTTATTCCGCCGCCCTACAACAGCAAACCTTTTTGTTGTGGTGTGCTGAAAGTGTACATGTGTGCAGTAGTGCATGTGAATGCATGCCAGCACCCACAGTGCAATGCACCCCAACCCCCTGCACATGCGCATGCAACCCCTACCCCCTTACCTGCACTGCACATGTGTGCACCTCCCAGCTGATTTTCAGCCTGTTTGAGGCCTTTTTTGCCCTCCTGGGGTTTCGAGGGAAGCCTCTGCAGCCTTTGGAGGCCAAAAAATGGGCCTGTTTTGACACTTCTGGTTTCGACACTTCCAGTTTTGGCACTTCTGGTATTTCTGAAAGGCCCATTTTTTGGCCTCCAAAGGCTGCAGAGGCTTCCCTCGAAACTCCAGGAGGGCAAAAAAGGCCTCAAACAAAAATCAGCCGGAAGGCACATGCATGCACAATGCAGGTAAGTTTGGCTGGGGCCCGCATGCCCGCCTAAATGGCTCTGTGTGCCACCTGTGGCACATGTGCCATAGGTTTGCTATCATGGTCTTACAGTTTGTAATATTTTAGATTTACATTTGCAAGGCAATTAATGCAGCATTATACCAGTCTATGTCACATTTTATGTTTAGTTTATCTTTATTAAACTATATTTTCTCTCATCCATTTGTTTTTATTTTGATGGATTTTTAAAAAAATTTGCTAGTTATTGACTGAATCATTTGAGATTTATTTATTTATCTGAAGATACAGCAGCACTGAAAAAAGTGACATGATCATTTTTCATATTTAGGATAATTGCAGCATTGTCATGGTTACTGTATGTGATCAAAATTTAGACTCTTGGCAGCTGACTCTTAAATATGAAAGTTGCCAACTCCCAGGGTCATCTGATCACTTTCTGCAACCTTCTGAGAGGCAAAGTCAATGGAGAATCCATATTCACTTAGCAACCAGGTTACTAATTTAACAACTGCAGTGATTCACTTAATAACTGTGGTAAGAAAGGTCATAAAATGGAGCAAAACTCACTGAATTGTTTTGTTTAGCAATGGAAATTTTGGACTCCGTTTGGTCATAAGTCAAGAACTACCTGCATTATCCACAATGTCAAAACTATTTTCACTATTAAGAAATGCCGCAAATTTCCTTAAAACACTTTTTTTTAAAAAAGAACCACAGTTTTCTTTATGTTCTAATGAACAGGTAGCTCATTATTAAATCTTAATATCATACCTTAGTCAAATTTTAAATGACAAGTTTGTTTAACAGAATATCTTTAATAAATCATCTCATTTTCCCTCATTTTTTCCTATAATTTCTATGTACTAAACAACTGCACATTTAGAATGCATCCTGAAAATCGGGTACATTTCTAATATGTCTTTTTAATCTCATCCCATAAATGTCTTTCAACAGCTGGCTATATATACATATGAATAGACATGTACATATAAACATCCTCATGTCCTTTTACTTAACTTTCCAAGGTGAAAGACATTTACACAAAAATCTGTGTAAATGTATTGATGATTAAGGCATTATTGAACTATTCATTTAAATGCACATTTACATATTTTGCATTCATGTGTAGAATATATCTTTATGTAATATATTGGCCACCCTGCAAACCTTAAACATTTTTAATTAAAATAAAAAAAATGGAATGAAAAGATAATCTTCACAACATTACAAAGAATATTATTAAAAGAAGATGGGAAAGAAATATATTATCAGGAGTTGTTATTGTTGCAGTTAATTCTATAAGCATAGCTTTTTTGCAAGAGAACACTTACAGAAAATAAAAACAAAGTAAAAAATTTTCTGATCTACTGATAGAAGTTGAATAGAAACATATTAAATGTTGATGAAAAGGGTTAGGTTTTGTTGTTGCTATTTTTTAAAATAATACTTATCTCTCCCATTGGCATATAGAAAGACCACATTTGATTTATTTGGTTTGTCATATTGATAATCTGTTTATTAAACAAATATATATTATTCAGAGTAATTAGCTAATGAGAATTATCCTTCAAATCAACAAAGAGGCTCAGGTCACTTAAATATAACTTACACATTATACAAAATAAAAATTGTGAAAATGTTTCCATTAACAGTATGTTCAAAAAAAAATGCAATTAACACTCCAATCAATGGAACAATAATGTAAATTTGATAAATAAATATGAATAAATAAGCAAACCACTAAGACAAATTGGTCATGATTTTAATTCAATGATTCAATGGGAACTAAGTTCACCTACCTGGCAATAAATTCTATACAAACATATATGTGAGTAAGACCATCAAATTCTCTGGCTTAATTTGTAGATGATCTTCTACAGGTTGCACTTTTAACCTAATCCCAATCTCATTAGTACAATTAATTTAAAATCACATTTTAATGTTTTTCCAATATGTTTTAAATTTGTTAATTTATTAAACCACCAAAGTTTTTATTGTAATTTGTACAATATGCTAAATTTAATCTACTTCTCTAAGGAAAGAAATGTTTTCAGATATATTTTCAGTTGAAGAGTAGACAGTGCTGCTATTCCTTTTTTTCAAGCAACCATAGGGTCCACCACTAAATAATAATTTTCTAAGAAAGATTGTTGTTATCAGCTTCCTGGAAGTGTAAACTTTCCAGTGGTTTTTGAGAAGGGGATTATATGTAATCATTGATGCTTTGGGTTTGATCTATTTATATATGTTTTCTTGAAACTGAAAACTCTTTTAGAAGATTTTTGTGCTTTAAAAATATTTAGAATTAATAGAACTGTTTGCTAGATGGAAATTAACAAGAAAAGCTTAACAAGGCTCTCCCCTGTAGAACAGGGGAAAAACAGAATCAAGAGGTTCATTTTTTTTGTTGTACCAGGATATATGCCACTATATAATTTTTACGTGAATTTTATACTTCAGTATGGTGCTGATGACACTGATAACACATTGTGTTAATCACAAATGTTAGTCAACTAAAATTATTATTCACCCAACACCTTCTGCCTTTTCAAAAATGAATATGCATGCACAAATAGCTCATTATTTTCAAAACTCATGGAATTGGAAATTATTGGCATATTAGAGTTATATGGTTGTTGATTAACTAACCTAACAACTAGACCTCATGTGCATGAAATCTTCCAGTTTTTAACTCTATAGTGGAATCAAAAGATGTTATTGAAGAGGAGTAATCACTATTGAATAATACTAAAAGTAGGGTGGATTTAAAAGTTATAGCATTCAATAAGGAGATGGAGATAATGGATTTACAAATGAAATTGAATTACGTTTTTTAAAGCATTATTTTTTATCAAAATAATGGGTTGCTACATCTGGTGATGTTTAATGTTTCTTTTTCCTGAACTTTGACATTGATTTATTTGAAGAGGAAAATATCCAGAAGAAACAGAATATGTTTAAGTAGAAATTGAGATATAAATATAAAAGGAAGTATTCAATTTTGGGGGTAATAGATCAAATTTATAAAACATATGTTATTATATCTCTATAACCATTACCAGACTTTTGCTGATTCATATGGAAAGATGACAGACTTATAAATATGGGGTGAAGTGTTATGTATTTACATAAAGCCACCCATCTCACATAAATGACTTTAAGTATTTTATAAGTAAACATAGCAAACTGACAACATATGACCTTGGACACTTGCCCACTCATTAGGTATGGATGTACACACACACACACACACACACACACAACTCTATTTTTAATCTAGCATAGCATAATACTTATCTTAGAGATCATTGTTGGCTTAATGAATAAAAGTAGTTCAGGATGAAGTATATTACAAATTCCTAGTGATATTCCCTTTCCTAATTATTTCTATATAGATATCCACTCAGCAGAATACTTTAAATGCATCTCAAATATGTGTATCTAATGAAAGTGTGTGACATCTGCAAATATTTCTTTTGTCAATATTTCTTTGCTCATATTTTAAAAATAGTCATAAGCTTTATAACTGAAATGCAGAAATTCATGCATATTTTTATATTTTATTCATATTTTTATGGCAGAGGTTTTTTTTCAGTGTCTTGTCCATGACAGTTTAAAAGAGAAGCCATCCTAAATCATGTCACTGGCTATGCTCTAGAAAGCACACCTCATTGTTGCTCTTGTTACTGGTTTTTATTTATAAAAAAGCTTCTGAAAAGTTAAAAATGAGCTGACATTTTTTTTCACATCCATCTTTTATTTACACATGGATGATGCCATTCAAGGCTATCACCTTTTCTTTAGAAGTTTTCCTGGAGAAATCATTCATTGTTAACTGACATTCCTCATCAATTCTCTCCTTCAAAACATCAGTTCATAATTTATTAAGCTGGAATGGGTGAAGAACATTCACTTGTCAAAAGAACCACAGAGAAACTATTATTAGTTTAGTATCAAACTTAGTTACATTATCAACTTCCTCCATTTCAATTTCTTAAAATTCTGCCATACATAAAAGAAAACAATAAACTAACTCCATTCCAGCCAGGATCAGCAGAACTAGTATGAAACATTTATTGATTTCATCACCAGATGTGACCCACATGCTTATCTAACAAAAAAATAGTTGCCACTTTGGAATCTGAGTAGAAAATGTAAAGCACATGTACTAATCAGTGTTCTTTAACAAAAAATTAATAATAACAATGTAGGCATGAATACTTATAAGTACAACAGACAGTTGAAGGAGAAATAAACAGCATTAGAATAATATATGAAGGACACTGAAGCTTGTATATCATGTTGGTTTACTAAGTTGTGGAAAGACCAAACTAGCCTACAAGAAAGACCGTATGAAAGAGACATGACAAGGGAAAGAATTACATGGCAAGTACATTTTAAAAAACATACAGAACAAATAACAAGATCTGGCAAGAGCATGAAAATTAAAGAAAAAGACAAAGGGGCTAGTTCGGCTTGGACAAGACCAAGACAAAACTAAAAGAACTATCAGTATATTTAGCTATAATAATACATGCCTTATGTAACCAGATTTTGATACAGATAAAAATTTATTGTACTTAAATGGCAGTGCACTAAAGTGCAATTCACTTACTTTAAATCAAAGCCAAAGTCCTATTAAATTATTTGAAAACCAAAGCAAAATTGCTTTTTCAGACTCTTGCCAAAGAATTAAATTATTTTACTTTATTTAATATCAAACATAGAGAATGAACTGCAGCAGTGAAACAATGGAAAGTAGTGATCCATTAATTCAATTCAGCTGGAATTATTCTTCTCGGTGAATGTTCAGGAGAAACTCATTCCTTTCCTCAATGGGTTTCCTAGTAATAAAAAAATATGCATTAAACTGTGTTAATGAAATGGAATGTGTGGATAACCTTGGGGAATGAGAGAAAGAGATTCTGCCTAGAAAATAACCAGAGAAGAGAGAGACAAGTCCATAATCACTTAGTGGTCTGAGATAGAAAACTAGGAAGGATTTGTCCTAAGTGATCAATCTTCTGGTTAAAAGTAGTAAGTGAGAAGATTGTACCTTCAGACTTCCAAGATTCTGTTAATTTATCCTTACAATATAATAGAATTGTCTCATCTAGTTGCATTTTCTATCTAGTTTACCTGGAAAGTTTGGCAGATTCTATGGCCCAGTATCCACTCCATTGCACCACTCCTAGAGACCCAGAAAGGTAAACATGCAGAGAAAAACACACACACACACATTTGATAGATGAAACCAAGGACCACAAATAATCAATTAGATCTTTATTGACACGATACACTTATATGACATGATTTTAAAAATTATTTTATAAATAAGACACTTACCAGTCAGATGTCTGCTTAACAAGGTGATGTGGTCATAGAAGAATATAGCAATAGCAATCAGACTTAGACTAATATACTGCTTCACAGTGCTTTACAGCCCTCTCTAAATGGTCTACAGAATCAACATATTGCCCCTAAAATCTGGGTCCTAATTTTACCAACCTTGGAAAGATGGAAGGCTGAGTCAATCTTGAGCCAGTAAGACTCGAGCATTCATACTGCTGGCAGCTGACAGTCAGCAGAAATAGTCTGCAGTACTGCATTCTAACGACTGTGCCGAGACTAAGATGGAAGAAAATTTTCAATGATTTATTTATTTTATTTATTTTTTATTTTTATTTATTTATTTATTTTCTCAATTGCTTACAAGATAATAGGTATAAATAAAAACATAGTTATGAATACATGGATACATATAAGAAAAATAAAAAATAAAAGAAACAATAGGACAGGGACAGTAGGCACATTGGTGCGCTTATGCACACACCCTACAGACCTCTTAGGAAAGGGGTGAGATCAATAGTAGACAGTCTAAGATTAAAGTTTTGGGGGTTTGGGGGAAGAAACCACAGAGTCAGTTAGAGTATTCCAGACATTGACCACTCTGTTGCTGAAGTCATATTTCCTGCAATCAAGTTTGGTACGGTTAACCATGAGTTTGTATCTATTGTGTGCTCTTGTGTTGTTATGGTTGAAGCTGAAGTATTCATTGACAGGTAAGTCATTGCAATTTTGATTTTATATACCATACTTAGATCAGACCGAAGACAGCATAATTCAAGGTTTTCTAGGTCTAGAATTTCAAGTCTGGTGGCATAAGGTATTCTACAACAAGTAGAGGAGTGGAGAACTCTTCTTATGAAATATTTCTGGACTTTCTCAACTGTGCTAATATCAGATACGTAACATGGTTTCCAGACTGATGAGCTTTATTAAAGTATTGGTCTAGGAAATGTTTGTACGCTCTAGTTAGTAGTGTGATATTACCAGAGAAAAAGCTATGTAAGATTAGGTTAACAATGCCTTTTTGACTATGTAGTTATACTGGGCTCTGGCACTTAGATCATTAGAGATGAGTACTCCAAGATCCTTGACAGAGTTTGTGTCATCAACAAGGTCTTGACTATTCAGCCTGTATTTTATTTTCTGATTATTATTTTTTTGCCAATATGTAGGACAGAGCATTTATTTGTTGAGATTTGAAGTTGCCATTTGTTTGACCATTCTGATACATAGTCAAGGTCTTTTTGAAGGGTAGCAGTATTGTCTATGGTGTTGAATAGTGAAGAGAACACAGTTGCTCTTGATATGATCACAGATGTCATTTATGTAGAGTATGAAAAGAGTTGGTCCTAAAACACTGCCTTGGGGGAAACCACTGTTGACAGGTACAGAGTTTGATAGGATGCTCCCAATTTTGACCATTTGTTGTCTGTTTGACAGGAATGCTTCTATCCAGTTATGCAGGTGTCCAGAGGATACCGTAAGATTTTAGTTTTAGGAGTAGTTTGCCATGTACCACTGAATCTAAGGCTTTATAGAAATCTATGTAGATTGTGTCTATTGCTTTGCCCTGATCGACTTGTGTAGCCCATATGTTTTTGCAGTGTAAGGGTTGCAGATTACATGAATTTTTTTTTTCCTGAAATCAAATTATTTATTAGAGAGTAGGTTGTTTGTGTCTAAGTGGAGGATGATGGATTGGTTAATAATTGATTCCATGACTTTACAGGTGATGCAGCATAAAGAGATTGGTCTGTCATTTTTAACTAGGCTGGGGTCTCCCTTTCTGAAGATGGGCATGACCGTGGCTTGTGACCATAGTTTTGGCAAGGAGCTGGTCCTGAAAGATTTTTCAAAGATTATGCTTAGAGGTTCAGCTATGGCAGTGGATAGTTTTTTTAAGAAGTAGGCACATATTCCATCCGGTCCAATTGATAGAGATGGTTTCCCGATTGTGTTGTGCTTTTTCAACATTGTCTTCTGTAAAATGGATATGTATTAGATCATTGTAGTTGTCTGTGGTTTGGCTAGGAAATACTGGGTATGATCCATTGCAGTTTACAAATACTGAGCCAAAGAATGTGTTAAAGATGTTGGCTTTAACAGTGTCATCGTTGCAGTCTTTACCATTAGGTCCTTTCAGGAGTGGGATGGACCTTGAGTCTTTTGGTTTTTTGTTTACAAAATTGTAGAAAGCATGGGTAGAATTGGTGCGTAGAAGGTTTTCTTCTTGTTTAATGTGATAATTGGTGCATTCAGATGAACTTCACTGTAAAATATCACTTGGTTCACCATAGAGCCTGGTATATTGAGGATACTTTATTTCTGTAAAAATGTTCCATTGATTTGCAATCTGTTTTCAGGGACCAAGCAGATGTGCTTTTATTGATCTAAATAATAAGGCCAATAATCTGGAGGAACATCTCTTCATTATGATCAACATCTGAAACTTCTCCCCAACAGTTATTAAATAACTGACTGCTATGTCAGAGTGTTTTCCATTTGAAAACTCAGCAGAAAAATATCTACCTACTCAAAAAAAAATATATTGGTATCTATACCTTTATTTTTATATGACAATCAAATAATGCCATTATCTCAAGATTTTAGCAAAGTATACAAAGATGGGTGGCCATATGTGTTCTTTTTTTCTTTTATTTTTTGTATTTCACAGAATTTCTCATAGCAATGATTTTAAAAAATAATGTAAACCACATTTACTCATCTGAAAAATATATATCTATTCTCCTACATATATAGCAAATCAAAATCTTCTGAAAGTCCCGATGGCTCAAAAGTCTCATCCATATATCTTTGTTTATTTTTTAGTTTGTTTATTAGCTCTTTCATATTTATCAGTAACATTGAAACCTAAAAAATTGTCTTCACCAAATTCATCTTTTGATGAATTTGTTGAATGGTAGAATATGGCATGGTATGAATCATTTAAATTCATAAAATAAAGATGTATTATGAATGTTTCTTCTGATTTTTAAGAGTACAAAAAATGTTCCACTGTATTATACAAAACCCAGCCGGCATAGTACTTCACATATAAAAAGAAATCAAATTTTCTGTCCAAGTTTCCTGACCACAGAAACTAATTTTAGTAACACTTCAGCTTAAAGAATAGTACATCAGAAGCTGAAAGCCTTGCAAAAGGCTATACGCTCTGCTGGAACACCAGGAGATCACTTTTAGTTTTATTTCTTATTTCTTTTTGCACAGCTTCTTCATAAATGAAGATGAAGTTACCTTATAGTGGGAAAGTGTTCTTGAAGTGCATTCGGTAAAAAAAAAAAACACAAGTATGTGAAAAATTAGACCTGCTGATCATATAAAAATAACAGAGTTTAAAGCTGTGAACACAATAAAGATTAATCCCATGGAGAATTTAGATGACTTCACACAAGTTTAGACTGATTAGAAACTGGCAAAAAAATCAGAATAAAATAACTGTGCTACCAACTAGCTTCAACTTTAAAAAAGATAACTTTGAGAGAAATGGAGAGAGAGAAAGTGTTTATTCCTTCTTGGAATTGTGCTGCAGTATGCAAGAATTTATATTAAAATGTAATAAAATCCAATGGCAGTACTATACAAGGGTTAAAAATTGAGGCATAGTGATTAAGCATGGTGAACCATCAGATTACTTTCCCAAATAAATATATAGCTGTGTAGCTGGAATGCTATTACTGGAGTGTTACAGCCTGTTCTCTAAACCCAATTCAGGGAGAAAGATTACAGCCTTGGGGTAGGGAGGGGATGGAGAATTCAGCTCAGATTAAGCCATATATTTAAAGGTCATCCAGTGCCAATGATCAATTTGGATCTTCAATTCAGAACTTGGAGAGTTCATCCTTTCTCAGCTCAAGCCTGGGCCAATAGAGTTGGCTGAAAAGGATGTGCCAGAGGAGAGGCAGGCGTACACTGAATTAGCTGATCCAAAACCTAAGTTATTCAAGGTCCCACAAAAGGCTATCCATTGTGATTTAAGAACAGATGAAAGAAGGAAAAATATACAATTTGGAAAGAAATCAAATGAGCATCAAAAGCGTAATTTAACCAGTCAAGCTTATGGTTAAGACAGTGTAAAACACTGAGCTTTGTCTGCATGGGTTTTTGTGGCAAACAAAGTTAACCTTTCTAACATATGACTCTGCCTGAGAGCTACTGTGAGATTATCTGGAATTGGATCAGAGGTGGCATTCAGCAGGTTCTGACCAGTTCTGGAGAAGTGGTAGTGGAAATTTTGAGTAGTTTGGAGAACCATCAAATACCCCCTCTGACTGGAGGTTTTACAAGTATCCTTCCCCTACCACGCCCACCAAGCCACACCCACAGAACCAGTATTTTAAAAATTGAATCCTACCACTGAATTGGATGTTCCAAAAACTTGGTATTTGTTCCATTCGATTTGTTTGCTAAAGTACATTCTTCTATGTCCTTTCTACTTGTTTTAAGAACCAGTTGCTTAGTGACCAGTCAAAGTTACAACCCCCTCTCAAAGCTCCTTACAACAAGTTCCCATTTCTGATGTTCCACTAGCTGCACATATCCCTGCAGTCACACGTTCATGTTTTGGGCACTTGGCAACTGGTCCATCTTTATGTCTAGTTTCAGTGTTTGGTCACCTACAAAATATTGTTATTTATAATATTTTTTTACTGGTTTCCATCTTTTTCAACCAGCTTCTAGCAAAATTCCCACCTAGTAATTCATTGCTTCCAACAACAACAACAACAACAACAATAATAATGTCATAAAATCAGGTTACATAAGTGCCTTGGCTGATGACTGTCATGAATAACAATGGAAATTTCAGGCTCCATTACAGTCATAAGGATTACCTGTGTGCAAAAAACTTTATTTACAATGTGCTTTGGGTTACTTTAGACAAAGATTTATAAATAAGTATTTTGACTTCATTATCAGAAGCTAGCTATGTGTATGTAATTGGAAGAATAGAACACCAAGTGATTCAATGTTCACCACGGTATGAAGGGAGCTGGGTTTTGCTGTTATAAAACAGAAGTCTGGTAGCACTTTTTCTGATTAATTAATTTTGTTAAAAGGCATAACCATTCATGAGCTGCAGCTTACTTCATCATATGTTCATCCTGATGCACAAAGTTTTGTGCTGTCCTTTAACACAAAGTCTGACCCATTTCTGTTTTTGTTTCAGGGTCTCATTCCAATGTTGGTAGAATTAATGAACACAAGTTTGACATCACAATTAAAACTAAGAGGAAAAATAAATATCAGAGCATTATGATCTCCCAAGTCACTCCATTGAAATCCTAAAAGTGTCTGATTAAGAAAAGTAGGATTTTAATAGTAACATTGGTTTGACATTTGAAATTAGAGAACAAGAAGATAAACAATTTTATATGATATGGGATTTGTTTTATCAATGGTTGGACAAAAAGACATGGTAATGTAATAGATTAGATAATTTGTAATAGAAGTTTAATAGCTGGTGAGCTACAGTAAGAGCCCACACTGGTATATCATCAAGTGAAGCAGACAGCAGGGGTAGATCCCCGACTGAACATTTCGTTGTATAGAAAGTTGATTCTCTATAGAGACAGAGGTTTAGTCCTCTGTCTAGTTCCAAATCCAGCCTTCTATAAATGTTTCTTTTCCACTGCAACCCATTTGAAGCTGAAGAGAAAAGAAATGTTTATTTGGTTTTCTCTCCAACTGCTTACTGTCATTATTTAAGTCCGTCTTACTTTTGTTGTAATAAGAACCTTGAAAATCTGAATTTGCTTCTCACCCCACACATGCATAAGCATATCTTCAGGTAAACTCTGGAAGGGTTGGTCTGAGAAATTTTTTCAAGCTATTTTCTTGACCTGAACTCAAGCCCTACATATCTGATTGCTACCTTGGTAGTGGTTCTCCTACTGTCTTTTGAAGTCATTCCCTCAGCACTTACAGAACAGTTAACAGAACAGCTGTCTACATCTTCCAAGAAGAGTCCGCTACATCTACCTAGGCTAGCCCAAGTTAGAAAAGCTTTGGAAATGTTGAGAAATATATCTTTTCTCCCCATTTCTTCCCTCTCAACCTCACACACAAGCACATTCATGTTTAGTCTGGAGGCTAAACACTCAGATTTAGTTTGGAGGCTAAACCATATGATTTATGAATGAGGAACTAGGTACTAGGTATACCTAGTCTAATGAAGGTAAAGACTAAAGGTGATATGTTAGCATTCTTCTAGTACTTGAGGGGCTATCCCAGAGAAGAAGGGGTTGAGTATTTTCAAAAGCACCCAAGGCAGGACAAGAAGTAATGGGTGGAAGATCACTAAAAAAAGAATCAAATTAGAATTAAAGAAAAAATATTGTAGGTGAAAACAATTAATCTGTGGAAAAAGCTTGCCTCTTGAAGTTGTGAGTATTCCATCAGTGGAGATTTTTAAGAAGAGATTGAACAGCAATTTTTCCAGGATGGTATTGGTATAGGGTTTCCTGTTATTGAGCAGACTAGAATACCTCCAAGTTCCCTCTCTACTCTTTTATTCTATGTTACCACTAATTCTTTAAAAAAACAAAATGAATTCTAATTAATGATTTAAATGGCTTTAAAAGGGACTTAGTAAAGTAATATAGAACTCAGATTTATCATTGGTAATTGGACTAAAATAATTGAACAGGAAACCCTATACCTATACCAACCTTCATGGATAGTGGAAGTATACCTTAGAATACTAGATGCAACTCCTATTCTCTGAGTTGGCATTATAAATGCAGAGATAAATATAGCTAAGGGAAAGGTTTTCTTTGGAAATCGTATGTGTATATGTCATTAGAAAAAATTGAAAGAATTATGAAATAGGGAATGGATGAAGAGAAAATGTTCAGCTTCAGCTTTCTCAAGAGTTTATCCTTCATGTTTCTGTAAGAACCTTGCTGATGTGGGAAAGATGCAAATGCAATTAATCAATTTCAGCATTGTTTAATGGCTGGAATGAAGATCTTAATTGTGAGACTATTTCAGTATCCATGTATAGCTGGAATTATAAATGAAACCATTAGGACTTTATGAGCTCATAAACTCTAGGAGGCCAATGTTGGATGAGTTGCCCCCCTGTCTAGTGCAGGTTAATAATTAACACACACCCTTTTGTAGCCAGTTATTTTTTCCTCAATATGATGTTGCAAGCTTTTAAATGATCTTTCCATATTGCCATTCCTTAGATGTAGACCTTAACAGCCCAAGTTTCATGCATTCATTCTTTGTTTATCGAGTTTATAAGGTTGTCTACCTTCATTACAACTCTGAACAGTGTACAATATTAAAAACAGTTTGAAATAATATAACAGACAGGAAAAACAATAAATTCAGAGAAAGCCATACCACACACAATGTAAACACAAAACATCCCTATAACAAATCTGCCTTATACCCCAGCCCAAGGCCTGTGGGGTACAGCCAGGTTTTTAGGTACTCTAAGAATCTCTGGGAGATGCTGCTCCAGAGGTTAAGTGCTATGGTAGAAAAAAACCATTTATTGGGCCCATCAGTTGACACAGTTTAATCACTGGTACTTGAAGTATGCCAACTCTGTTCAATTGTATAGGTCAGGAAGAAACTGTAGAAGATGAATGGTCCATCAGATGGTAAGGCCCATGATAATAATAGATTTAGATAATAGATAATAAACAGTACCTTGAATTGAACATGGAAGCCATGGAAACCAATATATAGAAGGTCACATTGCAGATATGTTACAAGAAAATACCATGGTGCACCCACCACTGGCTCTACTACCACATGCTTAACTGGCTGAAGCTTCCAAATTGTCTTCAAGGAGAGTCCCATGTTCAACACACTGCAAAAGTCACATGCAAGATGACCAAAGTATGAGTGACTATAGGAAGCACATACTAATCCAGGAATAGGCACAACTGGTTAAAAAGATAAATCTGTGAAGATTTTCTAGGATATAGCTGCCACTTGCTTCCATTTCATCAGTCACCCGGTTTTGCTTGGTTGAACCTGAATTTCTTCCTTCCCATTCAGCATGACACACAGAGACATCTACACACATTATTCAGGTACTGGGGCAAGACCTTGAGAGCAAACCCATCTATATAATTTTAATTGCCCCCATAGCACTTTGGCAAAAGGAGAAACTTCATCAATGAGTTGGTGATGCTCTTTATTTTCTTTGGCATTGGGTGAAGAGCACAAACATACATTTGTCACCACTAAAATGGCATTGCATTCCTGTATCCATTCCAAAATGATGGAGATAATGATGGACTCGCCCCTACTGGATATCTCCAAGCAGAGATTGAGTAAAATATAAGCTGAACATATTTTAATTTGGATTTGATGATCTGGCCTTTTGCATTTCTCTAGTTCTTTGATTTATAGGCTCAGTGAGAAAGAAACTTCTTTTCTCTTTGCTTTTTTATACATAATATTTTTTTCTCTGTCTCTTTTTCCTCATAGTAGTCCCCTAACTAAGGTGAGAAAAATATGTTGCTTATTATCTGTCTTTTATTCTGATGCCTACAATATTCAAAGTTTCTGGCTGTAACTGCTGTTTTATGTCAGAGCTGCCATTATTAGCTAAACAGTGTGCATGTCTGTAATATACACATGCATAATTGCATATAATACTTTTGGAAAGTTTGCATTACAGATAAAAGTCAAAATACAGCAATGATGAAGCAAAACTACCTCTCCCTCCCTAGAACCTGATTTTCATTATGGCAGCTCTGATTATCTTGTTCTATTTAAAAAATATCCTTGTAGCAAGTTTTTCCCCCAACTCTATT
Source organism: Pseudonaja textilis (assembly GCF_900518735.1). The sequence continues at coordinate 3,607,944 of NW_020769329.1, read as the reverse complement.
ATAAATGAAAGCAATGGATCACATCCGCAACTCCCGCCCCCCACTTTTTTAATATTATTTCATTAGGTTTTTGGTGTCTCAGCTGAAAGGGAAAAACTGCTGTGAGGCAACATGATAGTACTTGGAAAGAAAAACAATTCTTATTATTATGTCTTTTGATCTAATTATGTTTTCCAATGCAATACCAGGTTCACTAAATAGTTGACTAAAGATACACTGCTCTATAGGCTTATCCCAGAGAAACACAGTGAAGCAAGTGGCGCTTACATCTATGTAAAATTTGAAACTAAATCTTTGAAGAATGTGTATCCTGATTAAAATATTGTTACAAGCAATAATTCACCAAGGTTATACAGAATGATATGATATTAAGACCCTGTCAACTTAAGGAAATTTACTTCTACCCAGACACATATAGATTTGCAATGTAAAATTGTTGGAGGTCTTTTAGTTCTAGCAATCTAATGCAGTATATAGTCAGTAGTACTGATCTGACTTACGTATTACTGGGATGTAGCATAAGGCATTCCTTAAACATAAAAAATTGTCTCTATGTAATTGATTTCTACTTTGGAAACTTCAGAGCTACCTTTCAAGAAGCAATGAGCCCAGGGTGAGATAATGCAGGCTGATTAGTTTAATTGTTAATAGTCTTGCCTTGTTCTTTAGAATGATAACAAGAAAGAGAGCTGAGATAGGCATGGCAGGGACGGCCAATAATGTTATTCCCAATCAACCATTCCAGGTACTTTTCTCTCTTGTTCCAGTGAAATCGAACTAAAATGGTTGCTACGGTGGGCAGTTAGCAATCAGCTTTAAATGTTGTGCCTAATGAACTAACATTGACTTTTACAATAATTGGTTTCCCCACTGGTTTTCTCTGTCATTCAGTGTAAGCTACATTTTAACATAACTTTTCCCCATTTGGTTTCTCCAACTATGTATATCCATACACAGTGTGCTAACTGTGCTGAGCCATTTCCAAGGGTTGTTGTTGTTGGTGTGTGTGTGTGTGTGTGTGTGTGTGTGTGTGTGTGGTATTAAATTATAGGTTCTAAATTTACTGCAAGCCAGAGGCATGTTTATTGAGATTCTCAGTCATCCAGGCCAAAGTTGCTTTTTTAAAGAGGCAACTGGACTTTGTTTTTCTTGAAGACATTTTCCTTCACATCCAAAAAGCTTCTTAAGTTCATGAAGAAGTTTCTTGGATAAGAAGTGAAACATCTTCAAGGAAAAACAAAGTCCATCTGCCTTTTGAAAAAGCATCTTTGGGACAAGACAGAGGCATCTGTGGAAAGAGACAGGTCAAAGAAATAAATCAGGACAGTGGCTGTGATGCTACCAGTAACCCACCTCTTTTTTATACATAGTGATGGATAAAAAATGGAGCTTCATTGACATAGTCCCATTGATTTTTTGATGCTGCCCCATTGATTTTTTGATGCTTTGTCTGCAGATGCTTCTATTAAATCTCCCAGTTAAATATGTTGTGCAGAAACATCCAGTGAAAAAAAATTAAGCTTTTAAATAGTGATATGATTGGCAGGGACGGGACTGGAGATAGTAGCAATCAACCTGTATTTGTATCCAACATTTTCATAGCAGTAATTTATTTGAGCAAACTTGGAATTTCATGCTCAATACTTTTTAAATACCATCATCAAAAATTATCTGCCATGTATGAATGTGAAAATAAAATTAGGTGCTGGGCCAGGTGTGGATTGTAATCATTTCACTCTTCATCTCAAACTGGATTACTTTTCAACACAATGATGTTCTTGCAATTAGCACTTACCCAAATGGCTTTTTAAAAGAAAAAAAGCATGTACAAGATAAGAATTGGAAGGAAAGTTATACAAATTTTGGATTCCCAACTTTTGATGACACTATTTGCTCTTTGCATTTCTAGGGGCTTCAACTAATGATACAATCATCAAGACTAAGAAAAAGCATTTGCTGGGATACTACTGGAAGTTAAATCTGACTATAGCAGATATACAGTATTCTATATCAGGGGTCCCCAACCTTTTGGATCTCAGGCGCCACCAAACTCATACCTTTAAATCCCAAGGACCACTAATACGAATTTTTTTAAAAAGCTAATACATTTAATATATTTTTTTTATGTTTAAACATAAAAAAAATATATTAAATGTATTAGCTTTTAAAAAAAATATATACACACACACACACACACACACACACATCCATACACACACACACACACACACACACACACACATCCATACATCCATATACATCCATCCATCCATACATCCATACATCCATACATCCATATACGTATACACACATACATCTCATACACACACACACACACACACACACACACACATTCATTCTATAAACGAGTTATGTTGTGGCTTATAAGGTGCAGAATGTTTACACTCAATACCAGCCAATTTTAATATTGTTTGGAATCTATTGTTAATAAACTCAGTCCCATTATCTGTTACTAAAGTAATTACCTTATGTTTCATGTTTCTTTCTGCAAACCTTAGCCAATTAAAGAAACGTTGGAATGTTTCTGTTTTGTTTTTCATTAAATAACAGAAACCGTACTGTGAGTAATGATCCATTATACTCAAAACATAGCAGGCACCTCCCAATCTGGGTTTCTTAGGACCAATTATGTCAGCAAACACAACCTCTAAAGGTTCTTTGGTCTTAAACCCATTAAGTCTGTTTGCTGGAGTAACCTTGCTTTTCTCTTGGCTAAAGGCATTCCCTCTAACAATTTAAGTTTGTTTCAGCATTTTGAAATTAATGTGCCCCAGACATCTATGCAGCAAATGTATACATTTGTCATGTGGCTTAACTTTGTTATAAACTGAGTTAGCCATCTGCAAATGGTCATCATGTATAACATATAAATCATTCTCTAAATTAGCAGTAACATTTTTACCTTCTTTCTTTATTATACAGTTATCTCCCCTAAAGGTTACTACATAACCAATATTAACTAAAGCCCTTACTGATAACAAACTAAATTTCAGTTTAGGTACATATAACATAGATAAATGCTCATTTACACATGAACAATATGCAGTACCTTCACCAGATGCTTTAATCTTCCATCCATTTGCCAATGGTACATGTTGCTTACTCGTGGACATCTTTACAAACTTCTCTCTATTTCTAGTAATGCACTGGGATGCTCCACTATCAACTACCCACAAATCATGATTTACAGTTGGATTGTTAAACATAGCTAAATTAACATTCTTCTAAGCCTTCTGGTGATTACCAGTATTCTATCGTTTTCCCTTTTTACAGAATCTAGCTATATGTCCCCTAGCCCCACAAGAAAAACATTTCATAACAGTACAGGCAGTTGAAAACAAATCCTCTTCTTGTGGTTGTTTATCTCTTAGTTGGTCTCTTTCCAGCCTTCTTCTTGGCTCTTCAAACAATCGTCCAGTTATGTCAGTCAATGTCAGTTCATTTCTGGTCAGGACTTCCAGTGAAGATATGTAATCATCATAACTTTCATCCAATGAGGAAATAATGATGTAAATCTGATGCAGCTCTGAAAAAAATAGTTCCTTTTCATGTAGCTCTTGAAAAACTCTTTTCATAAAGTTCAAATGAGCTAACATATCTTCACCTTTCAGAAGACGTGCTCTAAACAGTTTACGTGTAAGATGTATGTGTGCACCTACAATGTCATGAACATAAATCCTCTTCAAATTCTCCCAACACTTAACAGCAGATTCTTCTCCATGAATATGGACTAGCTGCTGGTCATTAAGTCTTAATCCAAATATACAAAGAACTTTTTTCTCTTTCTGTTTCCATAGAAATCAATGGATGTCATGCAAGAACAGGCTAAAATGTTCTAGTTGAAAAGCATCATGAGTAAAGGGATGGATCCACTATGGCAAGATGTGGTCTCAACTGAGATATGAATACAGGAAAGGAGAATGCTTTTGGCATTCAGAGATGGGTTGTAGAGTCCCAAAGTCTGCTGAATGGTCCAGAAACTTTCTCTGTGCTTACTATAGCTGGAATCATTTTGCTAATACAAATAATCCCAAAAGCAATGAAACAACTAAACCACTACTTTAACTCTGTCAATTCACCATCTATTGGTATACAGTTCTGATATCACTTAAGTCCATTAGTGCATATGACTGTCAATGATAACTGAAAGAATGAAAGACTGGCACCCAGCAAAGCAAACATTTCCACAGAGAAAAACTAAAGCTTGATTAGTAGCATAATGAGTCAGAGAGAAATAATTGCCTGAACACTAATTGTCTACCAGCTATGAGTTAAAGTTGAAGCAAAATGTCCACCATACAAGCAAAATACTTGAAAATAAACTCTGAGAGTGATTTATTCATTTATTCTCTTGATGAACATCAGTTGCTTCAAAGGAATGAGACTCCCACTTTGGTCACGTATTTCACAGACCACTGGAAAAAAAAAGCCATCTTAAAAAGAGACCAAATTATATACTATTTGAATATTGACAGAACTCAAAAGGATTTCAGATCAGTTTAAGGAAATCCCAAAGAATTTACGTATGCTTCCTTCTCTCCCTCTTGAGTAAATCTTTGATCAATCACAGCACCACAATTCAGCACTGAGAAAAATGAACAGCCCAATTGAGCAATCAAGTTCCTTGATAGATAAAGTAGTAATGCCATCCAGGTGGAATTTTTATTGTTTTGGAGTAATGCTTGTGAAACCTTAAAAATCTTTTTCCCAGACACTTTCTCCCTTTTCAAACAGAGGTGGCAGAGAAATTGGCTAGCATTGTTTTTCTTCAAACTGTCCTATAGCATTCCAAGATTCTGACACGCCATAACAATTCTTGGAAAAAGCTCTTTGCTCCAAACATTTTAATTAGGAGTTGAGCCTAAGGAAACTGGCCCATTAATAATATAATGGAAGAATGTATTTCCTTATGATCTTCAAAGCCAAACAGTGGTTCATCTTTCTGTATAATGAAGCCTCCAGAAACCTTTAAATGGGATTCATTTCTATGTTCTCCCAGTCTGAAGTTTCTATAATTTCACTGATTCATTAGGTGAGTATTTGGTACTGGCTCTCCCCCGCCTCCAACCCTACCCATATTTGTAAATTACTCTTTAGAGTATATGGATTCATAAATCATAGCTTGCCATCTATAAAGACATGGCTTCTTTGCGCAAGGTGTCACAAGATTACTATTTATAGCATTACTTGTAGCAGTGACTATATTGGTTTTAATCAAAACTAAACCAAACAATTCATATTGCTAGGTAACCTTGTTTGATTCATCTATCTAGCTGTCAGTTATCAGGAGAGCCCATGAAGTTGTATTAGGATATTTTTTAGTTTTTAATTTGATGGTTGCTATGAGAAGAAATGAACCAAATTGATTCATGGATATCTGGGGCAGGTACATATAGAATTTTAAAAGCAAATGGATATTCTTACAAAATGTTCCTATGGTGAAATTATAACAGACTTAGTTTACTAGAAAAGTAACTTAAGATTCCTAAGAAATAGGCCTATAAAAATTTATAGCTTTCTTGGATAAGGGTTAGAACAGAGCTTCTTCTTATTGTCCTTTTGTGATAATTGCCTGCACTATTTGGAAGAATTTGAATCTTCTCCAGACTGAGATATCAAAGATATAATGTGCTACAACAAGATGATTCTAGGTCTCATTAATTTCCATCTTAAAATAACCCATAGGCACATACATATAGATGAGCCAGTTTGGTGCAGTGGTTAAAGCATAAAGCTGGAAACCAGGTGAATATAAGTTCCAGTCCTGCCTAAGGCACAAAGCCAGCTTGGTGTCCTTGGGCCAATCACACTCTCTCAGCCCTAGAAATAAGGAATGACAAACTACTTCTGAAAAATCTTGGCAAAAAAGCTTCAGGGACTTGTCTAGGCAATTTCTGAAAATTTGGCACAATTAATGAAAGAAAGCAAAATAACTCCCCCCCACACAGAGACACATTTAAATGATTCTAGTTCATCAGCGCTGGTGTGATCAATTATCTCTTCATCCCTCCACTGTGTACATTTGGTAATTTGAAGTGCAGAATCTAAACAATATAATGAAAATAAGTTGAAGGATATTTTAAGAGTA
>NW_020769329.1:3588169-3601825 GCF_900518735.1 Pseudonaja textilis | reverse complement strand
AGATTGAGTTTTGGGGTTCTTTAACTTTACCTTGGATGTTTTCCTGCAGATGTTTCATTACCAGTCTAAATAACCACAAAACTATACTTTCCCTTTTTCTTTCACAATTCTTTATAATGAGAACTTAGAGGCATAAATATTGATCTGGTAGAATATAGTTTCCAAGTATAACATCATAATCACAACACTGAAAACTAAAATCCAGATTCAAAAAGGAAAAAGTTACCAATCCCTGTTTTTACAGCCTCTTTCAGGAGCTGTCAAATATTCAAAGGTAACCAAAGAAGAATGTTTCATGGTATAACTGCTTCTGGGAGGAGAAGGATTGGGAACTGAAGTATTGGGAATTGAATTGAATTCTTGAGACTAAGGAGTAGGTTCATCACTGTTTGCATGGATTCACCAGAATTTCAGATAACCTGAGGCAGACTTGATTTGAAAAATATTTGAAGGGGTTTGGAATAAATGATTTTTCAAGTGTTGGGCATTTATGGATAATCATCATTAGTTTCTTTTGGTTACACTACTTATAAAGCCAGCTGGGTATAAAGCCAGCCCAACTCACACCAGAGGGTAGTTGTTGTGGGGAAACTAAGAGGAGGAAGGTGTGATGGATATGTTTGCCACCTTGAGTTATATATAACAATAATAAAAGTGAGGTATTAACAAACAAACAATAAATAAAATATAACCTATTTGCTCTGTGCTCAAAGAAATTTCCTACCAGCTCATAAATGATTAGGCAATAGTTAGAACTGGACTTTTTATCCAGCATATTGCAAATTTGCTATGAAAATGAGTTCAGTGATGCACATGGGCTATGCCCCCATTTGGGAAAAGATTAATTGAATTTAGCAGAATGTCCTTTGGAATAAACTTGTGCTTGATTTATGTCAGCCTCATCAGATAGACCATACCCGAAAATCAGCCCTACAAAACTAGAACTATACTTTATTGAGATATGCTATAATATAGATTTTTTTAAAAAAAGTTATTGAGTTGAAGTTCCCTAATCATTGAATTGAAAATATAGTTCCTATAAAACATGTAACCTCCCTAGTTTAAAGGCAAAAACTGAAATATATCTGTTAAATGAGTTGGACTACTATATATTATGTCTGAGAAAGATGTCACAATTGCTAGTAATTAGAACCTAATTTGTTTAAAGCATATGTGAACAGGAGCAATTGTACTGTGTTAAATTATATATCCTTAATTGGATACCACAAAACAATGAGATTTGAGAAAATGCTTGTCAGCTGCATTTTTAATGATGTTTTTAAATTAATGTGTCTTCAACCTTGAGGACAAGAAATCACATTTAAAATTGAAAAAAAACACAGAATATAAGAATATACTATAATAGATCTAATTTTGATTATTTAATGTGGTCTAGAACTAAATTATTTTTGAACCTCACTTTTTAAAGAGAAGGGAAATATGTCAATCAATTTATGAGTTTCATTTCAAGGAGGAACATTTTAAGCTTTTTCTGGAGTCTATAAAACTTTATCATTAAATCCAAAAGCTTCTCACAAAAATCTGTCTATATTTAGAAACAAAATTCCTGAAACGTAGTTTCTAACTTCTTTTTCTGCCTTACTACCTAGATAGATACAAATCTGCCACACAATTCCCTTTGAGAGAAAGTAGCTTTGGTGAACAAAATAAAAAGATAAAAGAGAATAAAAGAGAATCTAACCAAATCTAGGTTACATTGATATCATTCATTATACTTCTCCATACATTTCTTTTCCTACAAACAGGGGTGGGATTCTACCAGTTCTCACCTATTCGCTAGAGCCAGTTGTTAACATTCTAAGTAGTTCGGAGAACCGGTTGTTAGAAGAAATTACTGGCCTAATCCTGTAAGGAAGGCAGGAAGGAAACATTCTGGTGTTGCTTACAGAAACTGCCTTTCCGTTAACCCTTATTACATTCTTGGCATGACTAGACTTCCTGTCTCAGGAACGTCTCTGGAGTTTTTTTCCCCCTCCTTTGCAGGTACTTTGCTTGTGTGGAGTGACCATTCAAAGTTACAATGGCACTGAAAAAAGTGACTTATGACCATTTTTCACACTTACAGCTATTGCAGCATCCCCACAGGTCATGAGAGGCCAGGCGAGGAGATGCGTGCCTCGATATGAGTGATATTGAATTGGCCACATCCAGCCAATAACATGGCCACCAAGCCACGGCCACCCAGTCACATGACCACCAAGCCATGCCCACAACCTAAGCCATGCCCACATAACCAGTTGTTAAAAATTTGAATCCCACCCCTGCCAACAAACCATTCTTGGTTCCATCACATTACTACATCACTTACTGTATGTTGCCTTTTGTTATTCACTCTCTTTATCAGTAAAATATTTAATATATAAATCTAATGAACATTCCATAGGAGTTTATTTGTAGTGGCTCTGAAACTTTTGGCATAAATATATATTCCAAATCTGAAAATGTTTTTCCAAATGTTGTGCTGAAGTTTGCAAATAAAAAAAGAATGAATAAAAGTCTATTCAGAAATGTTCTGCTTTAGGAATATATATTTGGACAATAGGCATATTAGGAAACTGGTATAAAAATGAAGTTTAAGAGAATCACATGTGCACATACACACATACATCTTATGAACATTTTTGAAATTATGAAAGAGGGAAAGTAATGCAATTGAATTTGAGCAGTCACCCATAAATCCTCAAAAAAATCAGTTGAATTGGGTCTGTCTGTCGTCGCCCCCCACCCCGGACACTAACATCAGCAGATATCAGTTATAGATATTTGCTTAGCATAATATGTAAGAAGATATGAGTGGCAGGATGGCTTAGTGGTAAAGACACTCAGCTCCCACTCGGAAGGTTGAGAGTTCAGTCCTAGGTAGTGGCAGATGCTTCTTTCCTGGGACACAAAAGAAAAATATCTGGTGTGAATACTGCATGGTATCAGAAAGGACATCTAGCCAGTAAACACTCACTCTGTCCAGTCACCCTGACTCTATCCCAAATTATAAAAAGGGAGTTTTTAATATGTAAGAATAATGGCAAACAATTAAACAATAATTAGTAATAGTTCGAATATGGATTTAAAGTTCAAACATTCTATATGCATAGGAGAAACCTGATGTGGTTCCCATCTTCAAACAAGGAAAAAAAACAGACCCAGGAAACTATAGACCAATCAGCCTAACATCAATACCCGGGAAGTTACTGGAAAAGATAATAAAAAAAAACAGATCTGCCAACATCTAGAAACAAGTAAAGTAATAACTAGCAGTTAGCAAGGGTTTGTTAAAAACAGATCATGCCAAACCAATCTTATTTCATTCTTCAACACAGTGATTAAATTAGTAGACCAGCAAAATACTGTGGACATAATATATTTAGATTTCAGCAAGGCATTCAATAAAGTAGACCACAACCTACTTCTCAATAAGCTAGAAAAAAAGTGGAATAGATAGCACCACCACTAGATGGATTCGCAACTGGCTGGCAAACCATACTCAATAAGTAGTCCTTTAATGGGCCTAAGTCTACATGGAGGGAAGTAAGCAGTGGGGTGCCACAAGGTTCCGTCTTAGGCCCAGTACTCTTCAATATCTTCATTAATGACTTAGATGAGGGAATAGAAGGGGAACTTACCAAATTTGCAGATGATACTAAGCTGGCAGGAATAGCTAATACCCAAGACGATAGGCTCAAGATCCAGATGGATCTTGACAGACTAGAACACTGGGCCATATCTAATAAAATGAAATTCAATATAGAGAAAAGTAAAGTCCTACACTTAGGCAAGAAAAACCAAAAGTACACATATAGACTGGGTGAAACCAGGCTCAATAGCAGTAACTGTGAGAGGAATCTTGGAGTCCTAGTGGACGACCAGCTAAATATGAGCCAGCAGTGTGCAGCTGGCTCCAAAAAAGCTAATGCAATCCTAAGTTGCATTAATAGAGGGATACAGTCAAGATCAAGGGAAGTACTAATACCACTCCATAAAGCCTTAGTAAGATCACACCTAGAGTACTGCATCCAGTTGTGGTTACCACATTATAAAAAAGATGTTGAGACTCTAGAAAAAGGACAGAGAAGAGCAACCAGGATGATTAGGGGACTGGAGGCTAAAACATACAACGAACTGTTGCAGGAACTGGGCTTGGCTAGTCTAGTAAAGAGAAGGACCAGGGGAGACATGATAGCAGTCTTCCAATATTTGAGGGGCTGCCACAGGGAGGAGGGGCTCAAGCTATTTTCTAGAGCTCCTGTAGGCCAGACAAGGAATAATGGATGAAAACTGAACAAGGAGAGATCTAACCTGGAAATAAGGAGAAACTTTCTGACAGTGAGAACAATCAACCAATGGAACAGCTTGCTCTCGGAAGTTGTGGGAGTTGAGACTTTCAAGAAGAGATTGGACTGCCATTTGTCAGAAATGGTGTAGGATCTCCCGCTTGGGTGGGGGGTTGGACTAGATGACCTACAAGGTCCCTTCCAATTCTGATTAGCTGTATCTGTATCTAAACCAGTCTATACTTTGGGATGACTATTTCTTTAAAAAAAACAAACCACTTCCAATTTAGGGGGAAACGTTAAAATTGGAACTTCAAATTCAGATCCTTTTTTGACAAATTAAAAAGAGCAAAATGTGATAGATATGGTAGAACACATTGCTGTGTCTTCCATCTGGCATGTTTATTACCAAGGCAAGCAAAAGGGCAATCCTCTTTCCGACCCAACCTTGGCGATGTTATGAAATGTGAACATATGGTAGAATCATTCAATAGATCATCCTTATGTGGCTGAGTTTTTTTTTTAACTTTAAACAAATGTGACCAGATTTTCAAAGTCAAGACCAATTATTTAAAATTTTACATCCTGAGTATCAGTGGTGGGATTCAAAAACTTTTACCACTGGTTAAGTGGGCGTGCTTTGGTGGGCGTGCTTTGCATGCATGCAACACTTTGTGTGCCCGTGTGTGCCAAACACGCACTTTGTGCGGGTGCAGAGGCATTTGTGTAGGTGCAGAAGCTTTCCAACTCACCTCCTACAAGCCTGCACACTCCCAGTTGCTTCAGCAGCTGCTGTGCAGCACTCTACTGTGCCACGCAAAGCAGCTGCGCTTCAGAAGCAGAAGATAAAGGTGAGTATGGGAGCCCAAGAGCAAATTGGCAGAGAGAACTGTTTCAGTCTCCACTGCCGATCACTGCTACCAGCTCAGCACAATTGGGCTGAAACGGTAGCTTACCACCACTGCTGAACATGTAATGCTTTACATACATACATACATACATACATACATACATACATACACACATACACTTATACATATGTACACATATTAGATAGATAGATAGATAGATAGATAGATAGATAGATAGATAGATAGATAGATAGAGAAATAGATAGATAGATAGATATGGCATACAGGTAAATATGCTAAATAAGTATGAGAAATGAATGGAATATTGGAAAAATCCGTGAGGAAAAATATTAAAGAAATATATTTACTTTTTAAACTTGTTGCATGACTACTAATGAAAAGACAGAGTTGCTGTTTGGCACTGGGGCAGACTGGCTTTTGAAATTTTGAATGGCATTGGGGCAGACTGGCTTTTGAAATTTATGTGCAAATTTCAAATCTGAGGAATGGCTCCCATGGGGCATAAAACTTTCGTAGGATAAGAGGGGTCCAGGCCAACTCTATCTCCAGCATATATTTCATTAGACTAAGCTAAATTAAATATATACAACTAATTAAATTAAATTAATAAAATTTAATTTTATTAACATATACCTTTAAAACAATTTCATGACTCATTCTTATTCCATTCTGGTGCAAATGAAATATTAAGTCTACTTTTCTCCCAGTGCATTTAAAGAAATTGATTCCCCCCACCCTCCTTTAAAAAAATAAAATAATCCACCTTGTATACATACTGTAAATGCACACACTAATTTGGATGGGGGAGAAACAGATTGTTTTTTAGAACAACTCTCTCATCTCTTTATTGTCTACTCATCTTCTACCTCATTCTTGATTGGATATAATTCCAATAAACCCATTAGTCATAGTTATTCTGAAGCATTTTAGTTGTATGTCTTGGCACATCTGAAAGCAGGAGCATATGGACTGTTTCAGGTTTCTATATAAGTTTTCCTGCCTTACCCATCTGTATGTACCTTTTCACAGCTAAAAAGTACATTTTTAAAAAAGAATGGACATAGCTAATACAAAATTTGTTGGCTAGTTGTTTTTTAAAAAATAACCTTGTTAGTAGTATTTGTGACAAAATACAAAATGAAATCTTAAATTCATAACAATAAATACTTCTGATGAATCTTTTCCTCCTTAAATTATCTGGATGATCAAAACTTTGTAGCTTGATTTAATGCCCACCAGTGCAAAATAATACTGACACCAATATGTTCTAAAGAGATTCACAACCTTCCAAATCCTATGCTGCACGTATAAGATTAGATGGTAAATATATCAAAGTTGATAATATTGTGCAAGTTTTATTTTTCCCTGTTTTTTCTCCCATAGCAGAATGCAAAAACCAAGACATAAAAATAAAAATGCAAGACCAAATTTTTTCTGAGAATTCTTCAGGCAATAAGAGTGGTCCACAAGAGTTTATGCCAGAATCCATGCCATTGGAGGTCATAGCCAACTTTACGCAAAAGTGAGAAGGTTCAAATTCAATGAATACATAGTCTGTCATTGAGCTATGAAGGCATGAAGAAGAACTATGAAGAAATAGAGCAAAAACATTCCTGTAGAATAGTAATTTTTTTATTGTATTTGCACATTTATTCATACCATAAATGTCATTCATGATATACTTTTTTTGAATAAAGTTTCTAGTGTCAATATAGACCATAACCTATGTGTTTTTAAGATTGTAATCTTGAGTGCAGGGAATTGTATTTTTATGCTGCTTTTGTCTTCTTTTTCAAATAATGGAAATGATATTTTAATTAATTTAAAATTATTACATTTAATTAACTACAGGGTGAATCGCAGGCAAATAACACAAATGAATCTAATTGTAAAATCTGGCCACGGTTTTCCCTATAATTAAATTTGAAGAATTAGTTCATAATATTAAGAACAAGGTAATTGGCAGTTTGGATAAGCTTATATCCTATACATAGCTTATTATTTTAAATGAGATATCCCCCTGACTATCTACTGAAAAATAGCAAAGAATTCCCAATTTTTTGTAGATGAGTAAAATCATAATAATATATTTGTGAAAGCAGTTAATTCTGAAAACTTTGGTAATGCTGACAAAAGAAATCTAGACAATGACAGTTTAATTCATAGATAAATTATTTACATTTCCTGCCTAAATCCCATGTTACATGGAATGGGCCTTAGATTTTGGGCCTCAATTTTGTCAGCACATGTCTTCCTTCCAATAATCAGCAAAATCAGCATATTTATCAATAAGAAAGGAGATTCAGGCAGCATTGCAAGAGAGAAGGAAAATATGGAACACCAGCAAACAGTACTGTTGACACTTTTTGAAATGGAATCATCTCTTTCTTCTACTTGGAAATTGAGTTTGCAGCTAATTTGCAGCCAAAACTACGGGGATATGTAAGGAAGATGTGATATACATGGTCAAAATTCTGGATGATCATTTATTTTCAGTTGCAGAGGAGTAATATAGCAATAGCAATAGCACTTATACATTTTATAGTCTTTACAGCCCTTTCCAAATGGTTTACAGAGTCAGCATATTGCCCCCACAAATCTGGGTCCTCATTTTACTGACCTCAGAAAGATGGAAGGCTGAGTCAACCTTGAGAATGTTGCAAAATAGAACCAACTTGAAGCAATTGCTTGATTGTTTCAACTAACAAAGGCTTCTCTGATAACTATGTGAGAATTCAGACTAATGTATTGTAATCTCATCTACATTCATCATTATCATAATCATAATCATCATAATCATCATTATCATCACTGCAGCCTCCTAAAGCATACCAATTTAATAAATTTTCATCTTTTAAATTGGCTCTTCCACCAGAGTTTCAATGCCTGAGGGAATACAAAGTACAACAGGGATAAATGCATTTACCTGTTATGAGCTGCTTGAGTTATTCTCAATTGTCTAAGGATCCCTCTGCTGACTTCTTGGAAGGAGACCCTGTGAAGTTTCCCCATATCAAGTCTTAACAGTGATTTTGGCATTTATTCATGAGGTGGTCCACAGCTGTGGCACTTTACAGCTGATTCAGAAAAAAATAACTTTTGGATATCAAACCATGGTTATGTATTTTGGACTAACAGTTAAAGTATAAGCTATCATCATTTTTTCTGTTCCTCTACTGCAGGCAAAGCTTGCTTTAATGGTACTATTTGGGTTCTCCAAATAGTGGAGACAGAAGTGATAAAAGGTGGTAAAATCTCCTTTCCTATTATTTCCTTTATGCTTCAACTCCTTCAGTCACTTCTCAATTCACATGAAATACTGAAACAGTCACAGCAAATTCCCTGGTGTGCCTTGCCTATTACAGATAGTCCTCTCTTAACAATTGGGGTCATAAAATCATATGGTTGTAAAGCATGACATTACTGTGCTGCTCAGTGCTGGTAGTTCTGGCACTTCCCAGTTATCATCATTAAGAGAATCACCATGGGTCATTAAGCTAGGATTCACACCACTACACTTTGTGACTTTGTGGCAGCTTCCCCACTCACTCTGTGGAAATTAGTAAAGAAGGTCACAAGTTACAGTTACATGACTGCAGGATGTTGTCAATCCTCTCATGTAAAATAGACAGGACAGTCACTTGTCTGAAATGGTACAGGGCCTCCTGCTGAGCAGAGGGCTGGACTAGAAGATATCCAAGGTCACTACCAGTTCTATTCTGATTGGTTAGGAAATAGAACTAGGTGAACTAATTCTATTTCATTGTAAGGTTACATTACCAGAATCATTCTAGTCTGAAGGGACAGACTTCCCATTTCCATTCTTAACTGTGTGATCTTTGGTTTGATCTGTAAGAAATTCCACTGGCTGTACTGCCATAAACAATCCATGATAAGTTGTGAAGATCAGGAATTGATGTTGAGTTCCCACTCTTTCTCCAGTTGACTTCCAGGAGAACGGAATAATACTAATTGGGAACCAACTTGTGGGACTTCTCCCAGCTGAGGTAAACCTTATTCGAATTGCTGTGTTAACAGTAACATGATGTTGTGCAGATCATTATTTGTATATCGACATTTGTTGATGGTCAAACAATGTTTCCACAGGTTGTCCTGAAGTCAGTGGAATGCCTCAGGGGTCTGTAGGCATCCTCAAGGCCTATAAGCAAGATTTGATGCCATTCTGATTAAAACATAATAATATAAAAGCTTTCGATGTCACCATTCAAGGTCAGCTAGATTAAGAAATAGGCAGAGCAGAGATATCAGGAATGCTATTTATAAAATATAAGGTAAGGTAAAATAGCAAACTCTTGAAAGCTTGTCCAAGTTTCTCTCTGTCACTTCTTATACTAAATAAAATCAAAGTGGGGTTATTTTGAGTTTCTTTTTCATATTTCCCCTGTTTTGGGGGATTGTGTAATTTTTCCTGCAAGTGCCCTCTTAAATATATATTCATTTTTTCCCCTATGCCTAGAGTCAACCCTACATTTGTTAACAAAGAAAATTATGAAGATTCCACACATCCCTAGAAGTTTCTTACTTGCCATTTGCTTTATGAACCATCCAATTTCCTCCTGAAGGCCCACTAGTTCATCCTGAAAAATATTTTCTCTCAATTATGATCTCATCTGAGTTTGTACAGCTTTCCTGCCTTCCTCCCATTTTTTTATTTTTTATTTTATTTTGTTCTATCGTTAAATCCTTTCCATTCTATGTTACAATCAGCACAGAAAAGTAATTTTCTTCTGGCACAAATGAAAGCACTGTTAAGATTTTTGTCAGGCACATTAAAGAAACAGAACTAAAACAGGGGAAATCTCATTTTTACAAGCTAAAGGCATTTCAGAAATAAATAAAAAACACATTTCTTGAATCTGTTCGTTGACTTCTAGAGTGTTTTATTTCCACTTGTGTAGGATGAGTCTCTTAACTAAACTAAAGGCATAATAGATCCAGAGTTCTTCATCAATCCTCAAGTGACATTCTTTGGGGGTACGATTCTGTACTATATGTCTACAATATTTTTGGCCAACTTTGTAATAAAATATTATGTAATGACTTGAAATCAAAATAAAGTTAAATCAGTGTGGGAAGTTAGCACCCACCCGTCTCCTAGAAAAATGAAATAATTTAGGAAATACAAAAAAAGGCAGAATATTTCCCCTAAAAGGGAAGTAGAAAGTCAGAGAGGCAGAAGTTCATCCCCCATCTTTGTAAATGGGTGGGCCATTAAGGCCTATTCTACATAACAAAGCCCTCTACCCATCTCACCACATAGCTTGGGAAGATTGCATCAGCTAGTACTCAGGTGAAGCCATGTGGTCCAGACAAAGCCTACAAAGTTTGCTAGGAGCCCCGCCCCTGGGAGTCTGACAACCAAAGGGATAGATTTCTTATATAGGAACAGGAAATAATAAGGTGGGGCCCAACAGAGGATATAAGACTAAGAGTCTCTCAGCATCTTGCCCCTTATTTTCCTTCACCCAACATCTTGAAGCATGTGATCGTCCTTTTCACTTTGGAGCTCCAAGCCATGTGGATCTGTCCACCATTAAAGCAGTTACCATGTTTACAGTGTTTTTTCTTCCCCACTTGGAACTGAACCCAGAGGATGTTTCTTCCAATAACAGCACTGGACCAGATCATGTCAGTCAAACAGCATTCAAATTTCTTACAGTACCAACACAACAAATATTATGGTATTTATCCTCTATTTTCAACCTTCCTTGAAAAATCCATTAATTTCATCTTGTAAGAAGTATATTTCACATTTCTAAAAACTTGGACCATTAATCTTCCAACTCTGAATAGGCCAATTCCTAATTCCAAGATCATGTGTGTGTGTAGGAATCCCCCCCTCCCCAAGAATGAACCATTTTTGGGAATATTAAAAGAGGCAGTGTTACCAATGGTATCTGGCCCCTTCAAGATTAGCCAAAATGTATCCCAACTTAAACCTGGTCTGCTGGAAATGTAAGCAGTCACAGTGTAAGCAGTCTTTTTCCATGTCTGGTGGCTTTGCCTGAAAATCAAGAAATATTGGATAGAAATATGAACATGGATAGAAGAAATTGCAACCTTCCAAACAGAATTCAAAGCAGACATTTTCCTATTGGGGATAATAAAAGGAAACTACACAAAAGAGATGAAATATTTAATTTTGCACATAGTCACTGCCATGAGACTAGTGCTTGCACAATGCTAGAAAGGAGACTTCATGTCAACAGAGGGTTCAATAATCCAAAAAAATCTATGATTGTGCTGAAATGGACAAACTTACTCTAAAATTAAAGAAAAAGGAAGACTCAAAGTACTACACAGTTTGGGAAAACTGGTACAAATGGATAAATGACAGGAGTGAGTAAATAAATAAAGAATGAATAATACAAGAAAGATAATGTATGAGAACAACCAGGAATATGAAATACGCATGGGAGCTATAACTGGTATGTAAGCCACCATCAAAATGGTTTGTAACATTTATAGTGTTTTTTTGTCTTAATGAGTTGTATTTTATTTTGTATTTGATGTTTTTAAATGTTTAATAAAGGTTTTTCTTTAAAAAAGAAAAGAGGCAGAATATTGTATTTTCCAAAGGAAAAAATGGACAAACATGTTCTTAAAGGCAGAAAGTGGCTCCAGTCTTCCTGCCATAGGAAAATAGCCTCAAAGCAGAATAACTGGTCTTTTGGAATGGAGATTTTGTATGCATTCAGAAAGACTGAGCCAATCTATTCATAAACAAAACACCTTCAGCCACAGCTCCCCCAGGTTGGAACTGATAGGATTTTTAAAAAGTAGAAAAACAAAGACTGCTAAAATCTACATTCCCCCACCCAAATGCTAAGGACAGGACAGGACCTTTAGGACATAATACGATTTACCCATCACCCTTAGAATAGCAAGACACAAGGCTCACTACATTGCATAACCCCTTGGAACACTTCAATCACAAACCCTATAAAGATCTATCCATTCATTCAACCATTTTGTCAACCATCCCAGAAACATGGTGTTGTCACTGAAGTTTCTGGAAACCAAATAAACAGAGACCTTCTTTCCTTGTAACTAGCCTCCATTGATTTTTTTTAAAAATTCCCCTGGCTTCAAACTGGATTGCTTCTATTACTTCAAACATAGCATCTCTTAAATGTCCAAGTATTTGAGATGCCTATGATGCTGCTAAATCATTCAGACAATGTTGTTTTAGCAATATGTTTCACTTATATATGCTACTGTCAACCAATTGTGTCAATTATATTCAAAACATAACCTCTCAAAAACATTTAAATAGCCATTACTAATCAATTGATTTGCCAGATTTTCAGAGTCACACACTGTCTTTTTAAATGAGCCAAAATGAATAATGATGATTTAAAGAAATCCTTCTACATGGATATAGATGTTCAATTAAAAGCCCTACCATCAAGTTGATAATGTGGTAGGTTAATGCCACAAACATCATATTCAAATTTAAAACTAATCTAATTTTTTCAAAAAACAAAAACAAAAAGCTACCTGAGCACTTTTTATCCATATGTCTTTTTTATTATTTCAAACAATAAACATAGGATTTTGTACGATTTGGCCCACTTGTCTGCAAAATCAGGTGCTTTATGTGCATCATTTTTGTTCTGGTTTTTTTTCCCCCTTAATTCTGAATCCTGTATGTGATGATAGCTTTATGAATCCTTTAAAAGTGTTGGCTGACCCTTCAATCTACCCAAAATGTTCTTGGATAAACCTTATCATATCACTTTCAGGGCAATCTAACAGGTTTCTCAAACCTGTTAGGGAAAAACAAGGCATAACTGAACTTTCAATTTTGAAGAAGTCACAGCTGAATAGTATAGAGAGGTTAGGGAGGAACTCTAATGAATTCGGCATCTCTTGGGATTGTTCTCTCTGTCAAAAAAAATCAGAAAATCATAGTTGATTCATTGCATATTTTGTGTTATTAATTCGAACCTATGTTACTGTCCCCAATTTTCAAGGGTGGGATTCTACCAGTTCAGACAGGTTCTATAGAACCTGTTGTTATGATTCTGCACAGTTCAAAAAATCAGCAAATCGTGCACCTGATTGGCCATGCCCCCTCTCTGCCCACCTCTCCCCTCCCCACCCAGTCAGTCATTATCATGCATGCACGACATTGCCCGCATGCACAACATCATTGACTACATTGTCCCCCATCCAGTCACTCCTTAAGGTGGTTCTTTTTCCCCCTCCCAATGATCAGCTGTTCTGATGATCCACTGTTCCGGGACCCCCCTCGCTGTCTTACTGCTTCATTTAGGAGGCTTCCCCGGGGCCCAGGAGACAAAAGGGGGCAAACAACTCGATTTTTTTGCCTTCCTGGGCCCCAGGGAAGCTTCCTGGGAGCAAAAACACCCCTCCAGGAGGCTTCCCTGGGGTTCAGGAGGCAAAAAAAATGGGGGGGAAGTTAGAAGAAGAAGAAGAAGAAGAAGAAGAAGAAGAAGAAGAAGAAGAAG
>NW_020769329.1:3566172-3588159 GCF_900518735.1 Pseudonaja textilis | reverse complement strand
AAGAAGAAGAAGAAGAAGAAGAAGAAGAAGAAGAAGAAGAAGAAGAAACAACAACACCTACCTCGTCACATGGCCATGCCCGCCCAGCCATGCCCACCTAGCCATGCCCACCTGACCACACCCACAGAATCAGTTGTTAAAAAATTTGAATCCCACCCCTGCCAATTTTTCCTTCACTGGACTATTTCCTTTCCTTATCTTCACAATCTTCCCCGCATGTAGTTGAATCCTGTTCTTGAAATTTAGAAGGAAACCCCTCTGAGTTAAGTAAGATGTAATGTAGACAAATATATAGATTGCACTCCACACACATTTAAGAAAATAGCACATTCGGTGTTTTGACAAGTCATGATTCATTCTGAAAATCATATTAAAATTAACACATGTCATATACAGGGATACATTGTCTAATTAGCTAAAATTTTCTTGGTCAGTTATTATATTTCAAAAGAGTAATTTATTGGGTGTGTGCATACAACTTATGAGTAATTGAAGCAAAGGGACTAATTCTGTTGGAAGCTGGATAGGAAACATATGACTTACAATTAAGTGGGCTATAATTTATTAATTGATTTTCCTGCCAACAGGAGAGATCAAATCCTTTCAGTCCTTCTCAGAATAACCCAATATATAAACAAATCATAGAAATGATAAAAAATACATCAAAGGGAGATTTATTCCAGACTGTTACATTAAAAAAAAAAAGGCTTGAAGCATATCTCTGGACTCTCACTTTTTGAGAAACATGTCTTTGTAGTATTTCCATCTTTGGATGATCAGCCTAGGATGATCTTTAGAGGACTTGCTATTTCTTCTTTGGCTGAAATGTCCTTCCCTGACTGACTGTTTTCAATGGCTGTTCCAATTGGCTCCCATCCAGTTAGTCTTCTGTTGTTCCTCTCTTGTGGATGCAGATCAGAAGGGTTATTTCGTCACATTCATGAAGGCTGCTTCTGTTCTCCAAAATTACTGAATAATTTTCCTTGACTCACTTTTGCTTGGTATTTTAATGTTTGAATCTTCCAAGACCAAAGAACTGCCTTCTTAATCTCTTAAAGATTTGAAAAATCAGTACCTTTCTATAATGATCCCTTGCCAAGGGTTTTGATTAACTTTAAAGATACACCAGATCAATTCTATGCCACTGGTTTGACTTAGTTTTTATTATCATCTGGAAAGCAATAATGATGCTTTTCAGGATATTTCTATTTCTCAAGTCATTCAAAAATTCACCAATAATTACAATAGCATTAGATTATCACCCATGTTATGTAGAAATCAAAGTTATGACCAAATTTCTAAAAAAATCAATGGCTAGGACAAGTGACAAAGTGCATTGGGGTAATACCAATTGCTTTGTATCTGTGGAACATAGACAGGAAGATTAAAATAATGAGAATGCTAGAGAGAAAGAAAGTGCAGAGAGAATGATCATTAGTAAACATTCTGTCGTAAGCTCAGAATGTGCCCAAAGAGAATTTAGTCAACAAATTTACTCACCCTTGACCAACAAATGTCTTGTTCTCACTAATGTGATAAACCTATGCTAGCTTGCACCACTTCAGTATACAAGTGAAGGCTCCAAGAGACATCAAATAAACAAATATACTTTATGCTTTCTGTCCTTTAAAGCAACGCCCCCCAACCTTTTGGGCATGAGGGAGAGAGAGGTTCTTCCATGACCCAAAGGGGCGTAGTTTCATGTGCTGCCTGCATCCCACAGGTGGGGCTTTGCTTGTTTGCATGGCCAAGTTTCTGGCATGCTGCGGACTGGTGCCAGTCCACAGCTGGAGGTTAAGGAACCCTGCTTTAAAGAATAATTAGTATCACAGGGAAGCATTTTAAAATAACATTCAGCACTTAATCCAGGTTTCTCTAAAGAAGGACTAATAATTAATGAATCAGTTTGAGAGAACAAGCTTCCTTTCCATTACCTATTATTTTAAATAGTGTAGACTGCAAAATAACTGTGGTAAAAATTAGAACACATTGTAAATATGGATGCCCTTTAAATGTATCATGCAAAAAAGAGGTCAAAGAGTTATGAAGTTAATGCTAGGGAAACAATTTCACCCCAAAGGATTCTTAATGCCTCTTCTGCAAATGACCTGTGATCCAACCCATTTTTCAAATCTGGCTTTTCCTCTCCACACAGAGCTTGGTGTAACTTTTAAAATGAGTGTTGAACTTTTGTTTCAATATGTAATGGAAAAATTGTGGAAGAAAAAGATTAAAATGGTCAACAGAGAAAGTGGGGAAAAGTTATAGATTTATAGATTTTGAATTATCCAACTAAGTGCTTTAATAAATAGGGGGTAGAGATGATAGAGATAGATACTGTAGATGATGATAGATAGATGATAGATAGATAGATCATTGCTTTTGGAGTTCAATCTGGCTCTGGATTTCAAATTATAAACCCCCAGAATAAGTTATTCAGTGGGCCAAACTAAACGGTAGGCAATTTACCCTTTGTACTTCCCTGGATTAACAGTGTATAGGTCTAAGGAAAGGAGATTCTGTAGCTGAAGGCACTGTCAGAATTCCACTTCAATGCTACCAATAAAATGGGTCACTGTTCACACTTCCATGCTACCAATAAAATGGGTCACTGTTACTATTAGTGTGATGGGAATATAAATTTCATAAATAAATAAGTAAATAAATATATATATAGCAGGGTACCACTACCCAAGTTAAAATGGAACAGGTACTTTAAAAATCAGTAGCAGTAACTTGTTTGGTCTGTATAAACTAGGAGGAAGCCGTTAATATGAAATGGTTGTTCCATTAAAAACATTATGACCAGTTCCAACAGGTAGCATACTTGGGTAACATACTTTTAGGTGTGTTTCTCATTATAGCACCTTCATTTCAAAATATGGAAAAAGATGGGGGGATAATTAATTACTGTCTTTGGAACTCCCAAATGGCTATCTTTAGATGAAAGGTAGTAGGCATAGACATTTTAGATTGATCCAGTTTGTTAAATTCAGTTTATTTCTGGTATTTGTTACCTCATATTTATGTCAAATGCTTCTCTTCCTACAGCTAAATTAAAACTACCAAAAATGTCTCTTGTTAAAGCCACGATATCCATTCCAGGGATGCTCAGAATTAAAGAAGGAAGACAGGATTATTAGTGTAGATGATACTTACAAATCTAAATCTGATAGAGCAAATAGTTATTGAAAACAAATTGGAACCCTCTCTATGAAATATATCTATCAGAAGTCACCCTGATATTCTATCAGTAAATTCGGTTTTTGCAGCTCTTCATTTGGCCCATATGTTAAAATATTGAACGCTAACATCTTAGCTTGGTTTAAAATGAATTATGAGGCAAACTGAGTATCTGACCTGGCTATTGGCCCTGGTACTACAGCAGAGGAGAGAGTTCATCACACAGCCCTGTAATGGGACAACAGCAAGAGAGTTACGCCTTTTATGCTTTTCAGAATATAATTAAATAGTGGAACTTGCTATTCTCAGAGGCAGCGATGTCCACTGGTTCAGATAGTTTCAAACAGGGAGAATCAAGCTTAATGGCTATTTACTACTTCTGAAATTATTGGTGGCAGAGTTTGAGTACCAGTTGCTAGGAAACTATACAGTAAGAGGTTTATACCTTTCTTGTCCATGTTTATTAGCTCTTTTAATGCATCAGTAGGTGCTATTGTGTAACACAGAGATGGGTCTTTGGTCTTATCCAGCAGGCCGCTTTTGTTCTCCACTAACCATCACCATCTACCCTAGTACTAGAAGGTGACACCATCATTCTTAGGAAAAACATGCATTGGGATATTCATGATATGATTGAATGGATTCTTGCTAACAACGAAGCGTAGGGTGTGGGGGGAAATGCCACTATGCACTTGCTTAACAATCTTGCAAACTAGATATTTCATAATCTAGTTTGACATAGTTTCCAATTATGAATTCTAAGATTGGCTCCCCTAAAATACAAGCCAACCTTTATAGCATTATCATCATTATCACCAATATATTTTGCCAATCTTCTCAATGAAATTCCCTTTTTAAACAATGCTGATGATAACACCGTATCCTACTTTAGCAATGTTAACTTAGCTTGACAAATAAACTTCAGTAATTAATTTGACATGAAATACAGATGTCACATTTATTTACATGGTATTAACCTTTGCACTTGACTTGATTTAAAACAAGCCCCTGGGTAAAAGATTTCTTTGATCAGCTAGTAGAAGGCGGCTGTTGCTGGGATGTCTATTCCCAAACATGCCGATACTTCAAAGAGAAATTTGGATTGATTCAGCCAAATTTGCATGCTGAGTTGCATTGATTCATTTTGAATAAAATTTGATTTAATAATAAAAAGAAAAACTTCAGCAACCTGAACTAAATATGGGCTTTCTGTTGTATTTTTCTATGTACTTTTTTGAAAGGCATGAGTTTGAAATGAAGTTTCTATTTTTTTTCCATTTCCTTAAATGTAAACAGGATGAAAGGAAGGAAGAAAAGAGATTTTAATAGCTGATAACTCTCTTTTATTTTGCACTTTCCATCCATAGAATTTTGAGGTAGGGAAGTATGAAATTTTTGGCTTGGACAATCTTGAATTATACCACCTATGGTTGGACTTAAGCATAGTACACAAAATTATCTGCTCCATGTCCTATCAGTCAATGACTACTTCAGCTTCAATTGCAACAATACAAGAGCACACAACAGATACAAACTCAATGTGAACCGCTCCAAACTTGATTGCAGAAAGTATGATTTCAGCAACAGAGTGGTCAATGCCTGGAATACACTACCTGACTCTGTTGTTACATCCTCAAACCCACAATCCTTTAACCTCAAACTATCCACTATTGACCTCACCCCATTCCTAAGAGGTCTGTAAGGGGTGTGCATAAGTGCACCATCGTGACTCCAATCCCTGTCCTATTGTCCCCATTTATTTGTACTTATTTCCTGTGTTCTTACTCATGTTTATACTTATAACTATTATCTTGTAAGCGATTGACAAATCAAATCAAATCAAATAAATAAATGATCTTCTACAAGGTTGGGGTTTTTTTTGCATGTCTGCTCTGAACTCTAAATTTGGAGACATTCAGTATAACTAATTATGGCTCATGTATCATCCTGATATCTTATTGTTTCATCCATTTCCCTCACTTATCCTTAATCTGATTCCCAGAATCTGACCTTAAGATCTTTCCCTTCCATTTCAGTTGGCTTATTCATATCTTCAATCCCTTGTTGCTGCCATTTGGTAGTTTACCAGTTGCCTTGTTAGAATTTAATTGTGAGTTCTTTTCCTCTCAAATTCCTTTCCATCAGCAAATGTAGTTTGACAATTTTTTACTTTGAAAGTTATTCTCATTTTGTGGATAGGCATAGGTATAGGGTCATTAGGAAGACCCTCAAAGAAGATAATATCTAAATATATCTTTGCAGTGGTTCATTAAAACCTTTAACTTTAGGGGATTTGATAATCAAATTTACAAGCTGTAAACTTTCCTCAGGCAAGATTAAATCAATTTATCATACAAAAAGATGGAATCTCTGATGTTCGCACTTTGGATACTTTCCTTCTTGAAGTTACGGATAATAAACCAAAGAATGATTTATGCAAGAAAAAAGAACACCTACTATCTCATCTCACTATCTAGAGAAATGTAACAAGACTCTAAAAGCTGTGATTGCCATGCCCAGCATTTCATTGGTGAAAATATGAAAAATATGAAATATGAAAATATGAAGAGCTATGCACTTGTAAAATTATTTATTTAGATTTATATGCCATACAATAATTTACTATAAATAATAAAAGTAAGAATGAACATGAACACATTCTGAATTCTTGTTATTTACTTTGGTCATAGTAAAGTGTTTTTCATGTAGACTTTCTTTTCCAAACTTGTTACCTCCAAATGTTCTGAGGTTGGAACTTCTGGAATTCCTCACCTGGGAGATCTAGGAGATCCAGAATCAATACATTGAGTTGGGTGAAGGTGATTTTTTTTAAGGATAAAAATGCATCATTTCCCAGGATCAACAGTTAAATGTCCACATTTTTCTTTTCTTTTCAATCATCTATTGGGAATTTAGATCTGACCAAAAATCTTCTTCCTGTACTGGTTACATTTATAAAGACCAAGTTTAGGTATGCTCATTAAGATTTGTTAACAAGGATTGTCTGACTTCTCCATGAATGAACATATCTGGAACTGTAGCCATTAAAACAAATATATTGTTTTAACCAGGTGATCAGGGCAACTTGGGGTTCCCATTTGCACCTTCTACCAAATTTATCTCCTGTGTCCACTTCCTGGGATTGCTTGAGACCAAAGGATAATTAAATGGGTCAAGAGCCATGGTAACTCAGTGATTAGAATGCAGTATTGCAGGCTAACTCTACCCACTCCAAGAATTCATCCTGACCAGCTTAATGTTGACTTAGCCTTCCATCTTTCTGAGGTCAGTAAAATGAGGACCCCGATTATTGGGGATAATATACTGACTCTCTAAACTGCTTAGAGAGGGCTGTAAAGTACTATGAAGTAGTATCTTACTGCTATGCTACTTCTATGCCTACTTCAAAGATGATTCAGAAACTGTATTTTGCAGTGTAGCATTTCTTTGCTATTCATTAAAGTTGACCACTATTTTCAAACTTTTGTATAAGGCAGAAAAGTAGGTTTACTATTTTTAGAGCTGCATTAGCCTTCATGAGTGGATTGCATTTCAATTTTAACTTTTTAATGTTTTTTACAATCACACAGAAAGCACACCTTCGATTATTGCAATTTTATGAATATGCACAATCCCTCATGACAATCCTTGAGTGCTATGAAATACACTCAAAATGTCCAAATGTACATCCTGGCTCAAGAATAATAATGCTATGAATAAGCAAGAGAAGGAAGCTTTTGTCTTTAGTTTGAAATTATATTTGTTTCATGGTAAGGAGCACCCAATTCTGTAGAACCTACAGCAATCTATATTTTAAGTTTTCATTTCAAAGCTTCATATCAAATTTCTTCTCCTTTCTTTTATGCATGTGCAGACACTTATCCTAAGGCTACACTGATCAAATATGTATAAATATTTTCAATTCCTTCATTATTTTTTTCTAGCTTCCAATCCATGTCATAGACTAGATAGTTTGACAAAAAAAATCCAAAAGGTTTACAAGACAGGCAACTAAAATCATAGAAGACATGTGTTTATAGCAATAGCATCTCACATTAAAAAAAAGCACCTTTTACAAAACAGAACCCTACACCTTAGCAAGATTTTATCTCAACAATAGAGCTATTTCAGGGAGAAAAAAATCAGGAGAATAAAAGAATAAATATCACATTGTGAAAAAATATATTGCTAGAGGCATAAATAACTATTCAAAATATAAAATAAAATTGATGAAGAAATGTTCTACTCTAGACTAGGGTTGCCAACTTTTTGGACCTCAGGGACCACCAAACTCATAATTTTAAATCCCATGGACCAGAGACCCTGGGAAAAAGCCCCCCAAAAAGTCTTCAGGAAAATGCCCCACCCTGTTTTCCTACCGATTGATCATTCTTTATTTGGGATCGCAGGTTACTGTTTCCAGCTCCATTCTCAGGGGGTTGGAGGGAGAGAGAGAGACTTTTGGCTTCATGCAAGGAAAGCAGCAGAAGCAGCAGAGGTCTTTCTTTCTCTCCCCCAAACTCCACCAGAAATGAGTCTTTGCCGGCACAGCCTCTTGGAGTAGGATGCTTTGCAGGATCTCAAAAACTCATTTCTGGTGAACAATGGGGAAGAGAAAGAAAGGCTTTTGCTGCTTTCCTTGCATGCAGCCAAATGCAGAAAAAGAAAGAAGCAGAAAGAAGCAGCCTGGTGGCCAGGCGAGGTACATGGGGCAAGTGGGGCAAGTTCCCCCCTCCACCCTTTCCCCCCTCCCCTCACTACCTTGTGTTGTTCCCAATGCAAGCAACACAAGCCTTGTTTATCCATGCAGCCTGGATTAATTGCTTTGGGGGGTGCTTTGGGGGTGCCATTTCTCTGCGGACCACCAAAATTTTCTCACAGACCACCAGTGGTTCCCAGCCCACTGGTTGGCAACCACTGCCTTATAGGGCTTCTTTGGACGTGAGTCTTTGAGTGTGTAGGGAGCGAGAGAAGAGGTCACTGTGTATACTGATGGTAATGTAAACCAATGAAGCTGAAATGCCTCAGGGTCCTGGTTTCTTCTCCCTGAGATGGATGGGTTTGGGAAATAGGTCTTTGGTCTTGAAAATTGAGAGTGTAGATTTGGGATAGTGCTGCCTTTGGGGAGATGGGGCAGACATGGGAAGATATGATAAGAGATAGGGAGAAGGTCATTCAAAAGAAATACAGGACCAATGCTTCATACCAATTTACATTCATACTCATTGGTCTCAGTTCTTCTACCCAGTCAACAGACCTTCAGAAGTCCTGACCTTTGGCTGCTGTTTCTATATCCCAGGTTGTTCAGTAGTAAGTCCTTCCTTGTTCATGATTTAATTGTTGATGAGAGGGCCAACATGGTATGTATCACAGAGATCATTTAGATTCAGAAATGGGGATGGTCCTTTTGGAAATATGACTAATTGGCTTTCAGATACAGCATCAGCTATAGGAGCAGGAGTAGATATGTCTGATTGTGATCCAGGGATCACTTATGTCTTTTAGGGCCACCACACCAAAGATCACCCTGTTCATTATGATGGGATCTAAGAATCAATTGGGATTGTTGTTGTACCAGCCTCCCTGCTGCAAAGCAACATCCTTAGCTTAACTCCTTAAGACTCTGGGCTGCCAATGGAGTTCCCCAAATTTATGTTTTTCTTCAATCTACCTTCTCCGGGAGTGGGGGCATCTGAGAATTTCCCACTGTTCAAGGATGGGAGTCGTCCAAAATCCTATACATGGAGGCATGATATATTGAAACATTTGAAACTCTCACGTGTGAGATCTTAAAGGAAGATAGAGTGTATATAGTGCATTCCTAGGGGAATAATGTGAGTTTCCACATGGAAGGCAGGACAAAAAGCAATAGATGGAAACCCATCAAGGAGAGAAGCAAGCTAGAACAAAGGAGAAATTTCCTGACAGTTAGAATAATTAATCAGTGGAATGACTTGCCTCCAGAAGTCATGGATGCTCCAATGGAAGTCATGGATGCTCCAATGCTGGATGTTTTTAAGAAGATATTGGACAACCATTTGTCCAAAATAGTAGAGGGTTTCCTCCTTGAGAGAGGTTGGACTTTCAAGGCCAATTCAAGTCATCATAAAAACATACCTATGTACAGCATTTGAAATGTAGTTTTAGCTTTAAAAATTGAGGTTGTTAGGTATGAATCTACCGTCTCTGGAAATGAAAAATTAAAGAAAACAGATTCCTATTGTTGACTTTGACAGAAATGGCTCTAATTTGTTCCTACCATGTTCTGGAAGCTTGAAAAATTGCACTAAGATATTTGAAAGCTGGACCTTGTTCAATTTTGTTTTCAATTTTCTATTCATGTTTGTGGCAAATGGATCTTTCTGAGAAAATAATAATTTTCATCTTAGAGTGATTGATAATAAGTCCTTCACTTTTTGTAGAATTCTACTAAGGCCCCAGTTTTCTCCCGTGAGCCCAACCTGTGTAACGAAAAGAATCGCTGTCTCATCATCATGCTGTAGTACTGCCAAAAGTCTTTACTTACTTAAAATCAATCTTCTATTCTATTCCAAGGGACAGATGCTGGTGGAAGCTGCCTCTCACATCTATTCATTGCCAGCTTCTCTTCTTAATTAGGATTCTAAATGAAAATATAGTCATCCAAGCTAGGTTTACAAACTTGAAGCATTTTAATTGGATTTCTCCTTGTTATCTACCATGTCTACTATTATAAATTGGGTGGGAAAAACAATTACAACCTCTCTACAGATCTCTTTGATCAAAGGTTTCCAAATAAGACACAATTACTGCCACCATAATATTTATACAGAGCCTCTTAACATACCTTAGTACACCTGGCTGGGAAATTATTAGTGGTTTGATAATGGACCTCTCTCTTCAGCTCAGCTCTAACAAAAGAAGAAGGAAGGACTTTTGGACTTTTCTTCCTAAAGCCTATAAGTTTAGTACTTAATAAATCTTGTGCCCAACCTGAAATATATGAGGTAGTTATGTAACCCAGCAGTCTTGGATATGGGGAAGGTTTTAATGAAAAAAAAAACCCTTATTAAATCAATGAAGCCAAGCCTCCAAATATAAAAGGAATATATTGAGAAAGGGGAAACAGGAAACCAGGGAATGCAATAATTACACTTACAGAATTCCACATAAAACCAATCACCTTTTAGATCTATAAGTGAGTAATAGAACTTGACTGTTAATATACCCAAGGACACTGCAAATACACCATAGAGAGTAGAATGTGAGTCGTATTATCTGATCCTCCTACTTGAATTTTATAAACAGACCTCTTCCTCCTCTTTTCCCTTTTGAGAACATTTTGTTTTACACAATGTGAGAGTTAAGTGGAAGCCAACATCTTGGGAAGAATGATTATTGCTTTGCCCAATCATGGCAAAAACAACATTGGGTCTAACCAGCAAATTAAAATTTAGGTAGAGGTTAAATTTAGAGTTAACAAATTTGGGCTGCAAAGATTTGTATAACCATTAAATGGGGGGAAAGAGTTTATTGTTATCTCTTTGGTCATCTAATTGTTGCATCCCAGATATGATGGTCCAGCTAAATCTACTATTCTACAAAAAATTTGTGGTTACAAAGCTTCAGTTTGGTTTTCACCAGTTATACCAGTTACAAATAGATTACAAGAAAATGTTTTTTTTCTTCCCACTGTTCACACCTCTTAATACAGGAGTTAAGTTATCTGAAATGTGACATGTCATGCTCTCCTAAAAACTAGGAGATTTTCACACCTATCTAACTCAAGTTCACAATTGCATTGCTAAGAAATAGCCTTAGAATTCTAATGGCAAGGAAAGAGCTGAATACTTCTTATTTTATTGCAGTATTGTAAAAATAGGTTTACATCTGTTTTTGTTTAAGAACTCATTAGGAATGGCATCATGAATTCTACAAATGCTCCATAACCAGACAATGAATGGCACTTGATATTTGTCTCATGCAACATATGTAGGAAAGGAAACAGAAACACCCACTTTTACTGCTAAAGCCAGCAAGACTTAAAGAATGTGCTAAAATCTCCAGTAGTGAATGCAAATAAATTTAATACTGCCCACATGTCAAGAACAAGGGCAAACTTACCATAATGGTGGGGAAACAGAGAAAACCAAGCACGATGGCACATTTATGAGATTGTTCAATCCACACTGTCAAAATTTCAAAAAAGCATGCTAGCTGTAAAAGGTTGTCTATTTCTGCTCTGGATCATATAAAATAAGAGCAAATCACATGTTATTGCTAATCAACCTAGAACCTGAGGCTTATCCTTCTTCCGATGGTGATTATCAGATCAATACAAGGAGTCTGGTTTATATGCATTCATTTGTAGAATGTGTAATTTATCTGTTCAGATTATGAAACTTTGATTTTGTTTACAATTGAACCAAGCCAAATTTCCAAGATGAAGGCGAAGAACAAACTCTGGAGCCTATTAATGAAATAGTGTAACCAGTGAGTGCTGAAGTTTTTAAGATAACACTTGGCTCTTGAAAGAATGACAGGTTCTCTGCTGCAACAGAGATTTCAACCTCATTTGTGTTTAAACCAGTGTTTACACCTCAAATCTATCTCGTTATCAACAGAGCTGCAAATTTTCAGATGTAAATCACTCCTGTTGTTTGCTGCTCTTCACATGCAAAAAGGTAAGAGGCTTGGCTCAGGATCCTCAAAGGAAAGGGAGAAGTATCAGAGTTGCTCTCCCAAGAGTCAATCACAGAGAAAGAATTGCCCTCTGGGGAATCATAAAAATGGCCCTAGTGACAGCTAAGCTGAAAAGGTGGAGTGAAAAATAAACACTGCCATTAAGAGGAGCTGTCACCATGATTAATACTGATGAGCAGTAATGAATGTGGATTCTTTCAAGCATACCCTCAAGTTCTGATTTAGTCACTGAGCATTCAAAGAGTGAAAAAAAAAACCCCTGAAACAATGAGAAATAATTTTGGCAGAGAAAAAGAGCACATTGAAAGAGATATTGTAGTTTTTGAAAAAGAATACAAATTCATTTAGGGTCTGGCTATCTGAGGGATGTTCTGCCTTTTTTGAGTTTGCCCTATAAAAATCTATAGGTAAGGGTCTTTCTAAAGATGTCATTTATGGCTGTATGTTACATCAAGAATCAACAGCAGAATACTGAGCAATATTGACAAATTGCTAAAGAAGGTTATATAAGACTGATAACTACAATATGTGGGTTAATAGCTAGAGATTCTCCTGATGCCAAAAATGAATCCAGTGTTGGACCAACCTGGACCCCAGGAGGTATTCTTTTATAGAGACTATACCTTCCCTCCCAAAAAGTTAAAGACCCGATATCATGCCTGCATCACAGAAGTTGTTTCTATTAAATATTCCCATATTTATTGAGAAGCTACCATTTAATTACATTTAATTACTGACATTTGATTATTTCAATGCCACATTTTCACATCATGAATACATATCAAAACAGATTGGAGTCAGTTAAAAAGCCTGCTATAAGGTAAGCTTTCACTTATCTTTAACACACCCACACCTGAAGTCCATATAAACAGAAGAACACATCCCCTAAACTCTGCTGAAGATGTTACATGGCCTGTAATGAAATGTTCAGAAACCAACCCCCAAGCTCTGAGAACAAACCTTCAACCTCATCCTATGCCCGAGCTACAGATATTCACTACTATTGCATAAGCTTTCTCTTTTATAGCTTAAATGGCATTAAGTTTCTTTCAACAAGAGTTTTACATGTCCTGATGTTTAGTTTAGTTTATTACAACATATGGTCTAAGACCAACAAAACTTATTGTTTTACAGGTAGTCCTCGATTTTATGACCACAACTGAGCCCCGAAGTTCCACTGCTAAGTGAGATAATTGTTGTATGAGTGTTGCTCCATTTACGTTCTTTCTTGCCACAGTTGCTAAGTAAATCACTGCAGTTATTCAGTTAGTAACATTGTTGTTGAGTAAATCTGACTCTCCCATTGACTTTGCTTGTCAGGAAGTCACCAGAGGTGATCCTTTGACCTTGAGGCAGTGCAATTGCCATAAATATGAATCTGTTGCCACACATCTGAATTTTGACCACATGACCAAGGGGATGGTAACCAATCTGAAGTGTGAAAAACTGTCAAAAGTTACATTTTTCAGTGCTGTTATAGTGCAGTCACTAAACAAACTGCTATAAGTTGAGGAGTATCTATAGAAGATTGTCGATTCTGACAGAATAATTTAAAAGTTTGAATCTGTAGTGGGACTCCTCTGGGATACATGGATGGATCAGATGTGATTCCCTTCCCTTCCATATTGGTAACTGAATACTTCATTCCAAAATATGCTTTGATACATTGCAGTCTGACTGTCATTTTTTTTACCCACAGTACAATGGCAAAACCAACCTGTTAGTTCAATGCTAAAGGCAGAAGCTAAACTACATCTATAAAATATGCATCTGATTATTTCAAGAGACACAGTAACTCTAGGTCCTGGGTGATCTCAGTTTTATTCAGTATCTACACATTTGTTCTTGATATTGAGTGCAGATTTCCTCCTTACCAACCATTTCTAAGAGGCAATGTCATATGAGTATGATATAATATTTGGTTTAAATGTCTGCCATCATGAGACAAATTGTCCTGAGTACAAAATATATTATTTAAGGGATTTTGCACGCAATTACAGATACAAATTCTGAGAATAAAAATAGTACACTTTACCCTAAAGAGGTGAGTTATCAAAAATAAGATCAGCAGCTTGTATTATCAGTCAGCCAAAAACTAGCTAAGAATGAAAAAACAAAACACTGGCAACAGCCAAAAGAATTAAGTGTACTTGCTTGTGAGGAAAAAAAGAAGTATAGAAATAGAAGGAACAAGTCCTGAGAAGAAAGAGCTGAGATCAGAATCAAGAGGGTTGTGAAAAAGCGGTATGGATTTTAAAGAACTAACATATTTCCAATCTCTCTTTTTTTCTTCTATTAGAATTGTTAGTGATTGGGGATAAACCCCCAAGCAGAGTATGCAGCAGCAGTCCAGCCAGGCAGGCAAATGAGAGAGAGAGTGGGCCCAAGAGTATACACACACTGGAGACAAAAACACTGTTTGTGGTTTTAAAATAGTTATTTAATACACACAGAGATTAAGAAGTGTCATTCAGTCCATATATCATTATCCAGTATATCCATCCAGTTATCAAGTCCATTAACAGTAAATACAATGTCCTTATCTGCTTGTAAATCTTCTCCTCCTGATACCTTTCTCTCAAAGACAACGCTGAATCCTCAGCTCACCAAGCAAACAGTCTTTGTGTTCAGTTGAAATGGTATCTGGCACAGTAGCCTCCAAAATAAGCAGACAGACGTTCCAACACAGCAGGCAGCAGACCAGGAACAGAACCAGGTGCATCCAGAAGCAGGGTCTATTACGTTTCCCTTCCTACCTTTATTACTGCCTGCAACCGCACCCACAATGACATTGCAGTTTCTTGTGCTTAAAGCTACAAAACACTTAATCCTAGGTTTACATATTTATTCAACCCAAACCTGGTTGGTGTATCCATATACCCAACAAGAATGCTCCCTCCTTGTTATGAGGGAGCATTATTTAATGGATTTCAAATGCCATGGAGCGAGAGTCTGTTTGGATACTCCTGAAAATAATGGAGAAGTCCACCGCATCTGGTCTAAACAAGAGACGTACCTTCAGACTTGCAAAATTGAAGTCAGCCTTGTGAGGTAGTTCAGACAAGAATCACATCCTGAAATACTAGATCTAAACTTTTCTAGTTACAGACTCTTGCAAATATAAAAATACATCTCTCCCTGCATTGCCTTCATAATCCAAGAAACCAGGAAGTCACACCACCATTCCTTCTCCAGGTTCAGCTGGCATGTGTAGTCTGTGGTTCTCCTGCCTACCTCCAAAGGTCATTCCCACATATCATTACACTATGGATGGTTTTGGGGAGCCACAAACTCCTTCAACTCCTTCCCTCAAAGCAACACTATAGAGCTTTGCACACCAGAACAACTAGACACAAGGATATTCTTTTCCCGAAAGCCATCACTCTGCTAAACAAATAATTCCCTCAACACTGTTCAACTATTACAAAGTCTGCACTATTATTACTGTTAATCTTCTTATCACTTCTTATCACCCATCCCTTCCCACTTGTGACTGTAACTTTGTTGCTTGTATCCTTACAATTTATACTGACTATTTCTTAGTATGATTTGATTGCTTATTGTACCCTATAACATCATTAAGTGTTGTACCTTATGATTTTTGATGAGTGTAACTTTTCTTTTATGTATACTGAGAGTATTTGCACCAAAACAAATTCCTTGTGTGTCCAACCACACTTGGCCAATAAAGAATTCTATTCTACAGGCCTATGCAAAATAAATAAGCATGGAAGTAGCCTATGACTCAAAAGGCTGGCTGAGTTAATCTGTGTGACTAATACTCTCATAAGCATTTCTGAACAGGGATTTTAAAATGAGATTTATATCCCTTATTGGCTAATATAATTTATTTGGGAAAGGGAAATATATTTGGCAGTACTTGATGGAATAAATCATAAATATTGATGACACCTTGAATGAAAGATCAATACAGAACACTCAGGCTACCCCCAACTTCTTATATTAGCAATTTAATTGCTGGTTTAATTGGAAAATCCAATGACAAGCCCATAAGCCTATCTCATTGTCATGCCCATCCACCTAATGGTCCTATGGGTGTTTTTAACATGGTATTTAAGAACACTGTTTAATTTGGAACATGTCATTTATGGATACTGTTAGTGATGGATTAAGAGCTACTTTTAAAAGCCAGTGTACATTTTGATCAATACAGCTTGTTTGTCTAATTTACAGAACGTAAGGAATTAAAAAATGAAAAAAAGATTTCACTAAAGGCTTTTGTTTATACATTAAAAGATAAAATTCATCGTGCTTCTTTACCTAGATTGAGAAAAATCAGTATGCAGGTTGTTACTTACATATATGTTTTCTATACTCAAATTAATTACAGCAAAAAAGAAATGGTTATATCAGCAAGATATAAGAGAGATGGCATAACAGTAGAATAGCTTTTAATAAATTGGTAAGCCTGTGTCTGGTTTATGATTATGCTTTGAAGATGGGCATCAACAAGATAGAATATCCTTTTTTAAACCAATAGAAACATGGTTAACCGGAAGACGGGAAAATTTAAAAACTAAACTCACCCTCACACATTAATACTCTATGTACATCTATCACTAGGCGTTTCCACTGATATTATTTTAAAATGGAAATCATTTTCACATTTCTTTAATCTCAGTGGATTTGGTATGCTTATGTTTTCATTTTGTCATTGGACTTACACTTGTAGGTAAAGCTACGTAGCATTGCTCGGTGAATACAATAGCATTATATTTACTGCCTACTAAAGTAGATCTATCTGCATCTGATTTTTCATTTTAACATATATTCCATGTAGGTAAGTTGGTAGGTCTGTCAGACAGGCAGGCAAGCAGGCAGACATATAGACATTGTGCCTTTCCAGATATGTTGGTAACCAATCGTTAGTCGCCACATAAGATTGATGGAAGTTTATGGCAAATATGAAAGGTGAATACTTTTGGTGAAGCTTATGTTGCAGAAATATGACCCATGCAGAATATAATCATTGTAAACATGTTTTAGTTCTTCTGGTCCCTTTATTTATTAACCAGATTCCACATTTATTCTTATAATATTTATACAGTCCTAAGGACTTCATAGCTCTCTACAATTAACATTTATATTTTTATGGGTCAGTATGGGAACTGGCTATTATTATTTTATTCTGAGACTTCCTGCTTCTTCCTTGGACTATATTAACCAAAGCAAACAGAAGCAACTCTCCCCAAAGTATCATGCAACATCCTGTGAATTAACAAGGGCAATAAGCATGTTCAGTGAAGTGGCTCTTGCTGACTGTAGAGTGGAACTTCTTAGTCTTTCAGTTTAATGAATTTAATAAAACTTAATGAAACATTTTTAAACTTAATGAAGTACTTAGAAAAATGCATGGAAAAAGGATGTTTGCTCTACTTAAAAAGGAAAAAGCCCATCTCACTGGAAGCAACAGAGGTCCTGTTAAGCTTTTAATGTTCCTCTGAGGTTAATTTGAATATTCTCCCTGTCTTGCAAAGATAAGTGTACCCTAGAAAAATCTTGTTAGAGTAATTTAGGAAAAAAAACCTGCTGTTTTCATTACACTGGCACTGGAAGCTGGAGAATATTTTAAAATGTTTTCTTAACTACTTACATCACTACCATATAAATATAAAATATGACATGACAGGAAACTCAGTTAATATGTTACTAATTTGTACTTCTGCCCACTGGATCATATAACCAAAGA
This sequence comes from Pseudonaja textilis, assembly GCF_900518735.1. The sequence goes on along the minus strand of NW_020769329.1, from coordinate 3,570,584 downwards.
ATCAACAAAGTTCCCTTCTTCTTTCTCTCAGAGCCAATATGAAAGTGTAGATATGGGGAGCAACCTTGCATTTCAAATTGAGACTGGTTCTTTTATGCATTGCACTCCTTCTAACTATGATTAGGACAGATTTACACATGCACAACTACTCTCTTATTACTGTAGCAATGAATGATACCTTGCACTTTTGAAAATACTGATTGATCTATGTGTCAACTTTTAGTGACCACATAGATAAAATTTCTCCCTAATCATCTGTCCTAACATGGTCCTTCAGATTTTCTATCAGTGTACAATCGTTGCTGTAACTAAGTTCTTCCATTTTGCTACTGGTTGATCTTCTTCACTTTCCTTCAACTTTCCTAGCGTTAAATCTTTCACTATAGAGCTAGGTTTTCACATACAATGAAGTGTCTGAAATAGGAAAAAATGAACCTGGACATTTGTGTCCTGAAGGAGTACTCTGGGTAGATTTGTTCAGTGACCCATTTATCTATTTTCTTGGCTGTCCATGGTATTTTCAAAAGTTTTCTCCAACACTAAAGTTCAAAAGCATCAATAGTCTTTCTATTCTGTTTCTTTAAAGTTCAACTTTCATTGCCACAGAGTATCACAAGGAATATAATGGTTTGCATGGCTCTGATTTTTGTAGGTATAGACATATCATGGCATCTTTTCTGAAGTCTAGTCTACTGTATATATTTAATTGCTTATTTCTTTAATGCTGACAGTTGATCCTAAAAAGCAGAAGCTATCAAACACTTAGCATATTTTGCATATTTCAAAATGCGGTACTTTTCTCTACTATCATGCTGTACAATCAACTTTCTAGTGTGGAATCTTTCTTAGTGACTAGACTCAGAAAGCATTTTTTACTGCAAGTAAAACCCACTGAAGTATGAAACTCTCCATTTTTCCCAAGCTCGATAGAAAATCTAAGCTAGGAAAAAAATAGTTTCTATTCCAAGCAATGTCAGTATTGAACAATACACTTCCTTTTAAATGATGTGTTTTATAAAGATGGGGAAAATTTTAAAAAGAAATGAGAAAGAATGTGCAAAATTATTCTGAAATTCACAAGAGAACAGAGGTAATGGTTTTATCATGAAAATGGTTGCAATAAATATTTACTCTCTAGCCAAATTTGGTTTGGGGCATGGTATATGTCTTCATTCTGCTCAAAAGTGATTCCTCATTGATTACTTACGCAACTCCTGGCATAAACAATAATGGACCATTTATTTAAATAATTAAAAGTGAGAAGAACATAACAATGCAAACCCCAACTCATATGTGTTAGCTTCCACTCTAAGGTATAAGTACAAAGAGATTGGGTTTGCATTATGATATTATATTGCATTTTACCAAGAAACAGCCAAGAATACGGGAAGAAATATAGTTGTAAAATGCATGTTGGAGCCTTCCTTGTAAAACCAAAAATCTCAGATGACTTAATTCATAGGTAAAAAATTTCAAAGTCCTACAGTTTTGCCCAAGGAATGTTGATTTTCATTAAAAATGAAAAAGGAAGAAACTCTCATGGAGCCAAAGCTTTTTGAAATGAATGGGAAAGAAAATAATTACATGAGGATCCAAGTTGCCTGAAGAACTTTTAGAAAAAAAAAGTAGAACATTAATATTTTAAATTTTAAAAGAATAAACACAACCATGTATTATGAATAACTACTATCTATGCTAGTTTATTGTTCAGTGTATTGGTCACATTACTAATTAATAAAATGTAAAACTTTGTGCCAGAAAATAATTATGTGTCCAAATTGGGACCCAATCCAGTATCTAATTTCTACAAAGTATATATTGGTTTTTGGTGGGGGCGGGGAGAGGAAAAGCTCATTATACAACTAGCATTGTTGTTTTTTATAAAATACAAAACATTGCCCCAGAGAACAAAATCAATGGGGAATCAAGGAATTAGTACATTGTCTTTAATTTCTGCTTAAAATTAAATTAAACATCAATTTGTCAGTCCCTTTTTCGGCAAAATACTTCAAAAAAACAAAAACAAACAAAGAGTGGGTTTGAGACATTTTTCAAGGACTTTTCAAGGGAAGCTGTCACACATAATTAAGTTGTCACAACACGATTCTTCTTCTTAACAATATTTATGTTCCACCCCCCTACCCCCCAAAAAAAATCTGACAATGTTGGGGAAAATTGAAAATGATCTGATAAGATCATGACAATGCCCATGCATTATTTACATGATGTTATGTAATACCAATATATGTTAAACTTATGTTGCAACTACATAGAACAATAATCATTATTCTATCAATATCATATTTTAAAACAAATATATACCTGCCTATGTAAATAAAGTTAATATTGTAGAATCTTCCTTAATAAGTGTAGTCTATATTGAACCAGATTTTGCCTCGAGCCCACTTTTAGGCTGATAATCTTAAAGAAGATAAATGCTTCTAGTTAGAGGCATTCCCAGCACAGGTCAGTGAGTCTAGACTCAACCTTTTTAATAGGTATCATAGTTATATATCAAGCTATGTGATAGATAAGGGCTTTGATTGTATCTGTTTTTTTAAAAAATTGGGAAATTTATGAGGCTAAATGGCAAGCTTATGTTCTGCAGATACTAAAGTACAGTTTTAAGTAGTTCTTAAAACTACTCTCATCAGGCATCTTTGGGTTGAAAGCCCATCCACACTTGGTATGAAACCTTGAACATGTCACACGGAGCCTAATGTGGCCCTTATCCAGCCAGATAGCCGAAGTGGCATAACTATTTATGCAAGTATGTATGTATGTACTGTATATATGTATTTATTAAATTGTCTGCCCATTTTGCCACATGGTAACCCTGGGTGGTTTACAATATTAAAAGATAAAACTGTATAATTTATAATAATATATGTACAATGCTATAAAATCAACCCAGCAAAAAAGATCAGGGAGACATATTCCAGAGGGCAGGTGCAATAGCAGAGAAGATTCTTCTTCTGGAACCCACTAGCCTGAACACCCGGACTGATGGGGCTCATAGCATGCTTTCTACCATCTGCTAGTGTTATTCCAATCCTCAAATAATAAATCCAAAACTTTCTTTGTTTCATGTTCCATTCTTAATAACTACATTGTTCATTTTGTTTTCTTGTCACAAAATAATAACAGTTTGCTGTTACTTTCCTTCAGGATGTTTATCAACTTTCCCATTTTATCCACAGCCCTGGAACATTTGGCAAACTCCAAATCAATGAAATCAGTGAAATCAATCAATGAGATCAAACTTTTCCAAGGTACAAACTTGTCTAAAACTTGCTGTGATAGACTTCGGAATAAACATTTTAGTCTAGGCTTGTGTGTATGCAACAACCTTTAACAGTGCACTTTAAAAGATATATTGTTGCAGCCATGTGCAATTATAGACATTTCTGCATATTAAATCACCTTTGTGGCAATTCAAGTTCAAATGTAGAGATGATTGAACGTGACTATGCTCACGTGCTTTGAACTTAGTTTTATATTGTCCTCTAGGTCTTTGGCTGAAGTCTTCACTTTGTATTAAGTATGGCGTAAGATAAAAACATGACTGCTTTACAGAGTAGGTAATCTTCAGTTCAGGGGGAACTAACAAAGTTTGGTACCTCACACAAAGCAAACAACCACTTAAAGAGCCTGCTTTAGACATGAACATAGCAATGGAAGGGAGAAAGTAAAAATCTAGTCTATTTCCTCCCTCCCACCCTTTCTTTTCTTCAATTTTATATAATTTGCAGCAAAACACTAGAATGAATGTGAAAGTGTGCTTAAGAAGAGTGCCAAAGGTCACACAAATAAGGTGTCTCTAAATGTTTACTTTCCTTTGGCTGTGCCACTGACCATCCTACATTCAACTGGGAGACCTACATGCAATTTCTTGAATGCACACAAACTATATTTGAACAAGAGATTTAAGATTGCTCTACTCACATACAGCAGTCATCTTAGATTAAATTGCAATCATTCTAAAAAGAAGGGCAATGGAAACCAGGGGAGGCTCTGACCCAATAATGTGATTGTATTGGACATACCTACTGATATTTACCAGGCTTGAGTCATATTTTCAAGTAGAGTTTGAATCTAGAATATGAAATGTTTAATTCCAAATTGCCTGAATGGCTTTTTTAACAGGAAGAAAGGGTTTCTTCTAGTTAAAGATCCATATATAAGATCCCCAAAAAGATGGGAACAAACAGCAACACAGTATGTGGGTGAAATCTATGAGAAAAGCATTCTTTAGTGTTTGGTGGGAGTTTTAAAGTGAAAAAAAAATTATATATGTCATCTATGTATCATCTATACATCTATATATGTGCTATGGATAGATAGATGATAAATAGAAAGATAGATGATAGATAGATAGATAGATAGATAGATAGATAGATAGATAGATAGAT
>NW_020769329.1:3513475-3563226 GCF_900518735.1 Pseudonaja textilis | reverse complement strand
TTTTTTTATTAAAAAAGAGCAACTTTTACCCCAAAGCAGGCAAAGCAGGCAGGCAGATTGAATTGCTCACAGAATCAGATTAATTTAGAGATTAGCTGCAATTGGCTACCTGAGTCTGCACTGACAAGCTTCAGTTCTAAGAAAGGTTCGGCTCTGTTTCTAGATCAGCTAGAAAGCAAGAAATCCAAGGAATTTCCTGCTTCCTAGCTAATCTAAATCTCTTGGCAGAACCGAACAGATAATGGTCGGGGGAAATAAAGGAAAAATAGCAGTTTACCAAACCAGGCAAGTTGGATGGCTCACATGCCAGGTAAGGGCGGGGAGGGGAGGGGCCAGCCAGTGGAGCAATTTGCCAGTTCTCCGAACTGGGGACAATCATGTGTGCAGCGTTTGCAAGAAATTAGCTGTGCTGCCTAGACAGCTGACAAGCACTGCGCTCTGGTGGATAGCATTTGAAAATCCCCGTTTCCTGCTGTTTCAACCTCAGCTGTGCCATGCAAAGCAGCTGAGGAGGGAAAAGCAGGGAGTAAAGGACAGCCTAGAGCCGGGCAGGTGGGTGCGCCAAACACAGAATAAGTTCGGTCAGCTGCTCTTCGCAGCTACAGGTTCTGTAGAACCGGGCCAAACCGGTAGCATCCCACCCTTGATTTTCATATTGTTACCAACAAAACACCCCTTGTTATGGTACTCAAGATAATATACGTAATATATTGATTCATGTTACAAAATGTTGTTCTTCCTTGCCAATAACACTGCATGATCTCTTCTGTCCATTTTATAAGAAACATCGCTAAATATATATTAGTTAAAAATAGATCTCTCCTGGATTTCTGAAAATTTCAAAATCATATTCTACAACTTTCCTACCTCACACCACCATTTCTTTCCAATTATAAATTAGTTTTAAAGCTGAATCTGTGTTGAACCTACACAATTTCAAATGCATGTCTGTCTCAAGGCAATCCAAAGTCCCTGAAGCATTACCAACAACTTTTATTTCAATTTGGATTGAGCAACTGGACTCCCTCAAGGTTTAATGAGTATTGCACATTATAACATTGGCTTTAGAAGCAGAGACACTTCAAAACGGCACTTTTCTCCTCTTATTCTTATCAGTAACTACTATTACTGGGGAAAAAATGGCAAATTTTTCTGGATAAAATATAGCAGAATATTGTGCTATTGGAATATTGTATATTTTTAGAATGTGATGAATAGATAATAATGATATCCCTTTATATAACTGCCATTTCATTCATCTCTCTTTAAAAAGTAGATTGAGAGGACAATGGAGTTTTCAATGTTGTAGACTGAGGGTGGAGGCAAGATTTATATGGAAAAGATGTTTTAAGAACAAAATCAAGAAGCACATTATGTATGTGCTTTCCAAAATGCTTGATTCAATGTTAGGAATATATACATTATTGAAAAGAATGTGGCAGCTGTAGCTATGCAACATTATTGAATACTGATGGATTCCGTATCTAATTTGTTGTTCAACAGATGTAAAAACGTAGGAGACCAAATATCAGGTAGCTTAAAAACTTTATTTACCAGAATTTAAAGCTCTGCAATGAAGAAAAGCAATACAATACAAGTGAGGGTACTGGGAGAATTCTAACCTAAGTCTGGGCAGTAAATCTGAGCAACTAATCAGGTCTACTCTTTGCCTGGTCTCCATCATTTATATAGCAAGTGGATCTTGATTACCTTCCTACCTCTTTTCCAATAAAATTATATTTCAGGTTCCAAGAAAGCATATAGCTTATATAGCTTAATCTGGTTGGCAATAAAATCATGACAACATTTAATGAATTTGGTATTCAACAGTTCAAGTCCTTGGATTACAATTCTACCTGCTCAGTATTGATTGAAGTGCCCTAAAATTCTATCTGGAAGCATTTTTCCAGCTGTTTCCTTACTATGTTGTACTTTAGGCCTTGAGGACATCTTAGTTGGCATATACCTCAATTTTTTTCTTTGTCCTGATAAAGACATCCGCCTGTTACATAAAATTGCATGGGGGAGGAGGGGATGTTTTTGTATGGAATGAAAAAAGTAATCCCAAATGAATCGCAGTTTTTCCCTGCATCTTGCCTCTTAATAAGTAAAACTTTTGCTTTTCCACCAAAGAATGGTGGAGCCCTGGTGTTGCAGTGATTAGAATGTATTACTCAGGTAAACTCTGCCCACAGTCAGGAATTCAATCTTGATAGGACTTGAGGTTGACTCAGCCTTCCATCATTCTGAGGTGGGTAAAATGAGGACTCAAATTGTCAGGGGGCAATATGCTGATTTTGTAAGTTGTTCAGAGTATGCTGTAAAGCACTATGGAGTGGCATATAAATCTAAGTGCTATTGGTAAAGAATAACAAATAAGCAAATACCAATATTAGACAATTACCTGCTACAGTACCAACTGGTAGTATACTATCAGGAATGACATTGCAAACCCTGGTCCCAAATCAGAGATGACATTCAGAAGGTTCTGATCAGTTCTGGAGAACTGGTAGCGGAAATTTTGGGTAGTTTGGAGAATCAGCAAATACCACCTCTGACGGGTCCCACCCCCATCTATTCTCTGCCTCCCGAGTCCCAGCTGATTGGCTGGGTCTTCTTTTGTTGCCCTGCACAGAATGGAGCTGGAAAGCAGGTTAGTGGGATGGAGTGGGGAGGGAATGGGGATTTTTCACTATCCTTCCCCTGCCATGCCCACCAAGCCATGCCCACCAAGCAATGCCATGCCCACCAAGTCATGCCCACAGAACCAGTAGTAAAAATTTTTGAATCCCACCACTGTCCCAAATCATAAGCTTCAAGATATTAGCTTCTAAATGTGCAAAATTGATTTCTGTTGCAACAGTTACAATGCTAAAGTTTGAGATTCGAAGGGGTATATGTTCATTACCTTTTGTTGTTGTTGTCATGTTTATGATTCTAAGTTTTTTCATATCTTCAAATCATTTTTGATTCCTGACAACTGCCTGGACTAAAAATTCCAGGTTGTTTTTTGTTTTGTTTTGAAATGATTGGTCATTGCCTCCTTCCTAGAGCTAAGAGAGTGACTGGTCCAAGATCACCCAATGCATCAGAAAATACTGAGATTCATAGTCTCCCACTTTCTAGGCTGTTGCCTTAACTCCTACACTAAACTGGCTCTGGTGTGTGTGTGTGTGTGTGTGTGTGTGTGTATTAAAAATGTATATAATATACATTTTTAATATCCTATGACTATTATTAAGTGTTGTACCTTATGATTCTATTCTATTCTATTCTATTCTATTCTATTCTATTCTATTCTATTCTTTTCTTTTCTATTCTAAAAAGAATAGAAGAATTATATTCTATTCTAAAAATATTGAAACTTTAAACAATGTTTAGTTCATATATTTGCATTATCACATTTTATTGAATGAACTAGGCTGTTAACTCAGTGGAATAACCACTGAGAAGCATTGACTGAAATGGCATTTCAGTGCTGGCAATACATAAAAATTGAATGGGAAAAAAAAAGCTCTCTAATTTGTTCAGGCTGCAGATATTGTATACGATACATCATATTTTTGCAGACTCCTGAGTTAAAAGAATATTAGACAAGTGAGTGAAGGACTCTAGTGATCTGTGACAAATTGTAATTCAATCATTTTAATACATGCTACTCATGAGACTATATGATTTCAAGCATATATCACCCTAGAATAGTCTTTTATGAAGATCATAATGACTCCATGTTGTAAGACAAGAACATCTGGCCACATTAGAGTTATTTCACAGTCAGGGAGATCACCTTGGATCCCCAACAAAAATGAGTTGGAAGGTACAACTTGTACCATATAGAAATATGCCTTTGTTTTCTGATTTCACTCTTTCCTTTCCTCCCTTCTCCCTCACCTTTGCTTTTCTTTGTTTTATACTGTTCAATTTCAGACTTCAAACCAGAGGACAGAGACTATCATTACTGATCTGTAATCTATTCTGGAGTCTTTCTGGTGAAATAATGGGATTCAAATTCAAATAAATGTTAGCTTTTAGGAAGCCCCTGGAGTAAGTTCTTATATTTCACAAAGAGCTCTTCAAAATTGTTGAGTTTGATGTTGGTTGGCTATATTGCAACCAAATCACAATGATTTATACTTCAAAGCATCAGAACAAAATAAATACACACAGAGACATTCTTACAGCCCTGTAATAATATTAAGATATACCCACTAGTCTTAATTAAACAGTTGACAAAATTATTTTGGCTGGTAATGACCTTTATTCCAAATACTGTGATGTTTATCCAAATGTGATTAATTCAAACAGATTTTCATTATAGCCTCATGTTTAGAACTGAGGCTTTAATTTCTGAAAGTGATGCTGTCAAGACCACCTTGTATATAAAAAGTATAAAGTGCAAGAATGCATATGTGTTTTTTAATCTCTGCAAAGTTTATGCTAAATTTTGTTTAAATGCCACTTTTACTACAAACTTTACATATTATTTCCTGGGCTTATCTGTGGATGTAGTTTGGGTCAAGCTACGATTCAATATCATTGTATTTTAGTTCAATTTTGTCTGAATGTAACGAATTATTGAACCAAACAGTAGCATTTAGTGAAATTGGCTAATCTTTTTAAAAAAGTGCCACTAGAGTGGGCGAGGCTCGGTTGGGCTTAGATCGAAAGCTATAGGAAACCCTAGGGCTGTAAATTGGAGATTGGGATGTTTAAAAAAAGTCCTTAAAAATGGCAACTGCACATAATTTGCATTATTGCCAAGAAGCAAATATGAATATGTCCATATCAGGAATCAAACTTGCTTCAAGAGATACTGCTACTTAATATTGCACTGATAGACTGTATTAAGTAATATATCATGAAACTATCTCTGAATATATTCTTTATAAAGTACTACAAGCTTCACCACATATTTTGCTAATGCATTTAGAATATAGAATAGAGCTGGAAGCTTGGAGGTCTTCTAGTCCAGCCCCTTGCTTAAGCAGGAGAACCTATACTATTTCAGATAAGTGGCTGTCCAGTCTCTTCTTAAAAACCTCCAGTGATGGAGCACCCATGATTTCTGAAGGCAAGCTATTCCACTGGTTAACTGGTCCTCACTGTTAGGAAGTTTCTCCTTAATTCCACGTTGCTTCTCTCTTTGGTTAGTTTCCATCCATTGTTTCTAGTCCTGCCCTCTGGTGCTTTGTAGAACAATTTGATTCCTCTTTTTTGTGGCTTTGAGAGACTTTGATTTGAGAGACTTAATGCTGTTGATTCCTAAGAAGTATAGCTCTTAAACAGAAGTTGTAGATTTTGTCCCAGCTATGCCATTCTACCAATTTCAGATAAATAGTATGAAGGACTGAAACAGGCAATGGATAGAAATGGCTCTGACTGTTGTCAGATTTTCTAGGGGTTGGCCCTGGTATAATGGGTTTGGACTCCATCTCAAGCAGCTAAGTGACCTGTACCAGAAAAGTTCATTATTCATTGCAATTTATTTGACCTAAGGTATTCTGACCCACGCCCTTTTCCAACAAATCAAACACAATCCAAAAGGAACAGAAACCTTGTAATGCTTTTGCAAAATAATTAGCTGTGATAAGCACAAGACTTGCCAAACTGTGCAAGACTTGCCAAAAGATAACAGACAAGAAATAATTTGCAACACAAAAATCTTCAAAAGCAAACTCAGGATACTGAAATGTCCACAAGGTTGGAGTTTCAAAACGTCTTTGCCTTCTGCAAAGTATGTTCCTTTCAAAGCTGGCTTTTATCTTCTTGAAGGAGGGGCCATTACCTTGCAGCCTTATTCCTGAGTTTCCCATGATGTAGCTACTCTTTCCTATGAGTAATCCTGCGTGCACACGCACTTAGCACAGGCTCCTCAGGAACCTCCTCATCACTGCTGCCAGCCCCCACAATCTCTGAAGGCAGCAGTCCACTCCCTAATGGTCCTGGCCCCTCATCTGAGTCATCACTCTCCTCCACCGTCTGCACCTGCTGCCGACTAACCACAACACAAGGTGTCACAGAAGCAAGAATTGATTCATTGCACAAAAGAGGATGAAGCAAGAAATAAACCATGAACTGTTGGGTTCCTGTGAATTGAAATGATAGCATAATGGAGTTGAAGATGAGCTGCCTGCTTCATTTATGTCTTAGTTATAATAAGGGATAAAAAGCAAAACAGACAATTCTGAGTATATCTTTGGATGACATTGGAATCGGCGTGAATATCCCAAAAGCTAATTTCAGTTGAACATTAAGATAGAACATTCAGAATGTGGTGGCCAAGACCCATGGTGGCACAGTGGTGAGAATGCAGTATTGCAGGCTAATTCTGATGACTGCCAACAATTCAATCTTCACCTGCTCAAGGTTGACTCAGCCTTCCATCCTTCCTAGGTCAGTAAAATGAGGACCCAGATTATTGGAGGCAATATGCTGACTCTGTAAACCACTTAAAGAACACTGTGAAGTATTATAAAGTGGTATAACAATGCTATTACTATAATTCTTTGTTTCAGAATTTAAAATAATATAGAATTACCTATTTAGATCAGTTCAAATTTCCCCCCAAAATCAGAATATCTAGTGGCTGGGATCATATAAGGATTAAAGCAGGGATAAACAACTTCGTGTGGACAGAAAACTACAGGTTTGTTTTTTTTTTTTTGAAAAGTTGAAGAACCACAGTGTGATTTCTAGTGACATCAATAGAATATGTAGGTTTGATATTAGATGTAATCTCCTTACAGCTACCAGCTTTTAATAACTATTAATAACTATTATTAACTATTATTAAGAACTATTAATAATATTTTCATAACTATTATAAAACTGAATGATCTGTAAGGTTGTGTGTTCTTTCCATGTTTTTCTACCTGAGCAATTTCTTCCTTTAATATTCTAATCATGATATCAGATTATATACACATTACCAGTATATACTCTAACTGTTAATTAGTCATATCTGTCATGGCCCAGGTTCAGAACTCTTGATTTTGAGTCTGATACTGAAGAAGCTGTTTCACAGACTGTGAAATGTCAGCCTCATGAAGGACAAAGCCAGGAATCACATAAGACTGATCAAACAGAGGTGCCACCTGAGCAGCTGGAAAAATCAGATGAGGATGACACAAAGACTTCCCAGTCCCCGTACAAGATGAATGGAGAGCAGAACAATGAAAGTCTATTAGGCTCCTTGCCAAGCATAGAAGTAAAACTTCTAATTAGTGACAGCTGGCTTCAGTCTTATATACGAAACAGCTCTGAGAATATTCTCCTTGCTAGAAACAATGCCTGACCATATGACTTCAGGTTCGTGTGCTACTCCTGGATGTGGATTCTATCCATGAACCCACACCCATGAATTTCGGAATGGCTGACAACCTCAGCTTGGTTCTTTAAAACTTGGATTGAGGTTGGATGAATCTCCTGCATACTAGTTCTAAAGCTTATCAGGCAAGTCTTTGCATTGTTTGCATTCCTTTGCTTCAATGTTAACTCTTGAAAATTGAAAATCGGTTTGTGTTAAAGCATATAATGTGAATATATGGCTAATTGGGGAAGGAAAATAATTTCTCAAAAAGAATGAAGGGTGGAAAACAGAATGAACTCTTACTCTATGGTTTATATATAATTTTAAATGAAATCAATTTGTACCAAAACTAATATTGATTAGATTTTTCTTCAACTAGGATGATATTTTGATGCCAAAAATTGCTCTACCATTTGGAATGCAATACATGATTTGGAGTAACCCCATAATCAGTTTTCAATCATCCTTGGATCACCTCAGAAAACAATTATGTTGTAGGTGCTGAATGAGACCTTTTCTTATTGACCACTTTTTAACAATATGCTGGACGGGACTTCCTGGAAATACTGCATGGATTTGAATTTTGATAAAATAAGTACAGAAAACATGAGTTTGTGCAATTTTCTCCCATTGAAAAAAAAATGCTTCCCAGTTTTTTTTGCATTAGATAAACACTATTTTTCTTCAAAGCAGACCTTCTCAAAAATCTGCACCTGCAATGTGCATATGATATGGGACCCAGTGATTTTTTTCCTCAATCCAATTGCTAGTCTGGCAATGCAAATAAATGATTTGCTTTTCAAACCTGCTGTCATTTCCCTTTTCACCTTCTGGATATTAAACTTTCTTTTCCTTTTAAGGGACATGTGGCCATATCCACTTTTACCCTTTTTTATGACCCTCACCCAGTGTGTTTACAGGAGGTGAAACTCAAAAAGATCAAGTGTTTAGAGCATGGGTTCCCAACCTCCAGACTGTGGCCCAGAGCTAGGCCATAGCTCATTAGGAACTGGGCTGTGGAAGTGGTGGGTGAGCATGCATGTGTGTGCAAAATTTCATTTGTGAAAGTGGTATGTGTGTATGTACGTAAAACCACCCCATTGCTGCCATTGCCACTGCTTCCTCCTGTTTGCCAACTCAGAAAGGTTGGATGCCACTGATCTAGAGAGTTCCATTTTTTTAATGTAACAGTTGTAGGACTTTGCCTCAGTTACTGACATTGGAAGCAACAGGAAATCTCAGATAAATATTCCACACACAATATAGAGGTGGTTAAATATTTATGAAATATGGAGGAATTAATTTAGGTCCCAATATATTTAAATCTGTTGTGTTCTAAAACAACTAGTGTAACAGCTTATTTGGTTTAATTAATTAGGTAGGTCAATAAACTGCTGTCCTTGTGTCTGGGCATTCTTCAGATTTGTATACCTCTGCTCCAGAAGAATTGGCTCAAAGTCCTTACATCTGGAGGGCACCAGATGTTTGACTAGTTAATGTGAAATTATACACACATACACACACACACACACACACACACACACACACACACACACAGTGTACATTTATAGGTAGATGTTCTGTCTCACCTTTCTTCTTTCCCAAAAGATGACAGAGTACAAACTCACACAAACACAGGCAGGCAGGCTGGCTCGGACTTCACAGAGTTAATTCTTTGGAACTGATAATGTCCTTGGCATTCCAACACGCTCTGCCTGCCAAGTCCGAACTGATAACAAGTAAAAAGCTACCTACAGAAAATTACAAGGCAGACCACAAAAATCATTCCCAAAGAAAACCTGAAGTAAGATCAAACTTTATCCCGTACAAAGTTCCAGCCAACAACACACCCACTTTTATCCCCTGTGGGATGTGGCTCAATGACTCAGCTCACTCTCTGACCCTCCTACACCTCCTACGTTGCTGCTCATGTTTCTCCCTATGATGCTGTGTACATTCTTCCTCTTGACTCCCTGTCAAGGGCTGCTCCGATATGCCTTCCTCCTGATTAATCTCAGGCTGTTCCTCTCGGTTGTCTGATGAAACCTGAGGCATTATCAGGGAGGAAGGCATTCCCAGTTCCTCCTCCTCATCTTCCAAGTCCTCTTCCTCTAGCAGCACAGGCTCGGGAATCGGAGTCACAACAGGCAGAGGTGCTATTTAGCAGGTTCTGACCAGTTCTGGAAAACCAGTAGTGGAAATTTTGAGTAGTTCAGATAACCAGCAAATACCACTTCGGACTCACCCCACCCCCATCTATTCTCTGCCTTCTGAGTCTCAGCTGATCAGCTGGGTTTTCTTTTGTTGCCCTACACAAGAGAACAGAGCTGGAAAGCAGGTTAGTCGGGTGGGGAGAGAATGTAGATTTTGCAGTATCCTTCCCCTGCCACATCCACTAAGCCATGCCCATCAAGCCACACCATGCCCACCAAACCATGCCCACAGAACCGGTAGTAAAAAAAAATTAAATCCCACCACTGTTTATAGGTTTATATATAATAAACCTATAAATACTTTTATTTAAAATTAGTTCCCAATGAGTTAGTGGGACTTATTATCACATAAGGTTAGAGCAGGAGTGTCAAACTGGCAGCCTGCGGACCAGATGCATCATATGCAGGCCACACACACCCTGGCTCCATGAATAGGAAAAATGTCACAAAATGTCATGTGATGGCAATGTGACGCCACAAGTTTGACACCCATGGCTTAGAGGATTGCAACTTTCAAATTTTAAATGGGCAATTCGTAGAGGGAAACCAAACATTAACAAATCTATTGGGAAAAAATATTTATTGGAAAGTGCTAACTTTATATCTAAAGACCTTGGACTGTTCAAAGCCATGGCAAAACATCTGCCTTAATTAGCCTGTGACCTTCAGGACATTATATTGTGCGAGACTGGTGCTGTTAGATGAAGTCTGGTGGAGTGTTTGTGTCTTGCGCTCCCCAATATTTCAGTAGATTAAAAAAAAAGAAAATGGGAAAAAGACACCTTAACCTTTAAAAAGGTAGTTTTCATTATTTTTAATTAAGCTCATCAAACCTAAGTACCATATCAGCCAGATAAGGAACAGCTGTCAGTGAAACTCTTGTAGTATTTTCTTATCTTCTTAATAACAGATTTGCCCTCTTTGGTTGCTTATTGATTAAACAAAGTCACATAAAATTTGTGTATCTCTCTGAAAGTTCATCACTTTTCTTTCTGGGAAACTTGACATTTGCTATCAATTTTTCTCTATTTGGATTTTTTCCATGCAAATGCTACTTCCTTAAAGTGTTCTCTAAAATGGCATAGATTAATACATAGCAGGTACAGAATGCCTTAGGTGGGCTGTGGATGCCATATGCCATATGGACTTTTCTATGAACATGAAAACTACTCCACTATCCTTGCCTCTATACTGGATTTTGAGATGGTTCTGCCCCTCTCTCTCTCTGGATATAGGGATTTTAGCTTACTGGATCTTGTCTTCAGGTTGGCCTTAATTATTTAAAAAATTGGTACAGAACTTTGTTAATATGAAGCTGTCATGAAGCTTGTATACATTTTTTTTCTTCTCAACAGTTGCTATTTTCTATCAATATGATTTCACAATACAATTTCTTCTCTTTATCCGATATGTCAGTCAAATGTTATTTCTGTACAGATGCATTGAGTCATAGGGCAGACAGAAATGAAGACTATCAGGCTCTTTCCAAATTGTTGATACCATAGACTAAAGTGGTTGTCCTCCTAATCGGATAAAAAAACAGCCTTCAATCCTTTTCCATGGGTTTTATTTCTGGGTATATGAAATAATTGACAAGGAGAGATATACAGTGTTCGTTAGTCCTTTGCACCATGCTGAAAATTGATACATGGGGAGGAAAAGAAAATGAAACATGACTTTAAATGTACTAACAGGTCTATAAAATCTGGTTGCAAACATCCGGACACTAGCTACCGAAAACTATTGATTTGCCTTATTTGTAGAAGTAAAACTAATCAGATAGATAAAGAGATAAATGGTAGCAATGATAGATGATTATGCCTTCCTGAGAAAACATTAAGTGAAATTTATTTATTTTTCCATACATCTTTATAAAGTTGGAAAAATGTATGGAATTGTTTGCAAGCCCATTGATTAGATCCAAGATGAAGAATCCAAGGTATTTCAGAGAAATATAGGGAAGTGGAAATAGCGAAGAGACACTGGCTATGGAATCAGCTTAAAATTATTTTTGGTTGGATGGATAGCCAATAATTAATGTTTGATCTTAAAACCGGTCAGTCCTAGAGGAGATCAACCCTGACTGCTGATCCCAGGGACATCGCAAAGTCCCTGGCTGATCCAGAAGAAGCCCTTTTACCATCGGCGGAGAGGCAGCCCCCTTGGCTGCTGAAGCTGTGGCAGCTCCGGAAGAGAGAGAACGTGCATCGGCTGGTGAGAATTTTTTTTTTGGGGGGGAATTCAAGGACACTCTAAAATGAGAAGAATCCTGTAAGACTTAGGACAAAAACTGATGGAACTGATTTAGCGGCGATTTCTTAGAGAGAATGTCAAACTGAGGCTTGGCTTTTTACTTTTACTTTTGTTTTCATTGAACTTCTATTGTGATCTAGTAACTGTAACTAGACTGGTTTCTCCTTTTATATTTATCTAATTTTTCTTTCTTTTTTCTCCCTTTTGAGAATAGAGGCTCCCTTTAGTAATTTTTTTTTCTTTTAAATATATATATATACATGTATATTTCCCCCTTTTTCCTAGGCTTTTTGGGGAAAGAAGGGGGAGTGGACTAAAGAAACTTTGTAACACTGCCAACTAGAGGCCTGAAAATACTTTATTGAAAGTTGAAAAAGCTGTGAAGGAATTCTTTCTCAAGGACACTGGAACTTGATTAGATAGAGGGAAGAACACCGGAGAATGTTTTAACAGGTGTTCTTTGAAACTTCTATTATTGAGTGCTTGAAGTTTGGCTTTGGAATTTGTGGAGAAGCCATAATAAGAGCCTTGGATAACTAAATAAGATGCAGTGTGTTCTTTTTCTTATCTTTCTTTAGCTGTTTCATCCCTCCTCCTCAATCCCATAGTATTTTGTAATATTTGTATATTCTATTTTCTTTTTCTTTTTTTTTTGACTTTATTTTTAATTTTTAAACTTACTTTTTTTTTTTTAAAGGGAAAGCCTCAGAATAGCTTTTCTTTTTCCTTTTGTTTATTGGGATTTTTGCCTTTTCTATTTTTCATTTTCATTTTTTATTTATTTTTATGGTTATTTTTTTTTATTTTTTGAGATTCTACAATTGGACTAGGGTGTGAAGAACCTGAAGAATTCTTTCTTTTTCCTTTTTTTTTTTGATCATTGTTTTTTTAATATTATTGGGTCTTACTCTCTCTTTTTTTTTTTTTTACTATTCTTAATTTTTATTTTTGAATCATAATTGGTCATCTTACAATAGGATTAAGGTCTAGAAGAACCTGAAGAATCTCCTTCTTTTTTTTTCTTTTTAATCTTCTTTTTCTCCCTCTCTTTTTAACCCTGGACTCTTTATTTTTTATTGGCTTTTTTTAAAATGTTTTTCTTCTTCCCAATTGGATTATAATTGGCTACCCTACTGATTGGATTAAAGGAGCTTAAAGATCTTGAGTTATTCAAATGAGTAAGAAAACTTTACCTTCTGGCAGTTCAACTTCTGCTCCTGCTTCTCCATCAACTGGAGGACGACTATCAATAATGGCGAAGCAAGATAAAGTACAAATGGATCTAGCAACGATTATACAAGGAATACAAGAACTCAAAATAAGCATTGACCAAAGAACAGAGAGTATTGAACAAAGAATTGCAAAGACTGATGAAAAAATTGAAAACTTTCAACAGATGATGGCAAAACAGGAGGAGAGACTCCAAAAAATCGAGGAGAAAGATAAACAAAGAGATGAGACAATTGGAAATATTGTTAGCAAATTAACAACGGTGCAACAAGATATAAATGGGATGTTGAAGTGGGAGATGGATAGGTCAGAATTTTATCTCAGATTTCAAAATATTGAGGAAGAAAAAGGACAGGATTTGGTGGCTGTAATGACAGAAATTCTGGCTGGAGCCTTGGAGATAACAGAGGAAAAGATGATGGACGGAGTAGATGAGATATATCGTGTTTTTACAAGATATGCAATGAGGAATAAGCTACCAAGGGAGATTCATGTCAGATTTACTAAGAAGACTATTAAAACACAAATATTACAAGTCGCAAGAGATAAGGGGCTGAAATATAAAGGTAAAGAGATTATGGTTTTAAAACAAGTCCCCAGAAGAGTGAGAGAGATGAGAAGAGAATATCGATTTTTGACCAAAAAATTATTGGAAAAAGACGTGAATTATAGATGGTTGATCCCAGAAGGATTAATGTTTATATGGCAAGAACAGAGACACAGAATCGACTCAATTGAGAAAGCAGAAATATTCCACAACAAATTTTTTGGAAGAAGAGAAATAGAGAAAGAAAAAGAAACCTTTGCAATTGAGCCTCAAGAAGACCAGATGAGATCGGGGAAGGAAGAAGGTGCGGTAGGTGGACAAATGGAGACCAAAGAACAATGTGAAGTAAGATCCACAAGAACTGTTAGACCTAAATATAAAACATAACCATGGAGGAAAAAAAATTGATTTCTATGAATATAAATGGATTGAATTCAGCTATTAAAAGAAGAAAAATCTTTCATAAATTAGAGAAGTTAAAATTTGAGATAATTTGCCTACAAGAAGTACATATTAAAAAACAACATCAACGATTATTGGTAAGACCAAAACTGGGGAAAATTTTTACTTCCTTGACTAACTGTAAGAAAAGAGGAGTGGTCCTGTATATTAAAGAAACTATTGTAGCAAAATTGGTTTATACTGATGAAGATGGAAGAGTATTAATGGTTGAAATAGTGGATAACAATATAAAAATATTACTTGTTGCAATCTATGCTCCGAACGATAAACAAGAAGAATTTTATAAAAAGTTACATATGAAATTAATTGGACTGGACCATGTCAATATAATTATGATGGGAGATCTTAATGGAATTGTAGATAATAAATTGGACTATACAGCGACAGCATTAAAACAAAATAGAAAGACTCTCCCTAAATCCTTTTTTAAAATGGTAGATGAATTAAATTTAAAAGATATATGGAGAGAAAGAAATGGTAAAACGCAGCAATATACTTTTTATTCAAATAGACATTTATCATGGTCCAGAATAGATATGATTTGGACCTCATCAGAACTAATATCTAACATTCAAGAAATAAATATAGAAACGGGTATATGGGCAGACCATAACCCTATGACAATTAAATGGAAAGGACAAAGAAGAAGATCTAGATGGACATTAAATAACGCTATCTTAAAGGAAAAAGACTTTACACAATGGATGGACAAAGAATTGGCCTTCTTTTTCATTAAAAATAAAAAAGAAGATACTTCAATGCAGAATGTTTGGGATACAATGAAGGCATATGCGAGAGGATTAATAATGGACTATACAAAGAAAAAAAATATTAGGAAGAGGCAAACTATTAAAGCTTTAGAAGATGATTATAAAAAACTGGAAAAAGAATTGCAGAATATGCCACAGAAAAAAGATATTAAATTCAAAATGGATATAATTAAACATAAGATGGGTCAGGCGGAGAAAGAGGAGTTGGCACAAAAAATTAGAAGTGCCAAACAGAACTATTTTGAAGATGCAAATAAACCAGGTAGGTGGCTAGCATACAAATTGAGAAAGGAGAAAGAATCTAGGAGAATAGTACAGTTAATAGATGATAAAGGTCAAATTTGTTATGGTAACAAGGAGAAAAAGATAATTATCCAAGACTTTTATGGACAATTATATAAACAGGAGGATTTTGATGAGGAAAGAATTAAGCTTTATCTACAAAATGCTAACCTACCCAAGATACCTGAAGAGACTGAAAAAATGTTAGAAAGTACCATAACAATGATGGAACTAACGGAAGCACTTAATAGGCAGAATAATGGAAAAGCACCAGGCCCAGATGGGCTCCCGGCAGAATTTTATAAAACATTACAAGAATCGTTGAGCATTCCATTGTTAGAAGTTATGAATGAAGCCATGTTAAATAAGAAAATACCTAAAACATGGTCAGAAGCTTATATCACACTTATTCCAAAAGAAGGGACTGATCCATCACAAATTAAGAACTACAGACCTATTTCTTTACTGAATGCAGATTACAAAATCTTTGCTTCCATCTTGGCAGAAAGGCTCAAAAGATATCTAAATAACTTTATTCATCCTGACCAGAATGGATTCCTGCCAAGGAGACAAATTAGGGATAATATGAGGGTAATTCTGGACACTTTGGAATATTACGAGGCACACCCTGAAAAACAAATGGCTTTGGTATTTTTAGATGCCCCAAAAGCATTTGATAATGTGAATTGGAGATTCATGTTTTTGTTATTGGAACAGATGGGCTTTGCTAGAAAATTTATTCAAGCAATAGAAGCCATATATGACAAACAAACGGCGAGAGTGATGATAGAGGGAGATTTTACAGATTCTATTAATATAAGAAAAGGCACAAGACAAGGTTGCCCATTATCACCTTTGTTATTTGTATTGACTTTGGAAGTGCTGAATAGAAACATTAGAGAGGATCCAAATATAAAAGGAATGAAAATTAAGAAGGAGGAATTTAAATTACAAGCCTTTGCGGATGATTTGGTTTTTATTTTGGAAGATCCTCTAGGAACAGCTTTAAAGCTACTGGAAAAGATAGAGATTTATGGTGAGATGGCCGGTTTGAAAATAAACAAAGATAAAACAAAGATCTTGACAAAGAATATGTTATTAAAACAAAGAGATGAACTGGCAGATTTATCGAAAATTCAAGTTACGAATAAGGTCAAATATTTGGGGATATATTTGACGTCAAGATGTACTACATTGAAAGAGAATAACTATATCAAACTTAAACAACCCTGACTGCTCTTTAGAAGGCCAGAATATGAAGATGAAACTCAAATACTTTGGCCACCTAATGAGAAGGAAGGATTTACTGGAGAAGAGCCTAATCTGGGAACAACTGGGGGCAAAGAAGAAGGGTACAACAGAGATTGAGGTGGCTGGATGGAATCACTGAAGCAGTCGCCGTGAGCTTAAATGGTCTCTGGGGGATGGTAGAGGACAGGAAGGCCTGGAGGAACATTGTCCATGGGGTGATGATGGGTTGGAAATGACTTTGCGGCTAACAACAACAACAAATGTTTGGTCTTAGGTATAAAAAAAGAGAAAGGATCTGTGAATAGCTGAGAAAGTTTTGTACTAGATTACAATAGCCAGGAATATCTACGATGCCACTAAGCAAACAACCAGTTGTCATCTCCAAAACAGTGCAAAATGATATTGATATTTGCTGTCTTCTTATGTAGTATTATATAGTACTTTTTATGTAGTTTAAAAAATGGTAGCACTTTAAAAAGAATTGCATAGAAGGATGCACTATTATCAGGAATAAGATTGTACTAGTCTACCTAAGCACTATTATCAAGTTATTATTATCTTTACCCTGTACATTTTATCGATGGGAATATGTAATCTTTTTAAAAAAGCAGTACTTTTTAAATTCCTTTTTATTTGAAAATGATAAGAAGCTCCTGAAAGTCTTAATAGGATTTATCTGCTTTTCATAGCACTTTCTTAAAAGCTATAATTAATAAAAGGGAAATGAATTTGAGAAATCAACGTTTGCTGTTTTGGAAAAAAAAATAGTCCATTAAAAATATGTTCTGACGAGAGAAAATATAGAGATAATTTTTTTTTCAGTCTGTTGTAGACATATGTTTTATATGTTTGATGGTATGAAATTACTGCTAGCATTTGTGTGAGCTTCAATAAATTTTTTTGGGGGGGGGGGTTGAAGAAAAATTATGTGGATGATGCATTATTTGTTCTACTGCAATCCTTAGATAACAGGTCCTTAACAGAACTGATAACACTCTGTGGAATTTTAAGACTGCTTGCTGCTACTTTCTTATCATATTTTCTGGCACAAACTTGCCCATTCAAATAAAGGCAGCTAAGAAGCAGCAGTGGTGACAATACAAAGAAACTAATATGAAAGATGATAAATGCAGGTGCACACATGCTGGTAGCTGGAGTTTTATTTCTTGGCTGGTTGCCGACTATTTCTTAACCATGGTTTATTGAACAAAGCAAAGTCTGGGTTATAAGCTATGATTTTTACAGTTTATAAACTGTCATGGCTGAATTCACACAAGGCATGAAATGACAACCAAACAAATCACATTATTTCTGGAAATAGTGGATGAACCTAAGCATTAATGATTATTGGGAAGGGGTTTGGAAAGACAGTACAGACCTGACTGGCAATATCTTAAAAAAACAAAAAAGTGGAAAAAGCAGCAGAGCCAATCTAGTGCTTAAAGTAGCCATCTAGAAACTAGAAAGCTGTGAGTGCTAATCCTGCCTTGGGCACAAAGCCAGCTGAATACCTTTGAGCCAATCACTTTCAGTCTTTGGAAGAAGAAGCCAATGGCAAACCACTTCTAAAATCGTACCAAGAAAACTGCACGGATTAATCCTGGCAGTCATCAAGCAGCAAGACTAACTTGAAGATTTTTTTTAAAAAAGCACTGGTATAGAATGCTGGGGACATCTCAGAAAGAATGACCAGGAGGCTGGTTTGGTCAAAACAACATCAGCAAAATCATTAGTTAAAATAAACTTACCAGTAGATTCATACTCCTAAGTAACATTGAAACAAGCAGAACCATCCAGAATGTATCAATATTTAATATTTTTTCATGTGCAAATCTTAGATATAAATGGATGGATTTCCAATGGGTTCAGAAATTTGAATATATATATTTTAGGCATTTCATTATTTATTTGTATGATAAAGACATCCCTGTTGGTTTTATAAGATTGGGAAGCAGTGATGTGGACAGGAAGTGGGCAATTACAGAAGATTATTAAAGTACCACTATCTAAAGCTGTAATCCCAGGGCTTCAATACTCTTCTTGCAACGTTGAGGATTTTCTCCTGGGCTGAGTGAATTTTACTGAATAGCAATGAATCCCTGCGAAAAGGTTATGGCTTTAAGCACAAATCTCATAGCCATTAAGTTGCCAATCAGAAATTCAATTCATCAAACTCTTTTTGGTTTCCTGTTTACAATCTCTCTAATGAAGAATGGTTGTCTTGCATTTATATATAATGAACATTTAAAGTTTTGCAAAATATTTCATTTGGGTTCTTTTCTGTCAATTGTTGTCTATGATGTTTTCCTGCAAGCTATAATCTCTTCCCTTGCATGCCCAGCAATTACTATGTTCAGTTGTTGGGATTTCTGGCACACTGAGAAGTTTTGTTGGTAGATAATAAGTGCTGATGGCAACATATATTCTCTTGCTTTGATGAGTCATGTGCTTTTTCTGACATATAATCTTTCTCTACTGGGTAGAAAATGGAAAGACAAATTCCAACTCTAATATAACATTTTCAGAACTTTAAAGTTGTAAAACTAGGACTGATTACACAATGCATTTTAAAGAAGCTGATTCTTCTTACTCCATGGCTGGATGTACTAAAATAAGTTATTTAAGCCCAGAAGTGCTACATGCCAGATTTTACAGCAGCAGGCACTGGAGTTACAATTTCACAATTTTAATAAAAGTCTGAAGTCAAGAAATTGCTTCAGTTCTGTTTCAAATCTTTTCTTCCAGGCTTCTATCTATCCTTCCTTATGATTCTTCTTTATTGGACTACTGCCTCATCTGCATTTTTAGATGAGTTATACTGCAGTTATACTGGAAGGTGGAATTTTTTTTAAAAAAAAAACTTTAATTCTGCTCCTGCCTCTAGTCTATAAGTTTCATAAGTCATTTAAACTCAGTCAAACATACTTTTGCAAAACCCAGGCTATTGTTAGTCTGATAACTTTGTTTCTGAAACATCCATGAATACCCATTCAGTGCTTTCGCACAAGGTCATCTAACTCTGGCCTGTGATATGAGATAATGTTTTGGGTATTCCCAAGACAATGCAAATAAATAAAACAATTGCAATGAAAGGCACGGTATCATATTATACTACCTATTACCCAGAAAAGAAGACTAGGGAATATTGAGCATATCTTTCATATTCAGAACAGAGGTGGTATTCAGCAGGTTCTGACCAGTTCTGGAGAACCGGTAGTGGAAATTTTGACTAGTTTGGAGAACCAGCAAATACCACCTCTGACTGGCCCCACCACCATCTATTCTCTGCCTCCTGAGTCCCAGCTGATTGGTTGGGTCTTCTTTTGTTGCCCTGCACAGGAGAATGGAGCTGGGAAGCAGGTTAGTGGGGTGGGGAGGGAATGGGATTTTACAGTAACCTTCCCCCTGGCGTGGGGAGGGAATGAGGATTTTACAGTATCATCCCCCTGCCACACCTACCATGCCACTCCCACAGTAGTAATTTTTTTTGAATCCCGCCACTGATCCAGAAGTGCCTTCTTTGTACGTGCATAATTTTCTTGCAAACAATCATGCTCAATGCATAGATTCAGAAACCTGAAAAGTCTCACATATATATGATCATGACAAGATCTACAGAATAAATCTACATATTTTATTTTGACCCACAATGGACAAGAATGTGATTAGTGATCCTGGCTTTGAATTAGTTATGGAATTCAATTAGTTATGAATTCAGAAGAAATATCAAATTCCACCTAACCCATTGAAATTACTCTACTTATAATCTCCAAATAGAAAAAAAGCCTAGATAATTAATCAATCTCCTATACTTGAAATGCATTAATAGCTGAAGGTCAACTGTTTTTACTTCTGGCCACTATTACAAGGACAGAATAAATTATGCTATAAAAGATTTATGTAACTAATGCGTATCCTATAATATATCATAATTCAGGCTGCGCAATTCCAGCATGGCATTTAGCTAGGAACACTGTACCCAAGATCTTAAGCAATGTCTAACAGTTCCATACTATACAAAGCTTTTTATTTGTTATTTTTGCAAAATAATTTTGCATCCTATAAAACTAAGGAGAATTTTGAAAACATTTGGAATTGTTCAAAGGAAAGAGGGGGAATCAATGAACCCCTCACAAACCCAAAGCCGCACCCTGTCTCAAGAGACAATTTGGTTATTTTTAATCAGAATTTGGAATAAAATCTTGATTTCATGTGAGGAAAGAAAAACATTTCTCCCCTCTCGCTTGAGGTGCTTAACAGAACTGTGAAGATTTATCTGAAGTGCAGTGTCATCAGCTTTTTTCAAATAATATGGCTGCATTTATCTAAAATAACTGTAGGCCTCTATACCCAAGATAACTAAGCTATTCAGGGCTATGAAATCATTTCCCCCCCTTGCCAAGATTCACAGGTGCACTTGTAGAGAGATTCTTTATTATATGTTAGTCCTTCCCTTCAGGACACTAATCTCCATTCACCAAAGATTTAAAAGAAAAAAAGCCCTTTCCTTCTGCAGGGGAAGAATCTGTTTTTATATGCAAACTTAATCCTGCTATGAGTAATGGTAGCAATTATGTACTTTCTAATTTTTATTTTTTTAAAAAGGGATCTAGAAATGATTTTTTTCTCTTCAGTTCAATAAAACTCTCTCTATTCATTTATAAGGTGCTTCTCTCCCAACCAAATAAAAATTCTCAACATGTCCATAAAAAAAGGTCAACAACTCAATCCCTTATTGTGTCAGTAGCCACCACCATCAGCACCACAAAATATTTTAATTAATCTACTGTTGCCTACTTAATAAACATTTTAGGCAGCCTTTAATTTGAATATTTCGAGCTAATTTATAAAGTTGAAAACTACAGATTAAAATTACAGATTAAAGACACAATTCCCCACTTTTCCTATGTTGAATGCAGTAATTCACAAATCCCAAAAGACATGACTTGAAATCTGGATACCATGAAAAATAAATGGGTGTGCGAACATATGGGAAATCATAAAGTATACAAGGACAACTGCTATAAATATATTTAGCTGTAATTAATTTATACCTAAAATAAATCTAAACTTTGTTTTTGTACCAGCCTGCCTACATTTAGGAATATCAATTTCTGGTATGCTATTCAAAGTTGAAGTACAACCCTAGCTAAAATAAAGTTGCCCAGCTTTGATCAAGATGTAAAAAGTAGGAAGCCAAGTTATTTTTCCAAATGATTACCTGAAAGTCATCTTATTCTTATATAAGAATGAACTACACTACAGAAACCAAAGAGAAAACTAGTGGAAAAGTGAAGTGGATCAGGAGTAATAGGTGATCCTGAAATTACACAAAAAATTGGCTTTGTTGGTTGAGAAATATTGCATACATGAATGGATGGGATTTTAATTGTATTAAGCAGTTTTTCCTCTCTTAAATATAAAATTTAGTCCTTGGAATCTCTTTGATCCTGTGCTCTCCTTCAGAGGTTAAGTCAATGCAGTGGCAAGGAATTCTTTTTTCTAGTGGTGAATAATTTACCAGCCACAACCCAGCCTAGTAAGGCCTGATCCAGCTACAGGTAGTCCTTGACTTATGACCACAATAGATTCCCAAAGTTCTGCTGCTAAGCAAGACAGTTGTTAAGTGAGTTTGGCTCCATTTTATGACCTTTCTTGCCAGAACTGTTAAGTGAATCACTGCAGTTGTTAAGTTAGTAATACAGTTGTTAAGTGAATATGACTTACCCACTGACTTTGCTTGTCAGAAAGGCATAAAGGGGGAATCACATGACCCTAGGACATTGCAACCACCATAAATATGAGTCAGTTGTCAAGTGTCCAAATTCTGAGCACGTGACCATGGGTTCCTGCAACGGTTGTAAATGTGAAAAATGGGCATGTCACTTTTTTCAGTGGTGTTATAACTTCGAATGGTCATGAAATGGACTATTATAAGTCAAGGACAACCTGTACTGTTCTGGTTTCCTCCTGTTTTGACTATTCTAATACTTATATGTAGAGATGCTATTAAAGGAATATCAGAAATTACAGCATGTTCAGAAGTCAGTATTAAGTTTCTGTAGCCTTTACAGCTGAAATGAATGAATGCTTTTGAGAATCAGCTGTTGTTGGGGGAGGATCTGCTTGCTAAACCTAAACAGATCATCTCCCTAAAATCTAAATAGATCATCTCCCTTTCTTTCCTTGCCTCTTCCCTTCCATCTCCCTTCCTCTCCAGTCTGTTCAATTGCATATCCCCTTTCCTTTCTGTTTCAGTGTAGTTATTTCTTTCCTTCCTTACATTTCTACTTTCTTTCCTTTTTCTCATTGTTGGATGATCGTGCTAGAAGAAGGGAGAAAAATGTTCATGTATGTGCTGTGTGTTTCCCAATGTTCTTTGTGTAGGAAAGAGATAATGGTTGGGGCATGCAGATGAGAATCAATTATCTATAGAAGTGGAAAACCACATTTCTCAGCAAGTACTTAGTAAATACTAATCCAATAAATGTTAATTTTATTCTCCTAGTTGTGCTCCCCCCTCCAAGTGTGCAGAATACACAGACAGGCATGTATGCACACTCAGGAATAACACAGTCACACATCAATTGAGCAGGGAAAATATATCTAGGACTGTGAGATTTCAGATGAAACTGGCAGCTGTAGGTTGGAAATGAGGGCATGCTGGAGACTACACTGGATTTGTCTGGATCTGTAAATTTATTGCTTTCTCAGTATTCTTCCTTTTGGGTAGAGCTAGTCTTAAATTCAGAGTTGTTTACCACTGGATATATATGATATTAAACAGCTCAAAGCAGCCTAAAGTATAAAGTGACCCTTTAAGAAGGCTGAGCATGCAGATGTCAACATGGAATACTATATAGGGATTATAGAATTACATGGCTGGGTCCTGAATAATAGCATGCAACTTTGCCACAGTCTTGTCAAAGGTTGCCCTAGCACAAAGTTCAGATATAATGAACAAACACACAGCAGCTTTTTTTCAATTCCATGCAGAAATTATGAAATATGACTTTGGTGGTGTAATTTGCCTGGCATTTTATATTTAGTTATGAACAATTTTATACTTCAGGTAAGGTTTTCTTAACCAGTTCCTTCCCTCAGTTAAGGAAATAAAGTTCAGTTGAAGGTTAAAATCTGCATTCAAAGCAGATTTGTGAGACAATGGACAATAGATCACACATGCTTTAAAAATACATTTTGGGGATTATCCAAACTAGATAAGAGAATAAGAAGCTCAAAAAGCAAGAAAGACAAGAAGCATGAGATGCAATCATGAAGTCTAAAGCAGGGGTCCCCAACCCTGGGTACATGGAACGACACTGGTCCATGGCCCACCAGGAATTGAGCCATGAAAGTATACAAAGTCCCATCTGTGCAAACATGTGCAACTACATCCCTGTGTTCCATGGAAAAAAAA
Source organism: Pseudonaja textilis (assembly GCF_900518735.1). The sequence goes on along the minus strand of NW_020769329.1, from coordinate 3,539,489 downwards.
TGCTCCCCATGGAACCTGCCCCTGGTGCCCAAAAGTTTGGGGGCTGCTGGTCTAAAGAAAAAAAATTTTTTTTTCCAGTTTGACTATATCCTCTTCTTACTTAGATGGTTGCCAGCCAATGAAAGCTGGGAATTCAAATAAGTTGAACTTATCCCTGAAAGGCAAAGAAGAATTTAGGTAGTCCTTGGTAACGTACCATGTATTCAGCAAGCATGCAAAATTATGATGGCATTGAATAAAGAGACTTGTGACTGATTCTTGATACTGTGGCTGTCATAGGATCCCACAAGCACATGATCATGATTGTGATTTGGGCACTTGGCCTGCATTTACAAATATTACAGCATTCTATAGTAATTTGATTGCCATTCATAGCTGGCTTTCAACAAGCAAGGTTATTGGGGAAACTGGCCCAAATCACAAGTTGTGGTTACATGATGTCACACCTAAGTCTTGATGATTTACTTAATGATTGCAAAGATACTATTATGTATACTTTTGTGGATTATAGTTCATTTCCCCTGATGTATAAATGTATTAAAATGTATAAGACCACCAATCAGCAACAAAACTGTATATGATAATAAACTATAGACAATATCAGCAATTATAAAAATACCCAGAGCTCCTTATTAAAAACTCAGGGGACACCCATGCCCTACAAATATACAAGAGCCTCAGAAACAGCCTGATTCGAATGCCTAGGATAAAGTTAAGTCTTCAAAGCCTTCTAAAAGGCCCCCAATGTTAGAACTGTCCAAATATTGCAGTGGGGTTGTTTCATAGGATAGGTGCTATTACAGAAAAAACATTTCCAAGGATTGACCGGGGTAGTGCCTCACCAAAGCAATTCCTAGCATGTCCATTCTGCCAGATCTGGTGGGATACACAGAAGCCATCAGGAACAAGCAGCCCCACAATTTGCTGGCCTTGTGCAGGGCTTTAAAGGTGACAGCCAGCACATTCAGCACATTCAGTTATATCCAGAAGCATCCTGGAACCCAGTGCAACTCACAATGATGCTATATGAATGTACTATGCTGCCTGTACTGCTGCATTCTGCTAGCTCTGAAATTTTCAAATGCATTTCAAGGGGAGCCCCATGTACAGTAGAAGGCATTGCAGTAGTCCAGTCAGAAGGTGACTGCATAATTTTATTGTTTTAATGTTTTTTTTCTTTGGCAGCTGTGAACCACCAAGAGCCATACAAATATAATAATAATAATAATAATAATAATAATAATAATAATAATAATAATAATAATAATAATAATAACAACAACAACCACAGCCACAGCCACAACAACAACAACAACAACAACCACCACCACCAGGAATGCTTCCTAGTGAAGAAACAGACACAGCATTCACAATATATATTTAAGCAAAGACCTTCTTAGCTATCGCTGCTACCTGCTGCTGAAGTAGGAGCTGTGAGTGAAGGAGACCCACCCAGATATGCCAGGGAAGTGTTATTTCATTGGTTAACAATACAAATCAGGGATTCAGGGATCCTTTAGCCACAGCCATCCAGTCTTATCACTCTTCATGCATTTTTATTCAGATGCATGAAATATATTCTTAGCAAAGAATACGCACATATATACAGACCTTTTATAGTGACAGGATCAACAGAAATTAGAAATTGTGAAAGAAGAGAAAAATGGAGTGATAGTATAGCAATCATTACATATAACACAAACATTCTTTCACTGATGGTTAACAGTTGAAATGTGCTAAGAGAGCTTGTTCTCAAATGTGAAAACTGTTTAATCTTCTGACAAATTCTAGTTTGGCTGTCTCATAAGAAAATTGATTTTTGTAATTTTTTTCCTCAAGGGGAACTGAAATTTTCTCTTGCCAGTTTTTCAATACTGACATTTCAGATGTCAGATGTGTGTGCCCATTTAATCTTTCACAGAGATATTGGCTAGTCTGTCTAACTGCTTACAAATAGCCATCATATCTAAAACACCTACTATGTAGCTGCAACACATTTTGGTGCAGTGATGTAGAGACTGAAAAACTAAATCATGTGGCTGACTGAAATGATCTAAATAGTTTTTGTTAAAACTTCTCTGGCTTACTATTAAAGGACCAAGTTATGTCCCCCACAATATCCGGGGAATATATGTGTTCTCATACTTCAATTGCTTAGTTCTAGCAGCAATGTTTTATGACTGATAATTACTACTCTCAGTATAAAGGAATGAATGGAAGTTTGGAAGTTTTGAATTGACATTCCCATGTATATAAGTATTAATCTAATATGTGATCTGCAATTATATTACTATTCTTTAGTTTTTATTTTTCTCCACATTTTACTTCAGAGTTTTCCATTCAGAGAATGCATATAATGCTACTTTATTTTTTATAGATCAACCACTTCATGGAATTATTGTGGGGAAAATAGGAGGAGAAAGATGTGTTTCAAATATTTGCTACCTTAAGTTATTTGTAAAAAGAATAAATGTAGAATAAAAATAAATATAGAAAAATGTTATGGGGGGAAATACCAGTGAGATTGCATATACACCAGGGGCTAGAAGTTGCAAAGGGAAGAGTGCCTTAAAAAGGTTAGATACAAAAAATATATGAAACTTTTATATGTATGAAAATGTTTCCCAATTTTTCAATGTCATTTAAATAAAATCTGAGTACAAAGATCTGAAACAATGTTACATAAAGCAAAATAAGTTAATTATTTTAGTTTAACAAGAAAGACAAATGAATTTTGCTGAAATTAGTGTTTTCATATAAAGATAACACATTTATCTTTAGTTACTTCTTCTTTAAAAATAGCAACTTTGGAATCTTCTTTGTTTTATGATGTTTTGAGACTTTTGAGAGACATAATTTCAGTTGTTTTCAATGGGTAGACGTGTGTACATTCAGTGTCTCCACCAAATATTTGTTGCTATCATTCACTAGAATTTAACCATTGCTTTAGTAGATGTCTGAACTGTGAGGGTACTTTTTAAAGACAATGTGCTCTTGAAAGTAATCTAAGCTCAAACAGATGGCACACTTTCATCTTAAATTTAGAAATTCATCAGTTTTATGTTCATTTTTTTAAGGAAAAGAAAGGCTTGGATACCAAAATAACCTTCACCATTAATAAAGGTTATGTTATTTGTCTTGCATTATGTTGAGATACAGAAGCAGTTATTTTAATACTAAATAATCTTACTTAATTTGGGGCCAGATGGGGGAAAAGGACTTTGTTTAAAACAATGCTGGTAGCATATGTAACAAAATATCTTATCAAACATAACAGAAGTGACCCTTTTCAAGATTTAAGTAAGCTATGGATTCACTTCCAGCATATTATAAAGAGCAAGTTTTAAGGAAGTCTAATCAGTTGTCCCTAACATCGATGTTTCATATAGTTTTCAATCTCTTCCATACACTATGAAAACCAGAAAGGCAGTTTGTTCTAGTGGTTAAGGCACCAGGTTAGATTCAGGTCCTGCCTTAACTATCCCAGCTGGGTGACCTTGGGCCATTCACTCTCTTACAGCCCAACTCATCTCAAAGGGTTATTGTTTTGAGGAAAACAGGAGGAAGAAGGAGTCTTAGGTATGCTTGCTGCTTGAGTTATTTATAAAAACTATAAGGAGGATAAACAAATAAGCAACATTAAATTCTTCAGCCCCAATTAGACTTTTTCTTTTTTGTTATTGGCTCACTGTACACACACATTCTTCCCACACACAAATAAGTTTTTGCTGAAATGTATTGGTATCATATTTTGTTTCTAAAGTGGCCCAGTTTGGTTCTAATCCTATGTCCACCTAATTGCTCAATTATGTAGCAACAATAGCTATTTGAAGACCCCCCTCCCCCAAAAGCAGAATTTAATATTTCAAAATCTCTAGTCCTTAGTAAGCATTTGAAGATACAGCAGAGCCCCCCAAAATAAAAAAGTACTTAGAACACAGATTCAAAGTTCCAATGGCTGCCCCCTTGCAGTCATGTGAACTCATTTGGGGTGCTCAACAACCAGCCTGAATGCATGGCCATTGGCAGTGTCCCATGGTCCCATGACTTTGGATGAATATTTTTTGTTGGAGACTGGCATTTATTTCTGATTTTCATCCTTTTCTCCTCTCAATGGTCCACCTTTGGGACAGAGAGGACTGCTGGTTTGAGAGAGGAATCAAAAAACATCATCTATGTCAAAATTGAACAGCCCTCCCTCCACAGAGGGAGAGGATACAACATCATCTCCTGTCTACAACATAGTCCTTTCAACAGTTCCAAGAAGGCTCCGCACCCTTTTGCAGCTGTCTTCCATTCCCCAGCATCCAGTCAGAGCTGAAGAAATTTCTTGGATGACAAGTAAAACATCTTCAAAGAAGAACAAGAAATGAAAATGTACCTTTGGGACAACTATAACCTCAATGACTTAGATACTTCATAGATTAAATGGTCACACCTACATCAACCAATCCAATTTCAATTCAATGTTGCTGTTTCTAATTGTACAGAGTGAAGACAAGATGAGGTTGAAATACTGTACTTGTTTGGGAAGATGCTATCAGTTTAATTCAAGGTGGTTCACACTTTGCTTTGGCTACAGCTCAGAATCAGCTTTAAAAATCTGAAACATGCCTCTCCTCAACTGTTATGAGCTAGCTAACAAATAGCTATAGTTATTTGACCTTGGAAAGCATTTAATGAAATTGGAAAAATCACTAATGGATTATGAGTAAATGAAGCTTCACAATCTTGCACATAGATAAGTGTTCTGTCTTTGTGCAATGTTTAAATGTTTTTTTTTAATGAAATTCATTTTACAATTTACTTGAAAATGTTTAATTATGCTAACATAATGAATGGGCTGCCAAATTAGAAATGCAATGGTGTATGAGTCTGCAAGAGATTATTTAGGTATATATTTAATTTTTTATGGAACAAAGGGAAACAGTCTCATGTACTATGGATTAATAAGTCTGCTGTATCTAATTTCAAAGGGAGCAGCAACTGTTTGCCTTTCCTGTGCTCAAAACCTAAGTGGAGTAAAACATGGTTAATACTTGGATGGGAGATCTACTTATAATACCATGCCTAGATGGGAAAAACTCTGAAAATCTCACACTATTTTGGTGTTGTTGACAACAGAATTGGATAGATATGAGTGCAAAATAACCAGAAATCAAAATTAATTTGAAGACTTGCTATACCTGAACTGCAAAATTCTGAAGTATCAGCAGATGGCTGCAAAGAGGGCCGTCTAGTAAGTTGCTGGATATTTGAATTTATAGATATGTTCTTCCTATTTTAGTGGCATTTCTTATTAACATGATTTGAAATTTGAGCAAGTAGAATCAACAACAACTTCCATCTTCTGTCTTTAAAATTACAGAACTCTTGATAAAGTGCCATGCCAGCTGCTTCTCCGAGTGAACACAATGCTATGAAAATAGTTTGTCCCAATATAACTAATCAACAAACAAAAAAATGCATTCATATATAAAGGGGTGTGCATCAGAGCAGATGTTCAATATATCTGTCTAAAAATGTAGATATTTAAATCTTGAAAGTGTCAGATTAGATCAAGAAATTATCTGTGCATTGATTTAATTTATGTTGCCTCTGGCCTGAAAGTGAGCTCTCTTAAATGTCTTTGATTTTTAGCTTAATTAAAAATATAGCCTTGAGATTCTTATTCTTCATCCCTTGCCTTCCCATGTTTGATTGTTTTACATGGTAAGTCCTTTTGTTAAAAAGAGTAACCACAGTGGAACTGACCTTTACTTTTTCTGTAATTCTTTTATCTTATCAACATTCCTTTGGGTAGGAACTGGCTTCCTGGTGTGTACCTGCTCTGTGAAATTAAACTCTCTGATTTATAATTGGGGATGCTTGTTTGCATTTAAACCTAAAAATCCATGGTGAGCTCCCACATGCTCCTGTATGATGAAAGCCAGTTTTAAAACAAAACAAAGCCAACTTTATAAAGTGTGATTCAATGTACTGAACATCTGAACTTTCTTTGTTCATTACTGTGCCAGTTTGTAGATAGGAAATGATACATGAGATCACATTTTATTTTGACTATGAGGCTTAATATTTTGCACATAGTGGCAGTGAAAGCTGCAAAGTTATGGTCTGCCTTTGATCCAAGCTGCAGATGTCCTTTTAAAACAGGCAGTGATAATAATCAACCCATCCACTTAAATTAATGTTTTAATGAATTTAATATTAAAAATTTCATTAATTAATTAATTAACAATCCATCCTTGTTAGAGTTGTGTTGCAACTCATTTCTACGCATCCAGATCATTATAGCTTCTGGGCACTGAGCCAGTTCCTGAATATCATCACTTGCCCTACATGGGGTAGAGATGCATCATTAGGAATCAACAGCATACTGATACTAAACCTTATGCTGGCAGGTGACCTCTCCCAGTGGCTTCAATAGATGTTAAATAGGAGGGCAGAGAGAACTGAGTCCTAATCCATCCCACATAATAGAGGCCTAGGGTGGATTTCTCCTCCCCAATTAAGCATTGACTGGAACTTAGCCATGGAGAAAGGAGTTTAACTATTGCAGAACATTGTCTCCCACTCCCAATTCCAGGAGCCTGTCCAACAAGATACCATGGTAAATGATGTCAAAAGCCATTGATGGATCCAAAAGAGCCAAGATGGACACTCCCCACCATCCTTCCATAGATAATACACAAGTGTGACCAATATTGCCTGGGTACTGTGGCCCAGTCCGAATTCTGACTGAAAAGGGATGATAAAATCCATTTCATCACAAATATTCAGTCAATATCCTGACTGAAAAGGGATGATAAAATCCTTTTCATCACTTTAATTCAAGTTATGTAATATTTTGCAATTGTTTCTGATTTTTCCATTTTTATATGATGGATGACTATATTATTAAATGAACAAGCTTATCAGCATTCTTCCTTACATGCTCAAATTTTAAATAACACTGACCCACATAACACAGAGAAGCCAGTATATGAATACACCGACACATGAACAGAAAGGGCATACTATGATAATGAGTCTATTTCCTACTTTGAAGAATTTGCTCTGAGCAGTTATTCTTAAAATATTGCATTTACTGTACATTCAAAACTAAGTTCAAATGTTTCCAAAGGACAGCTACTTGTAAGCAAGTATTTAAGTTCTGCAACCTTAAATGCCTGTCTACAGTATAAAGTTGCAAACTATAAAATTCAGGGAAGTCATACGGGGAAAACAAAGAAATTGTTTTCATTCTTTTTTGCTTCATCTAGGAAGGACAAAAATGAGTAATCTATTATCGCCTAAAATCAAAGATATTACTAAAAGCTTTTCCTTGAGCAGAGAGCCTATGAATCTCCAAAGCATTTTGCTTTGAGCGCTTTTTAAAATCCAAATATTGGCATTTGCTGAATTGAACACGGCTTGTCTATAAACTTTATTTATAAAACATTATCCTTTTTTATTCACTTCTTTGGAATTTTATTCACTTGTTTTGAATAATTGGATTTGCAGTTATTTGCCAAGATGGTGCCGAGGAAAATACAATTTGCTCCAGTATTCCATTATTATGTTTACATTGTCTCATTTCAAAATAAATTTTATTGGCTTTTATTTTACTCATCCACAAATTGTGCTGCCTAGACTTGGCACCAATTGACGTCCCTTATTGCAAGCTATTTCAACTGCATAGTGATGAGTTTACGCAAATTATTTTCCAGAGATGGCACATTGAATTCAGTAATGACCAAACTCATTCTGCTAATCATCAGAATATAGGCAGAATAAGTTTATCAAGCATAGTAAACGATTTAAAAACGCTACATATTTAGGTATTATAAATACTAAGGTGCCTTTTAATTCTCTTACATTTAGATGTGCAAATGGTATCAGTCGGTAGGATTGCATTTTATTACCTTAGCATACCATGCAAAGTGCAATCTTATTTAGCCTGAACTATCAATTCTTAATAAATTCTTCTGTTTAAAAGAAATTGCAGCTGGCTTAAAATATATATTTTTACTTGCATTTTGACCTTCAGATAGCACTGAACCTAAAAATAACAACAAAGTTTGAAACTCTTAAGCAAGCAATCCTTGGAAGACTCTTATTCCTCTTATTCCTGATAGCCAAAAAACAAGTTGGGAAGGGGCATTTTTCTGTTAAAGAACCAGGAAATTCTTGGTTTTGCTTTCATTTTTGCAAGTTAATTTTATTTGTCCCCTACTGAAAATCACCAGAGAATTTCACCACCTACCATCATCTATCTATCTATCTATCTATCTATCTATCTATCTATCTATCTATCTACCTATCTATCATCTATCCAGGGGTAGATTAGTCTTCATTATTTCCATACACAACTCAAAGCAGTGAATATATCTAATACTTTCCCATGTTTTCCCTATGACAGCAACTCTGAAGTGAATTGGGCTAAGAGTGTGACTAGCCCAAAATCACTCAGTTGGTTTCATGGCTAAGAACATAGTTTTCTAGCCTGATGCCCAATCACTAGACCAAACTGGCTCTATGACATTCTCATGGCATAAGATGCATATTAGTCTGGATAACATGGTAATATCATCTTTCATACAAACTAGAACGAAGAAAATATTCTGAGTCTCTTACTGATAGTCTTAGGCAAGTCATCTTTTTTGTTCTTTTCTTTACTTCATCACCCATAATGTTCATTTTACTGTTCTTTACTTAGAACTAACTATTCTAAGTTAAAACAAACCATGACAGTGTTGCTAATTGTGACTGGCTTTTTTTAAAAAAATGTCTAAACTATAGATTCTTAAATTTTCTTCTTTTGTTATTATGTCTGGGTTGGTAAACAGATAAAAAAAAACCCTTCCTGTTAATATCCATTCTTGGACAGAGTGTTATAGATCGGATGAAATAAACAAAATGACTTCACAAATGTATTTTCTTATAGAAGGTACATTTGCAATTCATTCCAAGGGGAAATAACATATATATCTCCATCCTGTAGATATATGAAAATAGTGTCTTTTTGAAAACACACATCCCTGAGCACAAATTATTAATGATGTAGTAGCTGCATTTAATGAGCTTAGCAAACATAGTTCTTATTTTAACAGAATTAATCACAAAATACTTGGGATAAATATAGATTAAATGTGATATTTACTTCTGCATGCGCACATATTTCTTATTACTTTGCTGTCTATTAAAGGAAAATGGCTTTTGTACTTTTCTGTATTATATTTGCTGGTAATTATGTAAAATAAATTACAGTGACCTAAACCCCCCTCCAAATTTGTACCATTGTTCACATTACAGAGTCCAGTTTCATGGATTTTCAGAGATAAGAGTAATATTTGTAGCTGTAACACTAAAAATTTAGTTTATAAAACTTACAAACAATAATAACTGCTTCACAGCCACCATTTTATCTTCATAGAATTTGCCTAAAATGACATATTGTATTGCAGTGATGGTAATTACTGTTGAGTGATAGGGTTTTTTTTTAAAGGAAGACATAATATACTGCCATGTCACAGTGAGTGTTCTCAGACTTGTCCTTTTTTTTCATATTAAAAAATCAACATCTTTGATAAACCATTTGAAAAATGAAAAGTGAACATTATGCAATGTGTGACTGCTAGGAAATGCTGCAAGAATTTTTAATCAGTGAAGTTAGTGTTGATTGTTTTTTTCGCCATTTTAATTTGAAATTCAAAATATAATAAAAATTCCAACTATGACAAGAAGTCAAAAAGGAGATTATTACCCCAGTCCTCAACTTACAGCCATATGTTAGCAACTATTACGAGTCACAACTGCATTGACATAAGTGACTTATGACTGGCTCTGGCACTTATGAATGTTGTAGCATCCCAATGGTCACACGATCAAAATTCAGGCTCCTGGAAATCAGCATGTATTTACAATGGTTGTAGTATTCCAGGCTCACCATTTGCAACCTCTTAGGAAATGTCATGAGGGAAGCAAGATTTGCTTAACAACTGTATGATTCACTTAACGATATGATTGCAGTAATTTGCTTAATTTAGCAAAATAGGTTGCAACATGGCACACTTAACACCTATCTTGTTTAGCAAGAGAAATTCTGATTCCAGTTGGTGGTGATGGCTAATCGGACCATTTTGATCAAAGAAAAATTACATTAAATTATATATATATATGGTTGTACTGATTAGATTGATTTGTCATTATATGTGATGACCTGTAATCTCTCCAAATAACCCAAAACATATATTAAAGTCTGGTAATGCCTTCAACTTAACTTCACTGTTTTATTAGGCACAGTTTAAAGTCACAAAAGTAAATAATGAGGCAAAAAGAAAACCGCAACAAACTGCATTGACGAGAGTTCTGAAGCAAGACAAGATAATTAACCATACATTCCAGGAAGATAACCAAGGAGAGTGCATGGAAAGAACGTCAGCAAGGATAAACCTCTTTCAAAGTAAACACTAAACTTTAACTCCAGCAATTCTGTCTACGCAGTTACAAACTTATTTACATAGCTCCCAGCTGCAAGCCACAAGGAGGATATGGTAATCTCCTCCTGAGTAGACCTCGCTTTTCCCTGATCGTCTCCTCCCTGTATGACCTAGGATGGATAAGAGATGGGCCTGGATCCTCCTCTGCCCTTCCCCAGCCTCCTCCACCACTTCTGGAGCCACACTCCCACTCCCTGTTGGCTCCTCTTCCTCAGAGTCAGTCTCCACCAGGGGCATGACATTATAAAATGGCTAGTTTATACCGTTATGGAAAAGTAAAAAGTTGAGGTTCGATGTTAATACTTTATTCTACTGCAATAGAGGAAGTCAGGAGTCAATACCTCCCCTCCTTATCCTCCTCTCTTCCTCAGTTTTCAGTCCTTCCCCTCCCTGTGTTTTACTATTTGCTTTTGTATTTTTGTATTTTATTCTATAAACTAATAAAATGTTAAAATCACCTCTCCCCCAAAAGAATTCCGATTGTAGCCATAAAATGAGGGCTACCTGTAAAACCTCAAACGATCTGTGTTACTGAGGAAAAGTAAGAACTATTTGGGGAAAAAAACGTCATGCACTTCCATGTACCAGTTGCATATTCCAGAAATAAACTACAAATCTATTTTGTATTATGCAGCTCAGCCAGGGAATACTCTCACAATCTAGATAGTAAGAATTATTAAGTTTAAAGGGCCTACTCATTTGCATAATTGCTTTTTTCAAAAAACCCTACACAATAATTTTAAAAAATATCCAAGAAAGAATTTTTTGCTGCCTGAGTTAAGACAGATTGTATCATTTGGGATACAATTTTTGGAATCATTATATTTGGTAATTCAGGCACCTTCTTAAAATGTAAGGCTAACCTTTCAGCCAACAATTTATAAATCTCAGCAGAAATTTGTTTTCATTTGTCATGGTTTTTCCTACCTTGTGTTTAATTTTTGTGAAAATGCTAAAATTAGGAAAAATTTAGAGTACATTTTATTTTAAAATATATGCATGCACAACCATTCCAAATTTATATAAGGATAACAGATGTTCACATTTTAAGATTCTTATATGTAAATGTATAGTTTATATTACTTAAATAAACAGAAAACTAAAATGAAAGCCAAAATGTTTATTGTTTAAATTCTTCCAGTTCTTCCTGGTTTAAAAAGGATTATGCTATAAAAATATTGGAGTATTTTTGTTGCTGTTGTTCTTCCTCCAAACTTTGTACAGAAACAACAATAACAACAGCAAAACTTTCTTCTAACATTGCAATTCATATAACTGCTGGGGGAGGAGGCATTTGAGAGACAAAAGAGAATGCACATATCTAAACTAAATTATTATTTATTTAGAAACATTTAAATGAAAATATATTTCACACTGAGTAAATTATGAAATGTGTCTGCTTATTCTATTGTCAATGGATCACTTTATATATCCATTCATCTTCTTTTTATGAAATTTTATGTAAGCCATCATGTAGAGCACATTTTCCCTGGCAGCCCATGAAATACTTTTCTGTAATACAAGACATAATATCAGTCTAAATATTGTGGCTTTAGGTAAGAAGAAAATTATGATTAATTCTGAATTTTCTTTACCTTCCTTTCAAAGGGTCAAATCTGAGGGATGACAAGAGAACCAATCAGCTGCTCAGAATCATCATGTGATTTATCAGGACATTTTCCCGACATTTTTGCTAAGCCAGGTGTGGTCAGCACAGGACACATTCAGCAAGCTGGCCACAAGTTTGACAGCTCTGCCTTAACCTATTTCTGAAATCTTTTGTTATAATTAAAAACCCATTTTTTTCCTATTCTGGATGGCAATTTCTTTGTGGATTTGAACAAAGCCTCTCACTGGCATTTTCTAGTAAATGTACAGTAGAAATGTAGAGTAGTTATTTAAGCACAAAGATAAATGATATAAGGACAGTGATGTGGATTGGTGACATTCCATCTCTTCCCAAGAATGTATACACGTTTATATTCTTTCTCTACCTCCCCTGATGGGCAACTGCCATTTTCAGGATGAATTTTGGAATGACACATTGAGACTGGAATTTCAGGCACAATTCTGGATTCACAAAAGAAAAGTCCCTGTACTGGATGAATGCTTCCTTGAGTCACCAAAAGATTTTGCTTTCAGCCCAGACTGCATTCATCAAGCTACTTCCATCAATGTGTTATACTTGAGTGTCCATTGTCTCCATCCTGCATAAAGCTGCATAATTATTACAACATAAATCTAATTTATTTGAACAAAATGGATTAGAGAAGGCTAAGCTAATTTCAATAAGAATGAAAGTTAAATTCTGGAGTACAGGAAGAAGGATACCTGAGAGACACAGGAACATGTTTTGTTCCTTTTCCTGTCCCCATCATCACCATCTGTAAATTGTATGCACAAAGTAATCAGATACCCCACCAAAATATCAACCCCTAAAAGGCCAAAAAACAAGAATGTATCTCAAAACATTTTAATATCCCCAAATATTTTCCAGCTCTTAAACAGTATTTGAAGAAGGTTCTGAGGTAATAAATAGTAGCCATAGAATATGGATCTTCTACAGAGGTGCTATTCAGCAGGTTCTGACCAGTTCTGGAGAACCAGTAGCAGAAATTTTGAGTAGTTTGGAGAACTGGCAAATACCACCTCTGACTGAAGATTTTACGGTATCCTTCCCCTGCCACACCCACCAAGCCACACCCACAGAACCGGTAGTAAAAAAAAATTGAATCCCACCACTGATCTTCTATATCTGGTATCAGTATAAAATAAGGCTATACTTATTTGGAAACTCCTAAATAAAGTTCCTTATCCATCCAGTAAGGTCCAAATAAAGTATATGTAAAATGAAGATCTGTGCTTTTGTTCTTAAATTCCTGGCCACATTTGTCACAACCAGGGGTGGGATTCAATTTTTTAACAACCGGTTCTGTGGGCATGGCTTAGTTGGTGGTCATGGCTTAGTGGTCAAGTGACTGGCTGGGTGTGGCCAACTCAACATCACTCACATCAAGGCATGCATCTCCTTGCCTGGACTCTCATGACTGTGGGGATGCTGCAACAATCATAAGTGTGAAAAATGGTCACAAGTCACTTTTTTCAGTGCCATTATAACTTTGAATGGTCATTCCACACAAGCAAAGTACCAACAAAGGAGGAAAAAAACTCCAGAGAAGTTCCAGAGACAGAAAGTATAGTCTTGCCAAGAATGTAATAAGAGTTAACGGAAAGGGAGTTTCTGTAAGCAACACCAGAATGTTTCCTTCCTGCCTTCCTTACAGGATTAGGCCAGTAATTTCTTCTAACAACTGGTTCTCTGAACTGCTTAGAATATTAACATAACAACCGGTTCTACAGAATAGGTGCGAACCTGTAGAATCCCACCCCTGGTGATACCAGAGAGGTATATATGCTATGTGATGTAGAATAAATGGAAACTTAAACTAATAATGGGGCCAATACACTGAGTTGGACAACTAAGAATGGCTTTGTCATGTTCCTGCAAAAACATGCAAACAACCCCCCTCTGAAACAATTTCCTGTTGTTTTCCCCATCACTTTTAGTAAATATAGCTAATAAAGGAATAGCAACAAGACAGACAAGAAGGAATAATCTTTCCATTTCAGATAATTGTGATTTACACAGGTTTTACCCTATCCGGCACATTCAGGAGCTAAAACAGAAAAGGTTCAACTTTATTTTAGAATTATATCTGGAAAAAATATCCAAATGTAAACAATCATTTACTTTATGTTATATGCTTTTCTGAATAAGTAGAATTGCTTATGATTACCACTTTCATTTTTATCTCCATATAATTTTCCTACTTTTGGTCAACTCAGGATTACAACAACATCAATATATCAAGCTTCTTAACAAATGTGAGAATGAAAAAGTCTTCATCAGTTCCTTAGTTTTACAAATTAAGTTCATTCATTTTACTACTTAAAGCAATTTTAATTTTTCTTTTTTACCTGCTCATGGTTCCAAAATAACAACAACAATAACAACAGTAATTTGGGGAAATTATTTTAGGAAAAAATGAATTGCCATAGCTGAAAAAGCTTAATATTAAAAATACTTATTATTCTCATATGAATAAAATGTAAAGATTCATGAGAATTTCATCCTCATTATAATTTGTAGACATTTGTACCTCAGTGAGCAAAATTCAGAACTTTAATCTACTACTTCAGTTTATGCAGGAATTGTAAATTCAGTTTGTAAAATATTGCAGGAAACACACTTTTTAAAAAAGATTATTTGTGACCGGATCTAAATGGAAACATCAACTGTCTAAATGGTTGTTCATATTTTTCAAATATGTCTTTTTGTTGATGCTTTCAGCTAACTGCCTTGTACAATGATCTCAAGCTAGCTAAAAGTATTTTGTGTTTAATGAGATTTGACAATTATATTGTCTAGAGTTTGAGGAAGGAATGATGAAAAGTTATAAAAAAGTATTACAATTTAAACAAGGGACAATGTTTAGTCTAAGGCACATAGTTCACATTCAACAAGTCTTAAGCTGATCTGGCATCTCAAAGATCTCTGGAGCACACTTGGGAATATACTTGTCTATTATCACTTCTAGAGAATATGGAAATTTGCAATGATAGCTTCAGGTTGATATTTACTTTGAAACCAGGGCATCAGTTAGGGAGGACATCTTCTCATATAAAGTTTTCAAATTTATATTAGTCTTTCATAAGTTTGCTATTTTGTATAAGAAAAATAAATATGCTTTTGATTTGAATGTATGGTTCCCATAATGTAGCTTTCAATCCCTCTGCAGAATCACTGTGGTAAGCTGAATTACATTTTAGCTTGACATAGTTTCAAGGAATATTCTTTTTACCATTACCGTGAACAGGTTCAGTGGACACTGGATGGAATCATAATAGATGAACCATGATTATAAAGAGAGCAGTCTGGGGTATTGACTGCTTTTCCTTTCCTCTCTTCTTCTTTCTTGGAAAGTGGCTAACTGAATCTGGGAAATCAGCACTAAGGATAATTTAAGAGAAATGTAGCATCAGTGATTTATGGACTTCTATCAAGTATAAAGTACTTTTGAAATAGATCTTTCACTTTATCATAACACATATTTAAAGTCACCCACCAGAACTTAAACGCTATCATTGTGTTTTGTTTTGTTTTCCCTTTGGGGAACCAGCATCATTAGAAAATCCATCTAGGATATATTGTAACCTGAAAAGACATGAAGGAGAACCTAAAGCATATTTCACCTTGTTCCCAAATGCTGTCTTGTATTTTGAAGCTAGAGGGACAGTCACAGTCTGATCTCAGGAAAGCAGATATGTTTCGGATTAGACACTAAAGAGTCTTCTTAAATTCTTTAACTTCCTCTTAAATTCAGATTAAATGTTGAATCAATATGAAAACTTTCCATAGGAGTGTGTCTTTTTTGCTTTATCATTTATTTGAATTCATTTTATCATTTTGAAAAGCTCTAATTCCACTTTTAAATCATAGCATTAACTCCCTTATCACTCATAAGTAAAAAAATGAAAGCTCTCCCCTTCCTGGGCAGTTTAACTTGGGTATAGCATGGCCATAATGGCAATTAGTTCAATTATTGGTTCATGAAATTTATACACACTAGATTGTGCAGGTTGAGGAGGAGAGACATTGATTTCCAAGAGATCTTGGTGCTGCAGTTTCCTCTTCTTTTTCTAACAGTGCTGATCCACCCTTCCCCCTTAACACAAGAGATATAAGCAGGAGTGGGATTCTACCGATTTGCACTGGTACAGTAGAACTGATTGTTATGATTCCCGGTAGTTTGGATAACTAGTAAAACAAGCCCCTGGCTGGCCCCACCCATCTCTGCCCACTCCTCCATTCCCTGCTCAGTCAGTCTTTATCACGCTTGTGCGACATCACACACATGGATGACAATTACTGACAACATTCTTCCCCTGCCCGCCCTGATCTGCCCAGTCACTCCTTATACTACATCACTTTCCACCTTTTCCCACCCACTGCCATCGCTGGCTTGCAGCAGCAGTAGCAGCAGCAGCAGCAGCAGCAGCAGTGTCAGCCAGCCAACTATTGCTGCCTGCCTTCCGCCATCCTGCCTGATCTGGGTGAGTGAGGGCTCTGCAAGTCCCAGTCACTGCCACTGCCAGCCACTCTCGCCTGCCCAGCTTCACCTACCCGGCCTGCCTCCCTCACCTGGCCGCCATTGCTGAAGACGCGGATTAGTAAGTGAGCCCCAAGCAAGCCCCAGTCACCTACTTGTCACTACCATCAGCTCCGGTTGAATCCCGATGACTCCCAGACTGCCAAGCCACCCTCACCAAAGCTGCCTGGCTCACTGGATGCCATCCTCCCCGCCATGGCCCACCGCACCATTGCTGCCTAGCCTTCCACCACCGATTGGTGAGTAAGGAGGCAAGCAAGCCCCGCTGGCCACCTAACTCCTCCTGCCACCACTGCTGCTAGCCACGGTCAAGTGCCAACTCCCAGGCCACCCAGCTGTCCTTGCTACCTGCCTCACCCAGCTGCCATCTTTGGCTGGCTACCATCTTTGCTTGGCTACCATCTTCTCCCATAGCCCACTGCACCGTTGTTACTACCTGGCCTTCCACCATCAATCGGTGAGTGAAGAGGCAAGCAATAAGCCCTGCCAGTCACCTACCTCCTCCTGCCACTGCTGCCACTAGTCCTAGTCGAGTGCTGACTCTTGGGCCATCCAGCTGTCCTCACCACAGCAAGCTCCAAAGACTAATCCTGACTGAGGACCCCAGTGTAGCTGACCAGCCAACTTGCCTGCCTAATTTTTGGTAAGTTGCTTTTTATTTCTTCATGTATTTATTTATTTAGTATCTGTTTTGTTTTTATTAATCATAAAAACAAGATATACTAAAAACATAAATAAATACATAAATGAATTTTTGTTACAGTACTATTACTGTTACATGTTGACAGAAACAGAAGTATTAACATATAACAATAATAGTAAAATAATTTTTATTTATTTATTTATTTATTAGTATCTGTTTTGTTTTTATGATTAATAAACAAAACAGATACTGAAAATAAATAAATATAATTTAGGAAACTACTGAAGACCTATTGCCCCTGCCCCTAGGACTTGGGAATAGAGTGATGTGTAGTCCCATTTTGTCCTTTTGTCTCTCTCTCTCTCTCTCTCTCTCTCTCTCTCTCTCTCTCTCTCTCTCTCTCACATACACACACACACACACACACAATCACATTAGAGAATAGTAGAAACACATAAATACTCAATTTTGTTATTTCATTACTCAGAAGAAATATAGACATGCCCTGTGGCAACTGTCAGGAAATGGATTGGAAATAATTTCAGAATAATTCCATGTTTAAGAAAAGGAACAGGAACAGAACTCTTAATCTGCTGAATAAAATCTATTGGGAAAAACTAAGTAGGAAATAGATTCCCCAAAACTGAAGGAGTGCCCTAAAATAACAGCCCTATAGGTCATACTTCATCTTGTTATCTGGTCCATATTAATTTAGCCAGGAAGGCCATATGATTTTGTTTTATTCAGACTTCACAAATGTAATTATTATGCTGTACTCGCAAAGGGAATAAATGATTTTTTAAATGAAATGATACATTCAGAAGACTTACATGAGAGACAACATTAGACACACACTGGATGTCATCAATAAGATTAATAATAATAATAATAATAATAATAATAATAATAATAATAATAATAATAATAATAATAATAATAAGTGATTATGATCTTTCTTGATGCAGAAAAAGCCTCTGAGAATGGAGTTTTTTTCTTGAAGTTTCGAAAAGGATGAGTTGTTGCCCATTTATTTCCCACATGGATAGAGAGTGTTTGTAGATAACAAAAAAGCCAAGTAAATAGTAAACAGAACTCTATAACACCAGTGTATTATACTGAAGGAGGAAAGACAAGGGGTGGCCAATCTCCTATTTCTATTGGCATTAGAGCCATTCATGCTAAAAGGAAATGTCAAGGAAATAATATCTCAGGGGTTAAATTAACAAATCAGAATTACAAATTTAAAATACATGCTGTTCCTGTACTCAGTTACCCAACTAAGACTGGGTAGTATGAACGGAATATATGGAATACTGTATATAGCAATATAGGTTTGCTTCACATAAACATGTTGACATGGAATTTAACAGAGAAAGCAAACCAAATCTTGTAACAGGGCTTAACAAAAAGAACAAAAAAGAGTGAAATAGTTAGAAATCCACCTGTCAAAAAAAAATCATAAAGATTTATTTAGCAATAATTATTGCTAAAATTTGTTGTGGGTTGGAAGAATTGCAGCTGTAAAAATGAATATTTTACTCAGACTTTACTTTGTTTTCCAAATGATTCCAGTACATATTCAAAATAAATTTGTAAGTGATTGGCATTGACAAGTAATGAACTACAAGTAACCCAAGAAAACACCAAGGATTAAATTCAGATTTGACAGATTTGGAAGAGTGTGGAGATTTGGCAATGTTATTCCAGGCCTGATTGGTAAAATACACAACTCATTCTTGAACAATTGTCTGAAATGTAAAGAGCAGGTAGCAAAGTTCAACAGTCTGGGGAAACGATTCATATCAAAACAAAACAAATCTTACTAGTTCAGTTCTCATTTCAACCTGTAATATTTTTATTAAAATTTACTAAGCCATTCATTCCCTAAAACACACTAAATTAGTAGCTTTGTATATGTTAATTGGTGTAGGATACATATACTACTTATTGGAAAGGGCCTTCAGTAACCTCTATAAAAGAATGGGTAATTTTGTTGAATGCTACACTATAGCATTCAAAATAGCTTTACTAACATAAAATTTGATTCAAATTTGAAACCATTTTTAGATTATAACTTAACACCACACCTAAAGTGGCCATTTCTCTATGAATAAGGCCTTCATTTTAATGTTAAAGTATTTCTATATTAGATCAGACACTTACTGACATGAATAGTATTTACTGTAGTTCATAATTTTATTCTGTGGCAAATACTTACCCTGCTGTCTACAGTTCCTAATATTCATGCTTTGTCTATAGATTAATAGCAGTTCCCATGCTTTTCAAACCATATAATATATTCAGTTATTCACAATCAATTACTGATATCTTGGAGATTGTAACCTCTATGACATCTGTAAATCTCTTGTTTATTCATATGCATTTTAGTCTTTCATATGAATTTTAGTCTTTCATTCTTATTTTATTCCTATTTTATTAGTATATATGTATGTATGTACACACACACTCCACAATATACTCCAGTAGGAGAGATTGATTGTATGCCCCCACTCTTGTTGACTTACCTTTGCCTTGGCAAGCTGATGAGTGGCTGTTTATGACACCTCTTACTGAGGCTAAAGAGCTTATGAACAATTTTCTGTGCCTTAAGAAATAGTTGTTTCATACTGGATTCCAGTTGTACATAGCGATGCTGAAAATTTGAATCCATTGTCCACAAATGCATAATGGCAGATGTGTTGAGGAAATAGTTCATAGGCAGCCTTTTCATAAAGAACTTGAATTCATCTGCAAAATGGCAAAATGCAGTATTTTTTTAAAAAATTACATTTCCAAGATCACTTGCACAGCCAAAAAGTCCCCCAACAACTCCAATTTATACACATTTTTATCCCTTTCATTTGTCACTGTCATGGACGGCAGAAGATGCATCAAGAAATATGATATTGTTAATTTTTGGCTATATAAAGTTTTAATGTGGCATGAATCTAACAGATGTACCAAAGTCAACTTTTTACTGTTGCACATCTGATATACTGAAAATTAGCTCATTGCCAGAATCTCTCCAGTTAGTTTTAATTAAATATATAATCCCATGTATATTTACATTTGGTAACTCATAGATAGTAAAATCAGAAAGCTTTTCTTTGGAGTAAAACATTCCCAAGACTTCATTCTAATGCATCACAGCAGTGAAGAAGTGGGTGGTGTTATCAGTGATATTAGGTTCATACAACATGAATTCTTACAATTCAAGGACTGTTAAATTTACTGTATTCAAACAAAATGCACAAAGCGTATTTGAATAATGTTATAACTTTTGAGCAAGACAGGAAGTTTTTTGCTGGTGTTTTTACTTTTCAATTAAAGCAGAGATGGAAATGTTTCTTCAAATGAAAGAGGGTTTCATGAAGTTCCTCCTTTAATGAATCCATCTAACAATTTCAACACTGACTGTAACACTGACAATTTAAAGTAGTGTTTCCAATTTTTCAATTAACTGCCATACTCATATAAATACTCATCTGGGTTTTGACAGATAAAGTGGAAATTATTTACAGACTGAGAACAAGAGCTTTTATACTTCCTCTCCCTCTCAATATAAGTAAAGCAGAAGTGAATGAGACTTGCAGTGCATATAGTTGCACTCTAACAAACCATGAGGTTTTTTGTTATGCGCAAACAGAGTCATTGTAGGATATTTGCTCCGTGCTTCTTTCTGAACTCTTAAGTCTACAATCCTCTTTAGAAAAATCTGTGTTTAAATTATTTGAACAGCAGAAGATTGTATGCAGCAGAGATGCCAAAATGATTCACTATAGGGAGCAAAGTCTCTGTGCAGTGCTGAATTTTTTGAGAACAGTGAGCAGGAGGAAGCAATTGTTAACAATCATTTCTATGAGATGCCACTAAAAATGAAAAACAACTGGCCCATCGCTCAAGTGCACAATGTAGCAAGACTTGAGCTGCACTAGACACAAACCATAATTTAGGCAATATAATTCCCATTTGGACTAGAAATATTGGAAGCAGATATTTTCTAGTTAGAAGAATTTACTTAATGCAGGTAAAATGGGAAAGGTTGTCTTGTCTTTAACAATTGATAGTAAATTCAGCTCTCTGTAGAATATATTTTACATTGCCCCAGCAAAAAAATAAGCATTTTTAAGACTGCCTAGGCAGCATGTTAAATGGCCTTTATTTGTCAGTTCTGACAACACTTAGAATGCTCCAGTGACATTTTTCTGCCTTATTGTTGTAGCCTCTTGCTGATTACACACAATGTATATGAATAACTGATGAATAAACACAGACAGAGAAAAAAAGAAAAAAAAAATCCATTATAATGTTTAGTTTTCTTCCCACACTGTCTCTCAGGGCATCAAAGTGCACTGAATGTTAAACTTTATACAGTGAAGTGCAGTAAACTGTAGCTGATATGTCCCCATTCAGGACTCCAGCCAGTTATTAATGACCTGTCATAAGTTACATAATATTTTCCCCTTTCTCTGTTTTCCTTTCCTTTTTTTCAGTGATCCATTAAGCAAATGTTTCTTATGTAGCTCTTCAAGTCCTTCAGTTTCTGCAAATACCACCTACATCCCTACTGTTTTTCAGTAATTTTGGCTTGGATTTTCTCTGCAATCACTTCCAGCATGCTGTTAGAAGAGAATGATGCATAAACAACATATTTTAAGTGCAAGGCTGAAGGGGAAAATATAACTTAATTTATAAAGGGCATGCTTTAAAAAAAAAAAAAACCATTATTGCCACCTAGACTATTAGTGCAGATTCAGCATTTTTCCTGGATGTTACTAATTTAGCCAGTATGCAGAGATATATTAGAATATGTAAGCCCACATACACATCATAGTCACTCATGCCATAAGTTGTTTCTGAAATCTCTCTTAAACCATATTCGTACAATCTGTCTGCATAGATACAGGTAGGAAAGTGAGTGGGTTGTCCGTATATTTTGTGTGTTAAGGTTAAAGGTTGCAAAATGTTTGTTTCAATGGACATTA
The DNA here is from genome assembly GCF_900518735.1 of Pseudonaja textilis. The sequence goes on along the minus strand of NW_020769329.1, from coordinate 3,517,210 downwards.
TCATGTAATGAGGAATCTTGACTAGATCTATTTGTGGTGGAGGAGGATTTTTTTGGGGGGGAGGGGCAGTGCCTTCAAATCAATCTTGATTCCTGGTGATTGCATGAACAAGTCCTTGCTGGTTTTGTGCCTAAGACAGGACTAGAACTCAGAGTCTTCTGGTTTCTAGCCTGAACCGCTATACAAAAATGAGTCTCAGCTTGGGAAGATAAACTTTTTTAAGTGTTAGATAAATCTATAGACATATGAAAGGGGGTGTTAAGGATGATATTCACAGACATTACTTGATCTTTCCTATTTTTAATGTAAGTGAAACCTAGCCAATTCTTTTGCACTCATTGAGATAGATCAAAGAAATAGTAGTTAAGTAGTCCAAAATAGTATGACTAAAGACATACATTTAATAAAACTTTGTATTTAGAACAAAATATTCAATATTAAAGAAACAGGGAAGCAACTAGATTTATTGGATCTAAAATTTACAAGAAACAAAATTTTATTAAACAGAAATACTTTTAAAAAGCAGTAAGTTAGGCAAATTGTTGACTCATCAACTAATTAAGGAGTAGGACTACAGCACTATTCTATTTGAGATGGAACCAAGCATATTTTTACAATAAATGAGATGATGCAACAAATTGTTAATTATATAATAAACAGGCATTTGATTTAGAAAAGTCTGAAGCATATCTGAATAATATATTATTTACAAAATTTACAGACACAAAGATTAATTATTACATCAGCCTATGACTGAAGACAATACTAAAGAGGCACTGAAAATTGAGTATAGTTGCAAAATCAGGTGGCAATTCTGCAATATACTATAAGACTTCAAGAAATTCTGGTTAAACTTTTACTTTGACTACTGAATGAGATTCCAGTATTCAAAGAATTCTCCTTGTCATGGAAAGAAGCCTTTGTCTATTTGATTTACTATATAAAGAGGGGAAAGAGTCATATAGTCCCATTTCTCCACTGACTATAGATCAGTTTCTCACGGCAATACTTGCACAGGGAATAATTGTTTCTTAATTTGAATAATATATTATGATCAAACTACATTCATATCAAAGAGATATAAGAGAAAAAATTGACATATATTGAATATAATCAATAAGATATATAAAAACAACAATAAAGTGGCTGATCTTTCTTGATGCAGAAAAAGACTGAAATTTTAAAATGGACCTCTACACTTGCAGTTTTGGGGAAAAAAAGTTTCATCTCATCTCTTTTTCACAAAATATTTTTTACCACGTTAACACATTTTTCAAGAACAAAAAGCCAAAATAATAGTAAACGGTTCTAACAGAATAAAAAAGTTGGAAGAGACTTTGGAGGTCTTCTAGTCTAACCCTGCTCAAGAAGAAAGCCCTATAACCATTTGATTGGTTGTCCAATCTCCCCTTAAAAACCTCTAATGTTAGAGCACCCACAACTTCTGGAGGCAAGATGTTCCACTGATTAATTCTTCTCACCGTCAGAAAATTTCTCCTTAGTTCTAGGTTGGTTCTTTCCTTGATTAGTTTCTATTAATTGCATCTTGTTCTGCCTTCAGGTGTTTTGGATAATAGGTTGACCCCCCTCTTCTTTGTGGCAATCCCTTAGATATTGCAACACTGCTATCATATCACCCCAAATCTTTTTTTTTCCCATTAAGCTAGACATGCCCAAATCCTGCAACCGTTCCTCATGTTTTTTCCCCCAGTTCCCTAATCATCTTTGTTGCTCTTCTGTGCACTCTTTCTAAAATCTAAACCACCTTTTTTTTTAATATTGTGGCAACCAAAATTGCACCTCAGGTGTTAACTGTTAATCAGGAAAGTGTGTCAGAGGCTTCAAGCGGTGATGAAACTGCCAGATGCTGGCTGGATGCCAGAACTAGGAGAAGATTGAGACGTCAATCTCAATTAGAAAAGAGACGTCCAGCAAAGGATTAATTAATGAGACTGACACGCCCTCTCTCAGAAGATATAAAGGAGCGCACGAGTTCGTAATCTTTGCTGGAAACAAAGTGGATTTTGCCTTGGAAAGAAGTGCGTCTGACTACAGCGTTGTGATTTACGAACTAACAGAATTGCCAGACAGATTCTAGGAGGATTGCCAAAGGACTGTGATAACAGAGCAATTGAATCTTCTGTCTCTGGTTTTGTTTGCATAAAGTATTTGAACTCTGTAACTTGAGATTCTCACCTGTGGATACAGGTGGGACAGAATATATATATATATATGAACACTATACAGATGAACACTATACAGAAGCCTGATGATGGCAGATGAGATTCTGCTGAAACGTTGCTACAACTTTAAAAGCACAACTACAATGACGTGGGAAAATACCCGAACAAAGCTGAATGCCATACATGTAAGTACTCGCAAAAACTTAAGAAAATATATCTATATATCTATATCTATATCTATATCTATATCTATATCTATATCTATATCTATCTATCTATCTATCTATCTATCTATCTATCTATCTATCTATCTATCTATTCAAAGCAAATCATGGGTATATCTAGTCATACATGTTACATACTACCTTCAATGACCCTTTATGCTTTTTACTGAAAAAGTAATAATTCCCTTCCAGAGGTCCACAAAATTTTAAGAACTACTCTGTGTGTACATGTGTATGTATTCATCATCCCTTCCTTCCTTCCTTCCTTCCTTCCTTCCTTCCTTCCTTCCTTCCTTCCTTCCTTCCTTCCTTCCTTCGTTCCTGGTGTAAGCTGCATCAATGTGACTTTTTCCTCAACATCAATGTGACTTTTCCCTCATTTTATATTTCCCTAAGTATTTGGGATTAATAAGGAGAACCAACTTAATCTGGTGGTTAAGGCACAAAGCTAGAAACTGAGAGACCATGAGTTCTAGTTCTGCCTAACCAATAAAAGTCAACTTGGCCTAGTTATTCCCTTAGCCCAATTCTCTTCACAGGGTTATTGTAAGGAGAAAAGGAGGGTGAAGTATTACATATGTTTACCACCTTGAGATACTACTACTACTACTACTACTACTACTACTAATAATAATAATAATAATAACAACAACAACAACTAAACAAACAATATCACAACACAGTTGTTCAAATAGTCCATTGGAACTCATGTCGCAACTACCATCTGCCTGTAGCAAAGAACTGGTGGGATCATAAGCCTGAGAAAGTGTCAAAAATGAACATGCATAACTGCTGTGGGACTTCCGAATACAGACTGACAAAGTTTTGAAACACAATATCCTAGATATCACAATTGTGGAGAAGAAAAAAGTGTGGATTTTCAACATTGCCATACCTGGTGACAGCAGAATCAATGAGAAACAACTTGAAAAAATCACCAGATATCAGGACTTGAAAATCAAACTGCTCTGGCATAAACCAGTGCAGGTGGTTCCAGTGGGACTCGGCAAACTGGGTGCTGTGCCTAAAGATCTAGGCAAGCACTTAGAAACAATTGGTGGTGACAAAATCAGCTGCAGAAGGCCACCTTACTGGGATCTGCTCGCATAATCCGCCGATACATCACATAGTCCTAAACGCTTGGGAAGTGTTCAACTAGTGATTTGTGATATGAAACCCAGCATAGTTATCTCATTTGCTGTGTACACTGTTGTTTTTTGTTGTTAATAATATTAATAATAATAATAATGTCAGAAATAGAGATAGATAGATAGATAGATAGATAGATAGATAGATAGATAGATAGATAGATAGATAGATAGATAGAT
>NW_020769329.1:3477056-3506481 GCF_900518735.1 Pseudonaja textilis | reverse complement strand
AAAGAAAGAAAGAAAGAAAGAAAGAAAGAAAGAAAGAAAGAAAGAAAGGGAGGAAGGGAGGGAGGATATGGCCATAAAATACAGATTCTCAGCTGGATACATTAATGCAGATTCACAGAATTAAGTATGGGATTTAAAGCAGTATTATGTTTGGTACTAAGTTTTAGAAGAACTTAGAAGAACTTATATTAATCTGAATGAAAGTCACATTTGCAGATAAAAGCACTATGAAATGATATATAAGTGCTATTGCTTCTCATCCAAGAAGCTTCTTCAGGTCTGACTGAATGGTGGGGCATGGAAAGATTTATATTCTTTGCAGACAGTAATTTGCATGCTTTTAGAGTTGTTGAGGCCACTTGAAGGTTTGTCTGTGTCCTCAGCATCTTCTGAGTAGTACAAGTGGGTGTGGAGCTTCTTCTAAGAAAAATAAGAAAGCCCAATTGCCTCTTGAAAAAGTACCTTTGGGACAACTGTGACCTCAGTGTCTGAGAATCTACATAGACAATGTTTATACAAAATAGAAATTCTGGCAGCTGACAATCATTAGTCCTTTTCTTGTCCTGGTGTTCTACCAGAGAATGAACTTCCACCACACTAGGTGGCCAGCAATGCTTTCGAGAAATTTAGATCATTTGAGGCTTTTCTCTGCTGGTCTTCTGCAGATTGTGTCTAGGCAGATTCAGTGCTGGCTCCTGCTGCCCATGCAGAATGCAGCTAGCATTTCCCACCACCAAAATGGTGGTACCTATTTATCTACTTAAATTTGGTGTGCTTTCAAACTGCTAACTATACCACTACATCCCGGGCAAAAATAATGAAATATATTAACATATACATGACTTTAAAGAAAAATGGTAAAAATGGAAATACTATGAAAATGAAGATACTATGTTTTCTTCATTTAGCAGTTAAAAAAGAAGAAATTCTCCACATAGAGAGAAGTGTCCTGCTGTTTAAGTTGATTAGCATATCTTTTTCAAATAGAAGCATCCCTATAACTTTTCCAGAGTTGCTTGTTGAATCCTTCAAAAATGTAGTACCTTTCCTGATGCTGTAACATTTCTGCTACAGATATTGATATAATGTATTTCTTAGACCCAACTAAATAAATGTAAGAGATTAGTGTGTGTTTTGTTGTTTTTTGCCTGTTGCCACATTTCATACCTTAGGAAAGGGGTCCCCAAATTCGGCAACTTTAAGACTTGTGGACTTCAACTCCCAGCCACTATGCTGGAGTTGAAGTCCACAAGTCTTAAAGTTGCCAAGTTTGGAGACCTCTGCCTTAGGATCTCTCACTGAAGAGTATTATAGGATACTAGTAGAACAATTCAGTATTAAGGAGGCATAGAACCAGTTCGGAGCCTTGGCCACTGTCTCAGTGGTGGGATTCATTTTTTTTTTTACTACTGGTTCTGTGGGCGTGGCTTGGTGGGCTTGGCAGGGGAAGGATACTGTAGAATCTCCAGTCAGAAGTGGTATTTGCTGGTTCTTCGAACTACTCAAAATTTCCGCTACCGGTTCTCCAGAACTGGTCAGAACCCGCTGAATACCACTTCTGCGCTGTCTACAGGATGCCCATGATAGCAACCTACAGTTAATCCTATCTCAAAAAATGTGCTGCAACTTCTCTTCAGAAATGAAAACGAAGAAGTGTATTTAAAATGTGAGCATTGTAACAAAGCGAAAGTGGGGATTTCTTATTGAGAATTCCAATCACTCGATGCTATTACCCCTTGCTAACTTCCATTGCCTTTAGCATTCCATTCCCACTGTGATGTTTCATTCTAAGAAGATTGTTTTTATTTTATTTTGCAGAGAGATCTCCAAGGATAACTTTTTTTTTTTTGAAAAGCTCATGGCTTCCTCAAATTTACTGACATTTCTGTCTTGCATAGGGGCTGCTGTTTGTCTACCTAAGCAGTGCCACTGAAAAAAAAAAGCACTCTAATATGCCTACTATAAAATCTATAAAACTTAGATGTACAGAGAAAGAATATTAAATGTGACAGTTTTCTAATACCTCACAGTGTTTTTATCAAGTAGCATTTGGATGAAATGGCTTATTTCCACCCCAGACTCTATTGTTCTTTTTTATTATTAATTCTTTTCTAGCAAATTGAGAGCTTTAATTCATCCAGAATCCTTGAGATGCTAATGAAGCATGCTAATTTAGGGTGAGCAGCATCGGTGTGGATTTTTGATCAAACAGCTGTAATTTTGCAAGGGAAGTTACTAAATTTGAATGCTACAAGATATGGCTGTACATAGAAGATAACAAAAAGAAGCAAGCAGATGAGTCTGTGCAAACATTCTAAAAGAGCTCTGATTTCAGTTCACTGAAGTGGGAAAGAATAATTTGCATTTTTCAAAGGAATAGGGAAGACAGGGATTTAATTATACTAGAAAATGAGTTCCTGGTGAGAATAGGAGAAAGAAGGCCAAACTAATTTGAAATTTATTATCTGGCTTTTTCAGAGTTGGTTGTTGATTTCCATTTTTATTATGCATATGGGTATGAGTGATCAATGTTTGAAGAAATAGTTTATGTTCCAATGTGCAAACTATTCCTTTTTTCCTCTCTTCCCTTTAGAAGTTCAAATGCATCACATTTCAGATGCATTTGAAATTTCTTTCTACCTGTAGTTAATATTACAAATCTTAGCTATATATTTTTACCTTTTAGTTTAACTTCAAAAACCTTCAGCAAGCAAGCAGTTCAAACCTCTGGGAAGGGCAGTCAATATATTTTTTTTCCCTTGGTAATGGATTAGATGACAAGGAAAACAAAAGGGAAGAAAAAATGTAATTGTTGCCCCTCCTCTTTTTTCTTTTAAAATATTTGTCTATGATTTTGCTCTGCCCATGTGTGACATCAAGGGAGGAAGGAAGGAAGGGAGGGAGGGAGGGAGGGAGGAAGGAAGGAAGGAAGGAGGGAGAGGAGGAAGGGAATTTTATTTTTTTTCCTTAGAGCACAATTCAAGAAACCAAGGCTTTATTACGTTTTCAATCTTATGCTCAAATGAACATGTGGTTCATGCTTATTATCTGTCACTCTCTCAAACCACTTTCAAAGTATAATAACAGCACCAATTCAAGCAAAATTATGCAATCTAAGCAGTCTGGTGGAATATGTGAGGAATATCTTGTGGTGCGGTAACACCCATATGAGTGCTATTTTTGAAAACTACACCTTCCAAGTGATGACCTTTTGTGTTATTGCTCAAATCATAATCATGACTTAAATTTTCCTTACAGAGAGATCCATCCATCCATCCATCCATCCATCTCTAGGAACTGATACTAAATTAAAGCAAAGTAAATCACATGGAAAATCAATAGAGTTCCAGCATCATACATAGTTTTCCACAGTGGCCCTGATCTTTACCAATTATTTTAAGCTGTATTTTAATTTCATATATCAGAAATCTGATGTAGCTGTCACATATCACATCTAAGAAAAATAGAGAACATAAAATTTCACATAATTTCAGAATCTACGTCTCCAAAACAGATACGTAGATCACATTTACCAAATTAGGAATCATTCACCTATGTTAAATTACAATTCTCATATTTCCAAATAAGGTGGTCATTGGGTTATTGATTGGGGATGATGGAATTGTAATCTCTTTCATCTGGTTGGTATGAAAAAGGCTGATTTAAATTCCTCTCATGTATGCAAGAGATATCTCCTGAAGAACACTTAATCTTCCTATTCTAAATATTTTAGAACTTTTCTTACACATTTTTTTAGAAACCCTCATATACAACAAATCACAAAATGCAGATCTCCTTAGTGTAATTGACCTAGCAAAATCTCTCTTGTTTTGCCAACTTCCCTTTGAATTCTTGATGAAAGGCTATGTTAAGCTTGGTTTTAAAATATATCTCATAATCATAAAGGTCACAATATTTGAATACAATTAAGCTTTCATGATATTTAAAGGTTTGCTCCCCTCAAGATACTAGTCTGAAAAGGGCAAAATGGCAATAGCAGGTTAGAGACCTTCTTCAGGAGATAACTGGTGTGGGTGAATCAGTCATAAATGATGACTGAAGGCAGTTAAATCCTCATGTGGATCTTTGCTGACATCAGACTGCATTTCTGCAAGGTGTTCTATCTTTACTACATTCTGATAGGATTCTAATGGAGACAATTTTCTTTTTATAAGTAAAAGGGTCATCAACACAAAAGTGGCATTTTGGTAAAAATATGCGATGAAGGTCATAAATTGGAAATGGCATGGATTGGAGTTTCCAACAAACTTCTAACTGACCATTTGATACAAAACCCATCATTATTGCAGGAATTATGGACATATTAATCAGTAAATTACTTGTTCAGTAGATTATTTTTATATCAGTTAGGAATATGAACACACGTACGCATAAACACATACACATTCCCTAATGCACAGAACTTTTATAGAGAGCTTCTCAAAACTTTCTGCTAACTGTCTTTATTTCTACTGCACAGTCATTGCTTCTTTCACTGGTCATTCCTCAATTTACTAGCATTGCTTTTACCCAAGAATGCAACTTTGCTCAAGGTAGCAGAAGGTCCATTTAATTCACACTTGGGATTTTTTTTTTTTTTTTGTTATGATTCATGCTCTGAAAAATAGACACTTGTGGAAGTTTGTTTAGGGTTTGTGTTGCGATGCATTGCAGTGGAATCTCCTAAATCTGCTCCCATAGAAATTTAAGGAGTAGTGTAATACTTCTATAGACTTTGTGTAATTCTTTCACTATTCCTCTGAGCCTTGGATTTCACTATTCCCCTGAGCCTTGGCTTAGTCATGTTCTCCCGACCACTTTCAAAATTATTTACTTATTTCCACCTCTTATAAATATTTTAATTACAGAATGAGTGAAGCTAATGGACTTTGCTGAGCACCCCTCTCCATTATAGTAGAATCCATGGAAATTCCTAGCAAAATAGTATGACAACCCACACATCAAATCAAGGCAGATTTGGTCAGCCAAGAATCTCCTCAAAAATGGAACCAAATAAATGAAGTTCTTACACACACACTCAACTGGGATTTGTTGCATCCTTATTCTTAACCAGTAATGATATACATTCAATACATCAATTCTGGTCACAGAGTAATGATGACGTCATTATAGAATCACAGGACAATGAGGAAAATGATATACTATGTGAAAACATCACACCTGAATCTTCGAAATCACTATTGTAAGTATTCCATGTCTCACTGATGCGTAGCAGGCTCTCTTCCATAGCTTGAATATCCATATATGGACAGTTGCATTCTGGGAATTTGGACCCACACTGACACCAACAATCGTTGTCCTTGCAGATAAATTCTCCCTCTGAATTACATGCAATGTAGCTCAGAGCTGCCTGCACAAACCTCTCTTGCAAATATTCGGGCAGGATAAACTGAAGACCTTAATGGAGGAGGAAGAGAAGGAGAAGAAGAAACAATTTATCTTAATAAATGAGATAGTTTCCTCAGAGCTTAACCAATTCTTTAGATTTAATTCTATCTACAATCAATATGTCCATAGAAGATGTTAGGTCACAGTTTTAAAGGCAAAAGAACTAGTGTATATCATTTTTTTGACTTGTGGCAAAGTCAAAGCCTACTGGGGAAGAGAAACATTTTTGCAATTGATTCCTAGAGGGGAACCTGGCAACTGGTTTTTAGTGAATCTGATGAAAAATGGCTTTACTAGGAAGAAAAACATCATAATGTTTTTATTCTCTACTTTTAAACACTTTAGGGATTCTTTTAAACAACATTAAACCTATATACCAAGACAAAACCTCCTTGAATAGCTTTATTTTACAGATTACTAACAATAATGCAAGGATCACCTCAAATCATTGTACTTGAAGTGGGAATTCCACCCATGTTTGTATTATTGATAAAAGTACTTTTTTTAAAAAATCTGCACAATCATTTTGTTCAGGAATGATGCTCTTTTATTCATATTCCTCTTGTTATTTCAAATGTATCTTTTGATCAAGTTTGTTGAAAATCATTTCTGATCCACAGCAAGGAAGATGTTTCCTCACAATAATACTATGATGATGGGGAGTTTATAGAACAATAATAATTAATAAATATCAAAACCTATACACCTATACAACCTACTTCTCAGTGGCATGGGAGTAACCCAAGGAATCTCTTCCCACAAAAATGATTTGATGCCTGTGTAAAGGAGCATCCTTAATCCCAAGATTAAACTGAGGAAAAGAATGATCAAATCATTTTTGGTGAAGTGTTGTAGCCATATATGTTTCACTTATCTATGCAATTTTATAAAAGACTCACTACAAAACTTCTCTTTCATGAAGACTTTAAAAAAAGGAAATATATTTTTGATATTGCTTTGGCTATGAGAAATGCCCCCACACCCGCCCTTGGGCTTTGCCATGTAGGTGCTCGCAGGAAATTGATCAATGCAGTTAATAAACATTTTGGAACATTATGAGAAGGCATCAGACTAATTGCCAGGTTTATAGCCTGTGCCAGGGATTTAATTATTTATATCCCACCTTTATCATTTTTATAAATAACTCAAGGCAACATACACATACACAAAAGCCAACTGGATGACATTGGGCCAGTCACTCCCCTTCAATCCATCCACTTGATTAGTTTGTTGTGCAGAAAATTGGATGAGGAAGGAGCATCAGGTATCTCACCACCTTGAGTTACTTACCAAGAAATAAAGGAGGGGTACAAAAAATTTAATAAATTCATAGGGATTAAGAAATGTAGCTTACCCCAGACAATTTCAAAATAGAGCCAGAATAGCCCTCGGCATAATAATACACTTTGACATTATCCTAAATTCAGGGTTATCATATAAAAACATTGCTTATGGATTGCATCACATATTTTGTCTTCTCTACATATTTCAATTGAAAAAGAAAGTCTGGCAAACATGGCCTTAGGATTTCTGTCCTATTTTTATATTTCTCTGAATATTGAGGTTATTCACACAGTTTTGGTTTTATCATAAAGAATTTTCCATCCCTACCTACTCTGTGCAAGTATTACATGGAAATCAGGCAAAGGAAGTTCAATTGTTGAATGATAACTTGGTCAATGAATCCATCCACTTGGACATGGGTACTACACTTTATTGAAGACTACCCCATCCAAAGAGATAGCAGTCATGACTGCCAGAATAACAAAAAGCTAGAAGCACTTTGCTGATTTGAAAAATTGATATTTAAGAATCTTGTCACACTTAATAGGTTCTGAATACAGTATCCATTATTTGTTTTCTGAATGTAGTTTTGTTGGTCTTTGGAGAGCTAATATATCAATATATTTTGGCCCCCAAACAGGATCATATTCTAATTCTTTTAACTCCTTCAAAACCATTATTTCTAATTAAAATAATGCAATGTAGCTGAGGGGATAAAAATAATTGTATATGGTTTTTCTCACCTATACCTCTCAGTTTCCAGGCCAAAGAACAAGAAGGAGTGGTTGGACACTATTTGACCAAATCCAATGTAAATTACATAAGAATTGGTCATAGTGAAGTGTTTAAACTTATTTTAGACTGGAACAAGCCGGTCTACTTATTTTCAGTGGATTGAGGGGTCACATGAAAAACCAACCATGTTTACATGCTTATTACATTCTTCTTTTGTTGGCATATTTTGCAAATGTTTGGAAGTTTATCTTGAGCAAAGACCATACAAATTAATGCATGGATTTTGGATTAAGATGCCTTGCTGAAAGATATGTAATAAATATGCAATATTACACAGTACAATAAAATATTTTAGAAATACAAGATAATGAAACTGAAAACATTTTCCTTGTGTTTTATGTTACATCTCTCTCTCTCTCTCTCTCTCTCTCTCTCTCTCTCTCTTTCTCTCTCTCTCTCTTTCTCTGCATATGTCTATTTAAAGGTATTGCAGGAAAAAAAAAATATGAAAAAAAACTTTGCCATATGTTAAAGTTTTTGTTCATCAAGGTAATGATGACTATGATATGAATTTTTTTTAAAAAACTCTTGTATATGTGACCATTTTGACATTATAATTACAGTCCAATGATATATAACAAAACAAATCAATGATTGATGTTATCATTTTCTAAGCATTTTACTGATAAATATGTCACACATAATGAAAACAGCATCTGAACAGCAAGTAACTTCAATAAACATATGGAGATATGAGTCCCAAAGAAAATGACAGGATCATCAATCATAATGTAATGTGGTATACCCTATAATACAAGGTATAGAGTGGGATATTCAAGATTGGCTGTCCTATTACATGAGAAGAAAAGGGAAAATTTTGTGCTTTATCCATCAATTCCAACAAAAGATAATTCCCACTGTCTATCCCAAGAGCTAGAAAATAAATTTCAGATAAACCATGTTTGGAACCCACTAAAAGTTCAACTAGCAGCCCACACTCTCTATTAGAGGCCTATGCATATTGCTGCATTCTGGAGAAAGCATAACATTATTCCATGTTTTATGAAAAATATTAAACAGGCCTCAAATAGTAGTAACTGGGAGTGACCTTCTGACATCTTTTGTACAGACTAAATAAAAATAACAACAAAAAACCATCTCTGTTCTGACCATGAATAGTCTTAATAGATTTTCTTAACCATGTTGATGTATATCATTGTATCGATTAATCTTTTTCTAAGATACATTGTTAATGCTATTCTCATTTATTAGAATTGTAATCATCCCCATTTTCTCTTCTCAAATATATATCTAGGTGGAATTCACTGACAATCTGAGGAATATTGTTTTTCTCTACTCTTATTGGAAACCTTTAATTTCCCTTGAAACACTTTCCTGTATTTGCCTTGAAGTTGGAGACAATTCTACTGCCAAATTTCTATAAAACCCCCAAAGGAAACTCAAAGAATGTTAATAAGATTAACACAAAGTCTCTGGATTTTTAATATCATCATTGGTTCCCTAAGCACCGGACAAGCAAAAATGTATTAAAAATGAGAGACAAACAATGATTCCCCAGCCCAATTTTTATTGTAATGTGCTGGATAATTTTTTTCTTCTAATTATATACTGTATTAGCTTGATGAAATTTCTAGCAGTGACTTCCATTGCAGGACTACATATTGCTGAATTAGCAACACTAGCATTGTCCTTGAATATAGCTATGAAAACCATTCAATGGCCAGTGGTATTTTTCTTTGTGATGCATAGTTAGAATGTTTAGTCAGATTCAGCAACACCTTGCTTTTCAAGAAATTTTAACAATTTTAAATATATTGCCATATATAACAAAGAAATAGTCTAGCTCAATGTGTTGGAACTCCATTATGATCCTGTAATCTCTTAATTTGGGATAGAGTCACCCTGATTGAATGGAGATGCCCAGGAAGGGTTAGAATTAGACCCCACATGGAATTTGTAGCAGATATTATTTTTCTTTGTGCCTTAGGCAAGAGAAAAATCTGCTGCCGCCTAGGATTGAACTCTCAACCTTCTGAGTGGAAGGCAAGCGTCTTTACCACTAAGCCACCTTGCTGTTCACATCCAACACCCTGAATGTTTAGAATAATTTTATATATGAATTGGAGTACTAGCAGATAGTATCAAAATTATATATTAAAGTAAAGAACATGGCCACAACAAATCTTTTGAACCTGATTTTTTTCCCCCATATTTGAACAGAATCTTGATTTCTACAGTATATACCTGCTAAAATCTTAGGGAAATGGAACATTTGAAATGATTCTTCACATGTACTCTTCAGGTATACTGTAAGTTGTCCTATAAACATCTTCCTGTAAGAAGTTAACAAAATTCTACCCACGTACCTTGCAACTGAATCTTATTTTCTGGACTCTGTACCAAAACAGAACTGACAGAATCTAGGTTGTCATAGTTACTGCAGCCAAGGGGACCAGTCCGGGTTTCTGTTACCTAGTGAGTAAAGGAATAGAAAACCATTTGCTATATTATATTAAAAAGGCCAAGTTTCCTTCCCAAAACACCTGGAACTTGAAGAAGTAGTGGTCATTGTAACCAACACAGAGAACATTACATTTTACTACGTAAACTTTTTTTGTTTTATTATAGCATTTCATCACTAGCAGAATATTTCTGGTAGCACTCTATTTTCTACAGATTAGAAATTAGCAGAACCTTGGGAAGTCAATATTTACAAACCTGGGAGAAGAAACAACCCTTCTCAATTTTTGTGGAACTATTAACATGGAAAAGGGGCGTTGGTTCTTACCTGATACGCTTCTTTTCGTAGAGCTGCATAGAGTGTCCAGGTTGGGAGGTGCTCCAGTCTCGGCTCTCACAGGCTGAGCTTGAAATTGAGGAACGCCTCTCACCATCACGTGGTCCTCTGGGCGCTCCCCAGTTTTGCGAAGACGAGAAGGAAGGCCCTGTTCTCATCCTAACTAAAGGGTATTAATTTGCTTGGTAAAACAGCGAGGTTCCCCACCAGATGGACTAATGGGTGGGGCTGGACACTCTACGCAGCTCTACGAAAAGAAGCATATCAGGTAAGAACCAACGCCCCTTTTCCATAGAGCTGCTGCGAGTGTCCAGGTTGGGACATACCAAAGCTTGGTGAGTCCTGCGGGCGGGCTCCCGTCTGGGGTGGAACCTCCCCTGGAACCTCGAGGACCCGCTGAAGGACCCGCCTGTCAAAAGAAGACTCGGCGGATGCAATACATCAATCTTATAATGCTTGATGAAGGGAGATGGGGATGCCCAGGTGGCAGCCCTACAGATCTCAATTATAGAGGCTTATGTGGCCCTTGTGGCCGAAGTAGCTGCACTTCTAGTGGAGTGGGCCTTGGCGATGGAGGCCCTAATCCGGTGGCCCATGGTTGTGGGCGTCACCTTGTGACCGAGAAAAACAGGTTAGAAAGACACAAGTAAGGCCTCTGACTAGCGAAAAAATGCTGGGTGTGTTTGAAATACACTCTCAAGGCGCGCCACACATCAAGGGAATGCCACTGTCTCTCCCTCTCTCGAGAGGAATTGGGCCAGAGGTTAGGAAGTATGAGCTCCTGAGCTCTGTGAAAAGCTGGATTTGTTTTAGGGAGGAAGGTGGGTTTGGGGCGGAGGACGACTCTATCAGAGTGAAAAAACACAAAGGTCCTGCCTAAAGGAAAAGGGCTGCCATCTCCGAGATCCAATGAGCGGATGTGATGGCCACAAGAAAAACGTTCTAGAGGAACTGTAAGGGAGCCTCCCTAGTGGGTTCGAAGGGGGGCTTGGTAAGGGCGACTAGGACCTTGTTGAGGTCCCAGGTCGGAAAACGGTGTGTGATCGGGAGGCGGAGATTGGAAGCTCCCTTGAGGAAAGCCCAGATAAGGGGGTGATGGGAAATGGGACCCCCAAAGTCCGAAGAGACGACCGCTGCGAGGGCAGTGGTCTGACGCCTTAGGGCACTGGTAGGCAGTCCCTTGTTAAGGCCCTCCTGAAGGATTCCAGGATCTGAGCGATGGAGAGAAAAAGGGTTAATTTGGAACTTGAGGGCCCAGGCATGGAAGGCGACCCACGTAGCGTTGTATATACGGGTGTCTATAACCTGGCTGGAACGGTCTGCGCTTTTTAGAGGTTCTGCTTGACCCCCAGACGGCTGGTTGGGGCCAAGGGGGAGTTCGGGTGTAGTGGAGAGTCCCGGGACAGGGGGCTCCTGTTTGGGGGGGTTCTCCAAGGAGGAACCACCAAAAGATTGCGGGAGATCGCGAACCAAGGGCGACTGGCCCTGAGGATGATAGAGAGGGGGAGAGAGGCATAAGGGAGCCCCTGGGGTCCAAGGGCAACAGAAGGCATTGGATTCCCCGCCCCTTGGAGGGGTATCTGGGGAAGAATCTCGGTGGTTGGGCGTTAAGAGAGGGTGCGCAGGGACCCACCGTGGGGATCTCGAAGATTGAGACTGCCTCCTTAAGAAGGGAGGGGTGGAGGGGCCCTTCTGCTTGGGCCAGAGTGACCCCGCAGAACCAAGCTGCTTAGGTGTGCAATGATCCCGATATGTGTCCTACCCTGATGGAGGCCAGAGTCAGTTCCGCCCAACGGCAAAGGCATTCGGCTTTCCTCATGAGCCTTGCTGACTGAGTGCCCTCTTGTCTGGAGATATGTATCTTGTGGTGGTGTTGTTTGTGAAGACCAGAACTAGAGATCCGCATACCTGGGGTAGAAAGCTGCGAAAGACCAGGTGCATAGCGAGGGTCTCCAGCTAATCTATGGAGCAGGGTAGATCTGTTGCCAACCATTTGCCCTGGGGCAAGATGAGGAGGGCAAGAGCGCCCCAGCCGGGTAGCCTCGCGTCCGTGATGACGGATAGCCTGTCGGGTACCCTGAGGTAGAGACCCTGGTTGATGGCTGGCCGGGTCCATCAAGGTAGGGACGTGAGGACTCTGACGGGAACTCTGACCCGAAGTCGCGAGTTGTTCCATTCTGAGCGTTGGTACGACGGCAGAAATCATTGTAGAGACCTGGTATGGAAAAAGAAAAAGGCCCAAGGGATAATGCAGATATATGAAATAAGCTTCCCCAACAGTGAAAGCAAGTCTGAAAAGGAAAATTGTTTTTGTCCACCTGACCTGTAAGAGTGGTGGATAGTGAGCCACCTGTCCGAAGACAGAGAAAACCGGTTCCCGGGCCGTGAGATCACTGCCCCCAAGGGAAGAGTTCAAATGGAGGGAAAAAAGGTGACTTTCGTCCACTGAGCATGAGCTCATGGTTTTGCAGGGTGTTAAGTGTCAGAGTAGTGACTGGCTGGGCGAGGGCCCTGAAATAGGAGAGGTTGAGGATGTCGTACAGGCAACCGTGAAGCCGAGCAGGGAAGGGTCACAAGTGGGCGGCAAGGCCGCCCAGGCCTCGGTTAACACCCTGGGAACGGAGGAAAGACTAAGGGAAGCGAAACATGAAGAAGAGGCAAGGTGCATTATCGGGAACGATGGAACGGCCTGCTTCCGGATCCCCGAGAGGGCTGCTTGGATGAGGTACCTCTTCCGGACCTGTCGGAGTCCGACCGTTCGAGAGGTCTGTAGGAAGAGGATTGGTAGTACCTGGGGGGGGGAAGGAGGAGAAACGAGAAGAACCTTGGCGAAAAGAGGGAGAGGCGCCTCTGGGGTCAGTCCTCCGAGAAAGAGAGGGGGGGTACTTGCGTTTGTTACGGGTCTCGGCCAGGAATGGATCGAGAGCCGGTCCAAAAAGTTTCCCCCCAGCAATGGGGGCTGAGGCTAGCTTAGCCTTGTTTTTGACGTCCGCTTGCCAGTGGCGGAGCCAGAGCAGGCAGCGAGCGGTAACCTGGGACGAAATGGCCCTGGTAGAAAATTTTGCAGCCTGGAAGGTGGCGTCCGCCGAAAACTCGGCCGCGGCCGTGAGCTTAGCGATGTCCTGCTGCGCTCTGAGGTTGGTTGCGGGAACATGCTGTTTGAGCTGTTGAAGCCACTTGATAGAGGACCTAATGAAAAAGGATGCGGCAGTGGAAGCTCTGACTGCCCAAGCGTCAGAGAGGTGAGCGCGGCTCAGGGCCAGCTCAGCTCATTTGTCCTCGGGCTTGAGTGCCTCGAGGGCATCGCTAGGAGTTGAGCGGGAAGCTAGACCTACAATAGGCTCGTCCACAGAAGGGGGATCGAGCAAGAGGGAGAACTGCGGGTCAAGGTTGAAAAACCGCTTGTCCTGAGCGTTAGGGGGGGAGGGGGCCCCGAGGAGGCTAGCTGCCTGGAGACCAGGTCAGAGAAGATAGGTGGAACAGGGATCACATCAGTTTCCACCACGGGCTGGGAAAAGATGGAGTCGAGAGGTTCCCCCAAGGCCGCTGGCTTGGGCAGAGTGGGGGGGGGGGGTCAGGCCAGAGGTATTCTTGGCCTTGAATAGAAGAGACCTAAACAGGTGCGGTTTAAACAGCCCCACAAATGCGGGCTGGTCCGGAGTGAGGCCCTCATCCTCAGACATGTCCCCCTCCAGTGGGTCTGTTGCCGAGAAGAGCTCGCTGCCCATGATAGACCCCAAATCGAGGTCCTCCTCGTCCCCAAAGAGGGCAGGTCCCCCGGGCTCCTGGGTCTCCATCTCCTCCATCCCCAAAGGCAAGGGCAAATCCCTGTGGGATGCTACCTGACCGTGCGAGACCGCTGATCCGGAGAGCGATCGAACAGATGGTGCTTGAGCCTCAGGGGCCACAGGCCGTGGGGCCGGTCCGGCCAGCTGCTGGAGCTCTTGCATTATCCCTTGCCAGATTGCCAGCTCCATCCATTGTTTCAGGTTCTCAGGGATATCCACCATAGGGGGTGGATGAAGCTCCTCCGTGCGCAGGCCTGCAGCAGTGGGAGTAAAGGTGGCCTCAGGGGCCTGTCTAGGCTGTGAGGAAGAGGAAGGAG
Organism: Pseudonaja textilis; assembly: GCF_900518735.1. The sequence continues at coordinate 3,492,130 of NW_020769329.1, read as the reverse complement.
CAGGGGAGGAGGGGAGAGGAGGATGGGTGGAGGTTGAGGGAGTGGGGGTGGAAGGAGCCAGGGGCACAGAGCTGCGGAGCCAACGGACCCTTATCTCGTGAGGATGACCTCGACAGAGTTCTTAAAAGGTACAAACTGAGATATGGGCAGTCCGAGGATCTGCCCAGTGAATCAGAGATAACGCAGCCTACAGCTAGGCCTCTAGCAATGGCGGACAGCCATGCGGCCACAAACAAGATGGCGGCGACTCCTGGACGCACCCAAGATGGCGGGCGTCATGCGGCGGCCAAAATGGAGGCCGCGAAAAAATTGGAGGCAAAACCCAGCGGCGGTAGTCTCCCAGGACGAAAATAGAAGGCCAGCAGGCTGCAAACCATTGGGAGAGGCAGGGAAGCGACTTTCCCTGGGCTAAAGGCGTTCGCGGGGGGGAAACGGCGAATAAAGAAAACAGGCAGGAAAATGGAGAAACGAAGCGGCCTGCATGGAGCGGCTTAGCGGCAGACGAGGGAGGGGGGGGGCAACGCTCGAAGCGTTAGATTCCACCCTTAGAAAAATCGGAAATGATTAATCCCCCCTATAAGAGAAGACTCCCAAGGAGTTCAAACCTCTAAATCCTTGCGCTGCTAATAAAGGGTCCAATTTAAGTGAAAAGAATGCTGAACGACCAGAGGTGAAGAGAAAACAGCCTGACTACCACGAGGCTGAGCTAAAAACTGGGGAGCGCCCAGAGGACCACGTGATGGTGAGAGGCGTTCCTCAATTTCAAGCTCAGCCTGTGAGAGCCGAGACTGGAGCACCTCCCAACCTGGACACTCGCAGCAGCTCTATGGAAAATGGATGGTTAATATGTCATGGGATATTCCTGAGAATTAAAAATAAATGGACATTTATTCAGTCATTTGTGCATAGATGAAAAAGTTAGCTATCAGAAAAACCTTGACAACTTTCTGCTTAAAATTATATTGTTGATTTACAGATCAATAAATTAGCTTTGAGGAAAGGAATGGAAGGAAGAGAGGGTCAAACCTCTGGATATAATAATAAACTGGATTCAAACTAGAAGTACGGTTCTATGACTACTTTTTTAATGTGATTCATAGGTTACTGACTCATCAGTTACTATTACTGTTCTTAAAGATGTACCATGCCAGAAGACACTGAAAACTAAAAATACTGCAGTTTGATTTTAATTTTTTAAAAACAATCATTGACTGGGAGAAAAACGGGTCTAATTTCTTTTCTGTATATTTTTAAAACTCAATGTTTTTAAAATTTGGTATTAATCATACTGGAAGGCTTTAAGTATGTGTTATGGACTTTATTTCATTTCATGCTAAAATCAGTGAGATAAAGATTATGAATAATTTGCCTCAATCACTTTGATGAGACCCAAAACTCACTTTCTGCCTCCAATTGATTTGGGAAGTCTGAATTTGATAATTTTGTATTTGACCAACTTTTCTCCAACTGGTTAGATAAAGAATTTTTTAAACAATTCCTATTTATACTGAAAAGTGAATCTACTTGCAAAAATCTGTCTTCTCCCCATCCCTGCACTTTTAGGAAATTCTGTACTTTACCCATAATAAAATTTATTTCGACTAAGAACATGTTCAGCAGAGTCCCCAACTCCCAGAACATGAACTGACACTGGGCCACAGTATGCCAGCAACTGGGCCATGTAAACCAGCAAAGCCCCATCTGTGGGATGCAGGCAGCACACAAAACCATGCCTCTTCCAGTCTGTGGAAAAAACTCCCTCAGGGGAACTAGTCCTTGGTACTCAAAAGGTAGGGGCTGCTGATGTATAGTCCATTGTACTAAAGGTTAAGATGTGTTTATAAATTTTGAACAATGATGTAATTGATCCTTATCACATATGACCCCCCCCCCCAAGCACACAACATACTTATTTTAAAATATTTTAAAATTATACAGGATATGATGGTAAAATCACAAAGAACATATAATTTTTAATACATAAGATAATTAAAAGCTTACATTGAGCTAGTTAAGCACTATGAATTGTTTTGTCCGTGTTTGTGTGTGTGTGTGTGTGTGTGTGTGTGTGTGTGTGTGTGTGTGTAATTCTGTTTTGAATGTATCCTCTACATTTATCTTTAATACTTGTTATTAATCAGGAGGGTAGTATATAGCAGACTGACAGATTTTTCTCAATATGAAATATTAGTCTAACAAGCAGAACAATTTAATTATACACAGGTGGCATCAAGCATGTCAAAGAAAGTAATTTTTTCTCCATCCAGCCTTTCTTCTTCTTTGATTGTTTTGGAAGTCTCTACATGAAAAGAGTCTAACTACTCTTAGACAAGTAGATTTAGACAAATAGATTGGGGGAAAAGTGGAAAAAATATAGTGTTGAAATAGCCTGTCTTTAAGGAGCTATATTAAATTGCCAGCTGAAAAATATAAGGACACCTGCAACTTTCAAAGAAACATGATGAATATTCTATAGCATATATTTTATGTCTCTTTATTAAATATGGGCAGCTATAGGCAATTACTTTCATTAACATATATTTCAAACAAACAGTGGTAAGGCTAAAGAGGATCAACAGCTCATATAATTTTAATTATAATTACATGGTCAACAGCTCATATAAACTAAAGAGTTCTCTAAAGTAGTGTGCCATTCTTCCTCTGATCATATCAAGGAGAAAAATGGCATTTGGGAACAAAGTCATTTCAATTTGATTATTCTTAATATGTTTAAGAGAGTTGTTTCTCATCAAAACCAAAAATGAACAACATTTAAGCTAGTTGCTGGAACATCCCTAGGTTTTTATATAAAAAAGGTTGAAAATTACTACATTAGAAAAATCAGCAATTCATTATTAGCTTTTTTTTTTTCATTAAAGCGAAGGTATTTTGCTTCTATATGTATGAGGAAAAATAACATTTCTGGTGTGTAGAGGTCCAAGTTTGAACATTATACTCATTCAATTTTTTCCAACATGGTACTACCATTATGATGGGCAAACTGAGCAATCAAAAGGCAGTGCTAAAATATATTTTAACATTTTGTACACATAGCTACTCTTTTTTGTCTTCAACCTTGCTACAAAGGAGACTGAAAACATTTGCTTTTATTTGCAACTAGCTGCAATTTGTCAATAATGCCCTACATGGGAATTGTGATTAATTTTAATGCTGATGTATTATTTCCCCAAGCCAAGATAAGGCATCACAAGCTGAAATGAGTCAAATTGAAGACTAAACATATCTTTCTTTTTCTTTTTTAGATTAACACAGATAACAATTTGTTGATTGAGGAGGAGTCAACAGTAGAAAAGAGATACAGAAAGGCATGAGGTGAATCTCATTAATTTTGCACTAAATCTAGTTAATCATATGTTCAAATTCAGCCAAAATCTCATGGTTCTTCTTGCATATCTTAAATAAATAAATGAATAATTAATATACCAGTGAACAATGCCTTGATGCTTAGCTGTCATAGAAAAGAAGTGATATCACTCATGCAAACACAATTAAAATGTTTTAATATGATTTGAAGAAACAAATCACATATAACAGTCTTGACCCAGCCATTGAATTTGCTTTGCTGATTAAAGCCAAATATTCATATAAAACATCACTTAGTATTTAACAGAGTAGCTAGTCAAATAATTCTGGGAATGATGGCAATCATCACTTTTGGAATTATCTTTTGATTGCATTGGATTAATTGAAACTTTAGTTTGATCCCACAAGGAGGGTCACAGAAATATCCCTCACACATTTTCATACAAGATCATTTGTTTTTAATGCAATGTGAATGGATAATTTTGCTTTATAATGTGGATGTATGGGACCATATTTACATTTTCCATTTGTTTTCATTATATCTTGTAACTTCTGACATAACCAAAGAATGATAACTAGGATAATCATTAAATGCTATGTTTTTTGCATGTTTATGCTTGTCCTTCATCTGGACATTCCATGGAGGAGAGGAGGAGGAGGACGAGGAATGACTTGGAATCAGAGAAGAGAAATATGGCTCTGAACCACGTTTATGACAGAGTACAGTAAAGAATATAAAAATATGTCTCTTGTTTATTTTCCACCTAGATTCTAGCAATCTACTAGTGTGCTTTTCAGTTCCAGTCTTTGAAATGTTAGGGACTTTGCAAAAGTATAAAAGTTCTCTCTTTTTCTAGGCAATCCTTGACTTACAATAATTTGTTTAATGACCATTCATTAAAAATATACAAAATATGTGTGTGTGTATATGTGTGTGTGCATGTGTGTGTGTAATTCTCTACATACATACATACATACGTTTGTTTAATAACCATTCAAAGTTACAATGGCACTGAAAAGCAAAAACTGGACTCATTACAGTTTCAATTCCTATTCCCTTACATCTCTTTGAGTGCACTTCCTCTGTCTAATTAAATCTAAAACCAGGCTGTGGAATCATAATCAAAGTTCTCCCTGTTCTAATAATGCTACCATTTTATTTAAAGGAATGAATAAAATAAACATGCGGTCCATATTTACTCATATCTCTTGCTATTCATGCTCTTTTTCTGGATGCGTTAGTACTGCTCCTCTTTCAGTGATACCATTTTATGCTGTCCTGCCTATTTTTCCAGAACTGTGATCCTTTGTACATGATCCGATTAACCATCTCAAAGTGAACTCACATTTGGATTGCTACATTGCAGCTGGTAATAATTTAATAACCTATTATTTTGCTCCTTCTCCACTGCTAAGCCAAGAGGGACTGTCTGATGGCTTTCATTTCAGAAACCACTCAACCTTTACCCTTAAATTTGTCCTTCTATCTGTGACCTTTTATGTATTAATTTTTCTTGTGATTTTTCTTACATTGAAAATACCACCCCCATCTATGTAAGGTGCTGGTCTATTATTCATTTTCTATGCTACACAATAAGATGCCCAAGCCATCTTATTCTTTGTTAATCTCTTTCTTTGAATAATATATATATATATATATATATATATATATATATATTTTCTTAAATCTTAACTGAGTGCCAATATGCTAAAATATGAGGGATGTGAATTTTCCCCAGTTCCATCTGTTTTTATGAAAAGCGATTCTTATATTACCAGACCTTTCACGATTAATAATTCGACATATTTGTGCAGATATGTGTTTCTATTCGAAGAACTATGCGGATATACAGTCAAGTGAAAGAGATAAATTGAATTACTGTTTTTATTTTAAATGTAGTATAGAATATTCTGAAATAACTTTTATATATGCTTATGTTGCAAGAATAAGAAAGCAATTATTGCATGCACAGTTAGCTAAATATGGCATTTTCCCAAAATATGGTTTTACAACCATAAAGGTTGGATCTTTTTGCCTGCTCATCTCAAAAATATAATTGCATACCTCTTCTTAATTTCAATTCTGCTTCTTAAATATGAGAGAACAGGTCTCCTCCAAAATATGTGGCTCATAACAACAAATGAAACAGCTGCATATCTTTTTATTCTTATTTCCCAGGAATGAATTTGTTAGGAATAACATAGGTTATCTAACGTAGTTTGGGTAAAATAATATATATAAACTATGATAGTAAGTTTAAGTGTGTGTCACTTTAAACTGCAAAGCATGTAATTTTGGGTGCGGTGTTGAACCGCCATAAGAGGGAGCAAGAGAACCTGACGATTGCTGAGGATTGACTGGTTTGATGGATTGATGGTTTGTTAACTGCATGTTTTCCCTACTGCTGAGTTGCTGAAGGAAGAGAGGAGTTTTGACTTCTTCATATCTCTACTGCAAGCAGATATATTCCTGGACTGATATTTGTAAGTTTACTGACCTCTCTTTTTCGACACTGGAATTTGCAACTGAACAATCCCTGGATGGACTGAACTAGTGAATGATATATGGACTGTTTGACTATGCTATAACTCTTACTGGAATAAACTATTTAACTAGCACTGTGTATCTGTTTTACTGAGTGTAAGCTACAAAAACGTTTATCTCACATATTTTGCCTGCCTGCCTGACTGCCGTGCAGATTCTGCTAGGGTGTATCCCTAACAGAATTAATTAATGTGCCTGTACATATAAAATGTATTTATAGGTCAGTGCATATCTCTATTGATCTTTCTGTGTATCATCTATCTATCTAATTCATTTCTCTATTTATCATATGTATGTCTCTTTCTCCAAGCTTTTAATTTTCCTCTAATGCAAACTCTATCAAGTATACACAGAATTTGAATGAGTGAATATAATTTATATATCCAGTGAATATAATTTTTAGCTCTACTCTATTTGACAAATAACAAATGTCAATTATTTATTTGCCATATAATAGATAAGTACTTGAAAACTGAATCATTATAAGATATTCACAGAAAGGCATAGAAAAATGAGTCAGAAGGACTTAAAATTCATGAAAGGCAATCTGCTATCTAAAGGACTTCTATATTATGGTAAGGTGATTTGTCCTTGTATAAAAGCGAGAACTTGGATTCTTCACTGCAAAAAGATAACCACAATCAGATGCAACATCACATGCTACGCATGTAACTACACTGGTAAGTAAGTGTGAGAGGTCATATCTGTAATATTTATTGACCAAAAAAAAAAAGTGCCCAAGAATGTATTTAGTAACACAAAAATCTAGGCTTTACAGAATAGAAGTAATCCGGTAGATTATTTAACCATAGAAAAAAAGAAATCAAATAATATTTTATTATATTTCAGGGAATACTTATCATTCCTTGTGAAGAAGACAATAGCAATACCAGTGGATTATGAATTCTACTAGACATACAGAGATTTAAATAAGCTTCAGCTACTTCTTTATGCTCACTTCAAGAAGAAATATGCTGTAGGAATACTAAAATTCGTCTGAATGACTCAACTGTTTCCTGATATAGGTGGTAGTAGGTTGACATGGGTAGAAATTGAATGAGTTCCAAGTGAGTTTAGAACAAAAAAGCAATGCTTATTCTGAATCATAGCTATAATTGTCAACTCTTAATGCCCATGGAAAGAACTCAATCTATGTAAATAAAATGAAAACTAATAGTTATTACAAGAAATAAAAATATTGGGAGGAATAGATGAATGAATTTGAGCTCAAGGAATCATGTAGATATGATAGAGTAAAACAAGGAAGCCCCTCAGACTAGATTTGGAGATCAGCTACCAGAAATTGGAATCAAACGAAGTCAAAAACAAAAGCTACAAAAGATAAGAACTACTATATGTATTACATGCTCCTTTCTATTATCACCTTTCATTGACTGTTATGTAATTCATTATATTGCAGTTGTTATCTTTCATAGCTGCCGTTTTGGACTTTGTTTATTCAATGAATTGCTTTCCTGTGACCTGTTCCATGACATTCCTATGGTAGCTGATACCCAGACCTAGGTCAGTTGCTATGAGTTGTCCCATTCCGAACATGCTCTACTGACAAAGAATAAAAACCAAATGTTAGGAATATAAGTCACCTAACAGGTATTTGGGTTAGAAATATATAAACCAGGATAAACATTTTAGTACTATATCTTTAAGGGAATGCAAGAGCATGCAATTGGGTGTGGTTTCTCAAACAGCCATAAGATGGAACCAGAAACCTAGGTTGTTTAGTCTTAGTCTGAGAAGAGGGTGTGTCTGAGTGAATATCTCTGTTTCCTTCTGTTGGAAATATTGCCATTCCTCCATTTTTCCTAATTGACTGCTATCTCTGGATTTAATGTAAGTCTGATACTGAAATGTTTTTTCACACTGGACTTTGATATTTGGATTATCCCTGGATTGAAAAACTGACTGATTTACCCATGAATGACTTTTGGACTGCTTATCTTGAACTTTGCTTAAACTGTCTGGAAGTAAAAACCTACATTTACTGTACAGTGTATCTGTGTGCTCTGTGTGTATTATTCAAACACTCCTCTCAAATACGTCTCCCTGTATGCACTCATTCTCCTAATGGGGAATTACCTCAACACTGGTTATGGGCCCAGGCCATACCAGGCTCAGATAACTGAGAGTTAGTGTGAATGCACAGTACTGTATACAGACAGCTGTTTACTGTTTAATTGTGGTTTACTATCCTGGTAAAGATGGCACAAGTTACTTCAACATGTCAATCACTGATAAGCCGGTTGGATGGAACAAACTATGTTTCCTGGTCTATGAAATACAGTCTACTTCTGCGTAGAGAAGGTCTATGGAATATAGTTCAAGATCCACCAGATGTAAATGCTTGGGATCCAGAAAATGAGGATGATGCCAAGAAGCTTGCTGACTTTATCCAGAACAACAAACGAGCTCTTTGTATAATTGGACTAACACTGAGTGACCAGCAGCTAATCCATATTCGTGGAGAAGAGTCTGCTTCTAGGTGTTGGGAGAATTTGAAGAGGATTTATGTTCATGACAGTGTAGGTGTACATATACATCTTACACGTAAACTGTTTAGAGCACATCTTCTGAAAGGTGGAGATATGTTAGCTCATTTAAACTTCATGAAAAGAACTTTTCAAGAGCTACATGAAAAAGAACTGATGTTTTCAGAGCTGCATGAAGTTTACATCATTCTTTCCTCATTGGATGAAAGTTATGATGATTATGTATCTTCACTGGAAATCCTGCCCAGAGATAAACTGACATTAACTGACATAACTGGAAGGTTGTTAGAAGAAGCAAGAAGACGGCTGGATAGAGACCAACTGAGGAAGAAACAACCACAAGAAGAGGATTTATCTTCAACTGCCTATACTGTTAGGAAATGTTTTTTCTTGTGGGGCTAGGGGACATATAGCTAGATTCTGTAAGAAGGGAAAACAACAGAATACTGGCAAACACCAGAAAGCCAAGAAGAATGTTAGTGTAGCTATGTCTAGTAATTCAACTGTAAACCATGATTTGTGGGTTGTTGATAGTGGAGCATCACAATGCATTACTAAAGATAGAAACAGGTTTGTAAAGTTGTCCACGAGTAAACAACATGTATCATTGGCAAATGGATGGAAGATGAATGCATCAGGTCAAGGTACTGCATATTGTTCTTGTATAAATGAACATTTAACTATGTTATATGTACCTAAACTGAAATTTAATTTGCTATCAGTAAGGACTTTAGTTAATATTTGTTATGTAGTAACCTTTAGGGGAGATAACTGTATAATAGAGAAAGAGGGTAAAAGTGTTACTGCTACATTAGAAAATGATTTATATGTGATACATGATGACCAGTTGAAGATGGCTAACTCAGTTTATAACAATGTTAAGCCACATGATGAATGTATACATTTACTACATAGATGTCTAGGGCACATTAATTTCAAAATGCTCAAACAAACTGTTGAATTGTCAGAGGGAGTAAAATTGAAACTCTGTAGCAAGTATTTACACTGTAATGCTTGTAGTCAAGAAAAAAGTAAGGTTACTCCAGCAAACAGACTAAATGGGTTTAAGACCAAAGAACCTTTAGAGGTTGTTTTTGCTGACATAATTGGTCCTAAGAAACCAAGTTTAGGAGGTGCCTGTTATATTTTGAGTATTATGGACCATTACTCATGATATTGTTTCTGCTATCTTATGAAAAACAAAATAGAAACATTCCAACATTTCTTTAACTGGCTAAAGTTTGCTGAGAGAAAAATGAAAAGTAAAGTAATTACTTTAGTAACTGATAATGGGACTGAATTTGTTAACAAAAGATTCCAAACTATGCTAAAATTGGCTGGTGTTGAGCATAAACGTTCTGCACCTTACAGACCACAACATAACTCATTTGTAGAACAAAGAGGGCAAACATTACAAGCCATGGCTCGCACTATGTTATCTGATTCAGGTTTACCTGAAACACTGTGGGGTGAAGCCATAATATGTGGTAACCATGTTTTGAACAATGTAGTTAATACAATAACTGGAAAATTGCCATTCATTCGTTGGAATGGCAGAAAGCCAAAGTTAAGTTACCTACACACATTTGGAGCTCCAGCATGGGTGTATATTCCCTCACAAGTAAGACTGAAAGGGCAACATAGAGCTAAGAAGTTATTTTTTGTGGGTTATGAGGCCAACCATAGATCATTTAGATTTGGGGATCAAGGCACAGCTCATGTTTATTGTAGTGCTAGTGCAAAATTTCTAGAGCACGTTGGGTGGGATAAACTGGAACAGGAATCCAGCAATGATATTATTATTGACACCCAAATAGTCCCTAAAGATGATATCAGTAAACAACAAATAGCCATTAAAGAGGAAGAACAGGAGGAAGTAGGAGAACAGGCATAGGAGGGGGTAGAAGAACAGGAGCAGGTGGCACAGGAAAGTCCACCAGTAAGCCCTGTATTACCAAGACGTTCAACCCGAGTAACACAACCACCTGATAGATATCAGGCTAGTGTTGTATGCCAAGTGAACAGAGTTCCAAGTAACTATAGAGAACTAAAACTGTATCCTGCTAAGGATCAGGCTGCTTGGCAGAAAGCAATGGATAAGGAACTAGAATCTTTAAAAAGACTGGAGGTATACAAAAATGTTAAGTTACCACCAGGTAAACATGCCATAGGATGTAAATGGATTTATAAACTGAAGACAGGTGTTGATGGGACTGTTACCCATAAAGCCAGGTTAGTATCACAAGGGTTTAATCAGACTTCTATGATGAAGTGTTTGCACCTAGTCTGAAGGCTACTACATTAAGGGCAGCATTGCCAGTGTGGGCAGCTAAGGAGAAATATATTGTAAATCATTTGAATGTAGAGACAGCTTATCTGCATGCACTGTTGCAACACACTATATATTTAAAGAAAGTGGAACCAATGTATAGTTAAAGAATTAACTAAAATAGGTTTTGTAGCTGGCATGGCTGATCCATGTTTGTTTAAAAAGGAAAGTAATGGTATAGCGTCATTATTGTTATTATTTACTGATGACATAGTATTAATCACCAAAACTGAACAAGAAACTACTGAGATAATTTCACTATTGGAAAAGAAATTTAAGATAAAACAATTAGGAGAAATCAAACAATATCTTAGTTAAAAGATAGATAGAACTAGGGGAGGATACAAGATCTCACAAGCTGATAAAATTAACCAATTACTAAAAAGTTTTAAAATGGAACTTTGTAAACTGGCTAGAACACCAATGAGCCAGGAGTTTAGCCATAGTGATGTTCAAAGTCCTGTTTTTGATAAGAACATTTATCAATCCTTGATTGGTAGTTTGTCTTATCTCAGTAATTGGTCAAGGCCAGATATCGCATACAGTGTTAATCAATTAGCGAGATTTAACACTGAGTCAACTGAAAGGCACTGGCAAGCTGCTAAACATGTTAAGATATCTGAAACAAACAATGCACTATGCATTGTATTTGTAGCCAAAAGATGAGCTGAATTTGACTGCATATGCTGATGCAAGTTTTGCTACAGACATAAATACATGAAAATCTACATCGGGCACTGCTGTATTATTGGGAAAAGTATTGATTGGATGGAGATCTATTAGACAGAAACATCTAAGTTTGTCAACGATGGAGGCTGAATTATCATGTTTGTCTTTATTTTGTACAGATTTAGTTTTGTATAAACAATTATTGATTGATATGGGGATTGATGTAAAAGATCCTATTGTGGTTTACGAAGATAATCAATCAGCAATATAGATGGCTTTAAATATTACTGTTAAAATAAGAACTAAACACACAGATTTAAGATATTTAAATGTGAGACAATGTGTGCAAAGTAAGATGATTAAGCTAGAATACTGTATGTCAGAAAACAATATAGCAGATCATTTTACAAAGGCCCAAGGCTCTATAAAGCATAAGGCGTGCTGTGAAGATTATGGACTTAGAATGTAAGTTTGTATATATTATCCTACCCAAAAGGGGGGAATGTTAGGAATATAAGTCACCTAACAGGTATTTGGGTTAGAAATATATAAACCAGGATAAACATTTTCAGACTATATCTTTAAGGGAATGCAAGAGCATGCAATTAGGTGTGGTTTCTCAAACAGCCATAAGATGGAGCCAGAAATCTAGGTTGTTTAGTCTTAGTCTCAGAAGAGGGTGTGTCTGAGTGAATATCTCTGTTTCCTTCTGTTGGAAATATTGCCATTCCTCCATTTTTCCTAATTGACTGCTATCTCTGGATTTAATGTAAGTCTGATACTGAAATGTTTTTTCACACTGGACTTTAATATTTGGATTATCCCTGGATTGAAAAACTGACTGATTTACCCATGAATGACTTTTGGACTGCTTATCTTGAACTTTGCTTAAACTGTCTGGAAGTAAAAACCTACATTTACTGTACAGTGTATCTGTGTGCTCTGTGTGTATTATTCAAACACTCCTCTCAAATACATGTATGCACTCATTCTCCTAACGGGGAATTACCTCAACACAAAAGCTGTACAAATCTCTCTTGGGAGACTCCTAATTTATGCACACAATCATATTCTATGGATCACAATTGTCTTCTGCAACACATAAGCATTACCAACATTGCATAGATCAAGTATGTTCATATACATATAGTACTCAAGCAATATGGAATAATTGTTTTATTAATTACATCCTATTTTTTGTAAATTAACAAAGACACTCTGTATATTTCCTTGAGCATTTCACTATTCAGCAACATTCTGAATCTCTCCTGAAAAATGTATGACTATATCCACCAACAAATTCCTCCCTTTCTCTTAGCTTCTGATTTACTAGCAAGCCTCAGTTGGGTTAAATAAATCACAACGAAGGTGACCTGCATGTGTGTCCTAATGCAAAGCTTGATAAAGAAAAATAATGAGAGAATTATACACAGAGGAATTTGCAACAGGTCAGGGTTATGTGTAACCCTGGTGCATGCCTTAGAATATTGCTCTGAAAACCTGTGATTCTCTAATGAATGCAAAGAAGCCCTTCATTTGCCAGGTCAATGTGGAAAGAGTTCCATATTTGAAAAACAATTCATAAAGTTCAAAATAGTGAAATGCTTCCTTTTTGTATCTCAAGGCGGGGTGTGAGCAATTTCATGAACATTAGTGAAATGAATAGATACACACTGTTAGCTGTATAGGTCAAATTAAGAGACCTGTAACAGTTTTGTTGCAGAGGATTTTTCACAACAAGCCAAATAAGGTAATTCCAGAGGAGGTAGTATTTATCTATCACTCTAAACCCACACTGATACAGTTTAATCTTTGATTTAGTAGATTGTGCTGAGGACAGTGTATACTATCATATACTTTGCTTTGGAAGATGGATGAATAGAATGCACATTTTTGTAACTTAGTTATAGAATAAGACTTGGCTGTAATGTGCCTCAATGCTTCATTCCGCAAAAGGCATAAAATACAGCTATCAAAGGAAAAAAATAAGTATAATATTGGAAAGCAACAGAAGAGGGGAATATAGAAGAGAGTCATAGAGGTAGAGAGACAAGGGGGTAAAAAGGGGAGAGAGAAAAAGAGAGGGAAGAAGAAAAGGAAAAGACAGAAAAGGACAGAAACAAGATATAGAGAAACAGGGCCTATTTAGAGATAATGGGTAAAAATTTAACTGAAAAAGGGATTCTGTAAAGGTACATAAGAATTGTATTGTTATATTAGTAATAGAAATAATTTTAGAAAATTGGAAACAATGTATGATTAAAATGAGGGATAAAATAGTTACTGTAATCTAGTGAAATGTTTGTTAATAAAATAAATGAAATAAAATAAATGAGAAAATTGAATTAGGAAGGGACGGGAACATTTTAATTAGTTAATGTTTTATAAAATATAAGTGAAGCGGGGTGGGGGTGGGGATTAATATAGTGTGTATTTTAAGAATGTTCCAAGCAGAATCTGAATGGAAGTTATGTATTATATTGAATGTTATAACTCTAAGGTATATATTGAAGCTTAAATAAGAGTTAAATGGATAACATTAAAAGATATAAAGGTGTCATACTCCAATCAGCAACTACAGGATAAACTTTGTTTAATGAGAGAAGATAATATGAAATTGAAACAGGACAGACAAAAAGTATAAATATATAGTGATTTGAACTGGGATGAGATAATTACAATAAAATTGAGAAAATTAAAAGAGGGCAAAAGCTATGTAGAAGATGTAAAACAGTAATAAGATTTGGAATAGAACACAAAAAATGAGCATGAAATTGAATTTGTGTCTGTACAAAGAAATGTAACCCGGGATTATGCTACTTTCAAAAAAAGATGTTTTATTTGGTTGTTTGTTTTTTTTTGTGAAAACTCAAATAAAATTTACAAAAAAAAGAAAGAAAAAAAAAGGCAGAGAGCATTTGAGAATAAGGTGAAAAAATAATTTTAAAAATCACATATAAGCAAATAATCAGTTATTATTTAGAATGAGGACTAAATCAATGATTTGAATTCTCTCTTTCTCTCTTTTATTCACACAGAACAGATACCAGATTATATCAAAAATGTTACATAAGATCTCAAATTCTATAAGCACTATTTCATTTCTACAAAGCTCTTGTTGTTTAAAGATAAACAACATTCTTCCACTTTAACACCTTGGTTTTAAAATAAAGTCCTTTACATTCCTAGCTATTTAGATTGCAAGAGGCATTTTACAGAGAACAAAAGTTACTGCATAGATCAATGACAACTGAATCACATTCATACATCATTTACAGATTGTGTAACAATTCTATACAATAGGATAACTAACTCCCACATCTATTAAATCAATGAACTCATTTTGTTGAAAATCCATGGCTCAGGATGGGAAAAGATACCCAACTTTTTTTTTTCTCACAACACAAAGCAGAAAAGCAAACCAGTCTACTTTTGACAGATAGCAATACCGAGAAATAAGAAAGCAATCATCACTCGGAGGAGAATTTAGGAAAGCAAAACAAATTGTTTGCCACTTTAATGGGGATAATGAAAAGCAGTAAGCAATACCAAGCCCACCAAGTCTTTGGAGAAGGAATGAATCTCAGTTAAACTTTGCTACAAATGTGCAAAGATTATAAGTTTATAGTCTATATATCTATAGATAGATAGATAGATAGATAGATAGATAGATAGATAGATAGATAGATAGATAGATAGA
>NW_020769329.1:3429694-3477046 GCF_900518735.1 Pseudonaja textilis | reverse complement strand
AGATAGATAGATAGATAGATAGATAGATAGATAGATAGATAGATAGACAGACAGACAGACAGACAGATAGATAGATATAGATATAGATATGTGCTCAGAGGACACTGTTCCACAATATCTCATACTGTCTGTTTTGGAGCACCACATCTATATTCCAAAGAGGAGAGCTTTCTCCATTTATGTAGAAGACTATTGCACCTGCCATGTTGATTCTCAATCCTTTTAAGGATTGACTAGGTATTATGAAGTAGATTTATCAGTGGTATTTGAAAACTGGCCTGGAATTCCCAAAATCTAGTCCAAGTTGCCTCAGAAGTAGTCTAATCTGATTTAATGCACAAATCTGAAGCAGTGTTTAGAAAAGAATGTACTTTAATTTAGAAAACAAAAGTGGTGCATTTTTCCTCCTGTTATAATAGGATGGAATTTCCAATTCTTTTTGTTAAAACTGGTGCAGGACTTTTCAATTTAAAGTTACATAATGTTAAGACTTATGGGGAGATTTTCTTCTATACATATATGTAATAGCAAAATTGTGGTTTTCTCTTAATAGATCAGCACCTTTCTACTGCTTAAGTCATTACGTTTGTTCAAACTGACTTCAATTTCTTTTTGTTTCTTGCTGTAAATGTTTGAGAGGTTATGGAACCCTCACTTTTCAGCAAGTTGGCTTGTTTCCATAAGCTGATTTTTTTTTTCAAAAATCAGATTTGCTATCATGTTCACTGACTGTATGAGAATACTTGTATTTAGCAGCATTGCAGAGCTTTGAAACAACACAGCATGATGAATCTCCTTTCAATCATAGCCTTTCTCCGGCTCTAAACAAAGGCAGGGAGGCTCTGTACAGATTCACAAACAAAACAATTTATGCTTTCTTTTACTGGCAAGGAATGACACTGAGACTTATTGTATATTCTCATTGGAGGAGGATGGGCAGATAGAGAATAGTACAAAGAGACAAATTTTCAAAAATACCCAGAATGACCTAATCATATCAGACAGGATTCTGGAGAGAAGCTGAATAATGGAGGTTCTGATTAGTAAGTAAAGGCTAAAATGATTTTGACACTTTTGCTGGTAATTAAGGTAGACTTTATTCTATCTAAAGTAAATCTAGTTGGTAAATATGGCCTGTACTGAGAGTTTGCAACAGGTAGAATGTTTGATAAAACTGGAAGATTCCTAGAGGACAAAACCTGGAAAAGAAGAATGTTGAAGAGGAATAGGATTATGAGGCACTGCTTCTCAATCATTGCAACTTTAAGATGTGTGGACTTTCAGAATTCTCCAGCCTGCATGCTGCTAATCCTAAATGGAGTTAAAAATAAATGGAAGAGAAATCAAAAGTTCATCTGCTGCAAGCTAATTAGCTCTTCATTCTGAGAATGGATAGTAAAATGCCAACTAACTTTGTTAAGACCTTTCCTTAGATGTCAAGTGATAAATAAGAGTAGGACTAAATTAGGAACTGAGGAGAAGAATGCATATATGTTAGGAACACACATAAATGTTAGGCTTTAGTCATATGGTATGAAGATTTGTGTACTTTGAATGTTTTTGAAAACAAATGCAGGTCTAGAGAAAAAAAATGGATAAAATGCAGAAAGGCTTTGCAATCACTAAAGAGTTAAAAAAAGTTAGACAGGAAAAATGAAAGTGATTGAATTGTTTTGGAATGTTCATGTTTCTGATGGTTTCTAAACAAAATGATTTTTTTAAAAATACAGAAAGTGGGGTGGTTTTGGCTGTTTTACTCAGAAAATGCCCCACAGAGAGAATTTTATGAAGATCCAGAATGGGAATCAGGTATGTGTAGATCTACCTGAATAGCATTTCTTTTTCACTTCATGTTAAATTCATGAAAACTTATTCAAAGTTATCCTTTTCTATATTGGGATATGGACTTTGGCTAAAACACACCCTACAAATCAGCCATTTGGGAAACTGTATTCTGATAACAACATACACTTTTTATTGATAAATATTTGAAACCTGCAAAAATGTCATTTTTTAAATATTTCCAAATAAAGACTCAATTCCCTTATTGTTAATGATTGAGATACCATTAATATAAATGAGTTTTGTTGAAAGGAGATGTAAAGAAGATAGAAAAGGAAATTCTACTCAGCAAGAAACAGGAATGGAGAGAAAGAAGAATAAAACAACTTGAAGTTACAAAAATATTAATCAATAATTCACAATCTGTTTAAAAAATATAATTCAGTCACTCCCTAGTAATCCCACAACAGCCTTTGCAATCTATCTCTCAGTGCCTCTGCTAAACAACATATAATGTTCTTTAATAATATAATACTCAATAAAGAATTGGGAATTCTTTTAAAATGACAAAGCCACACACTTATAAGTAACGAATTTAACTTCTTTTGCAGAGCTTCAGGGCTTCCAATTTCATGGTGACTGAAGATATAAATTATGAGATTTGTATTAATATGCTTTATTTCTTATAATAAGTTCAATATAACTTCCAATCTCATATTTCAGTTGTAGAATTATAGCATGAATAAATTTCTCTAAGTGGACTAACATACAGTATAAGATCTAGAGTGGTAAGAGATGGCAAGCGCAAACACAAAAGTTTTATAACTGTTTATTTATTTTTTAGTTCATTTGTTTTTTGCAATGGTAGAATCACTACTTATTGTTATAAATGAAGTCCATGTCTGTCCATTCAAGTCAGTCATAACTACTGGATTAGTTTCCTTGGCAAGATATACAAAGTTTCCTTTCTATGGCTAAGAGAGAACAGCTGGCCTCAGATTGATAGTTTCTTGATTTCTAGCCTATTGCCTTACAAAATTATCATTATTTTTTATAATGTCTTCAAAAATGCAACAGGAAAAAAATAGAATATTAATCCTGCCAAATATGTTCAGACAACATACCTCAGATGGAAGTTGTAATCTGCTGTCCATGCCTGACTTATAAACTGCTTCACAATGCTTTACAGCCTTCTCAAACAGTTTACAGAGTCAGCATATTGCCTTCAACAATCTGGTTCCTCATTTTACTGACTTTGGAAGGATGGAAGGCTGAATCAACTTTGAGACAGTGAGAATTGGACTGCCATACTATTGGCAGCTGGCAGTCAGCAAAAGTAGCCTACAATACTGCAATCTAAGCACTGCGCCACTGCGGCTCTTGGGAAAAACAGTACTAGGTTTATAAAAACTATTATCCGGCTAAAAGCCATTCTTTTTGTGGCAAAAAAGCTATTATCTAAACTTATTTCCTCTGGGTTCAGGTGAGGTTTATGATAGGAAAAAAAATAACAATAGCATTTAAACTTATATATTGCCCCATAGTACTTTACATCACTCTCTGAGTATGCAAATTGCCCCCAACAATCTAGGTCCTCATTTGTCTTATGTCAGAAGGCTGAGCCAACCTTGAGTCCTGTCAAGATCAAACTCCAGGCTATGAGCAGAGTTTGCCTGAAAAACTCCATTCTAACCTCTGCACCAGCCGGGCTTTTCCTAAAATGACCTTAGCAGAAGAAGAAATATGTGCCTCTCCTTGACCTCTCACTTTTGTCAACTTTGATATCCTCCTGGAATGGCTGTTTAAGCTTTGAGATAGACAATGTTGTCATATTATACCTATTATCAGAGAATAATCCTGCAGTAGTGTGCCTTAGTCTCTGGCAGTTATATGATGTGGTATCACAGGACAGAATTTTGTCCCCAGAGGATATAAAGTGGAAGAGTAGGTCATGGGCTGTAAACTAAATGCACCCCATGAAGTATTTTACAGCCCTTAGAATTGTCTCCTGGATTACAACTACTTTAAGCCCACTCTGCATTGTCTATAATACAAACTGTGGTTTATTAATGAATTGTGGTAGCAAACCATTAATATGTGAGTTGACACAGGCATTAATCATTTCAATGAATGAAGTTCTAAATATGCATTTTTGTACACTTATAGTGCACATACATTTTATACACTAATACATAAATTTTGTAAACACTTTTCTTGAGACATAATATTTTTTTCCTAAAGCAATGTATTTCCTAAAGCTAATATATTTTTCAATATTATTATCTACCACAGACAGTTTTTGTGTGCACTTATCTCTAAATTTTGCATTTATTTCATGCAATTTTATCTAATATGCATGTTTTAGTATACATTTATTTTCTGGAAAACTGCATTGCAAAACTCAGAAAAAAAATGAATATGGAAAGATAATTGTGCTTCAGGTCATATATTGTTTCATGAACTAGTACCAAACATGTTTACATTAAAATTCAACACAAGCAAGATTTTCTTCCATTCCTGTTAATCATAAACAAATTAAAGATTAATCTTTAGATAATAATATCTCCAGTAGCACTATAAAATTTCATTATGCCTATTTCAATCATTCTTTTTGTTATTTATATTTTTAATGTGAAAAATTGCTATGGAAGACTGCCAGTATAAATAGCTGGTTTATTATGTATTTTTGACTGTATTAAGAAAGATACTTTTACACATTTTTTTTAGCTTTAAAGAAATGTTTTTTTTTTATCTGCCAAAGAAGCTGGGGAGTCATCCTTCATGGTTGGAAGACAGTTACTTAGCTAAGTCCTTCTTTTGAGTATCTGTACAGGAAAGCTATGAAATTCAGAAGGGCTGCACATCATTGAAAGTTGTTCAGTTTTTGAAACTTGAAACAAAAGCATTATTTTACAGACAGGATCAAATTCCCCAAATAGGAGAAAGAAGGATTTAGGAAGAAAATTTTTGTTAAGAAGACAGAAATATACTTGATAGGTGGGGTAGAACAACAGGAGGAACAGAGACAGCTGAGAATAGAAGAAGGGGTGAAAAACAGTTGATCAAATCCCTATGTGTCTTTGCCAACAGAAAAAGAGACAGCAAGAGCAATGGATAGAAGCATTTAAAATAAGAGTTCATTTCTAGAAAGAAAGGTTTTTCAAAAAGCTGGGGATCTATCTTATCTTTGCTGCAAAGAAATAAGCCTGTGGTCTTGTGATATAGACAGACTGAAATTTGTCTCAATGGGATTGTCCCAATTTTCTTTTGTTGGCAGCTATTCTGACATAGAACAGAACAAAACAGAATAGAATAGAATTCTTTATTGGCCAAGTATGACTGGACACATGGAATTTGTCTTGGTGCAAATGCTCTCAGTGTACATAAAAGAAAAGTTACATTCATAAAGAGTCAAGAATCATAAGGTACAACACTTAATGATAGTCATAGGGTACAATAAGCAATCAAATCATACTAGGAAACAGTCAGTATAAATTGTAAGGATACAAACGACAAAGTTAGTGTCATACAGTCATAAGTGGGAGCAGATGGGTGATAAGGAGTGATGAGAAGATTAATAGTAATAGTAATGCAGACTATGTAAATAGTTGGACAGTGTTGAGGGAATTATTTGTTTAGCAGAGTGATGGCATTCGGGGAAAAAAACTGTCCTTGTGTCTAGTTGTTCTGGTGTGCAGTGCTCTATAGCTAGAGCACACAGCACATGTCTAGTGATTTATTGAAGATGGGGGCCAATTGGTCAGCACAGACTTTTAAGCAAAAAGGAGTTATCTTGTCTGGCCCAGGTGCTTTTCCTGACTTTTGTCTGTGAAATAGATCTTGCACTTCTTTTTCTATGATCACCAGAGGTTGTGAACCCAGTGGGTTGGGATCAGTTGTAGGAGGCTTGGCTGTTGTTGGTGTGTTTGAGCTGGGGAAATAGGTGGCTATAGTTTCCTTTCAAACCTGCAGTAAAACACATTCAGGTCATCTGCTAGTTGTTGATTTCCTTCTGCCTGGGAAGGTTTGCTGTAGCCAGTGAAGTTTTAAAGAGTTTTCTACATGTTTGCTGGTTCATTTGTTGAGAACTAATTCCTTAACTTTTCAGAGTAGCTTCTTTTTGCTGCTCTGATCTCTCTTGTTAATATGTTTCTGGCCTGATTGTATAGCATTCTGTCACCTTTTCTGTAGACTTCCTCTTTAGAATGATGTAGCTGCTTAAGTTTAGCTGTGAACCAAGGTTTATTGTTACTGTATATTCGCAGGTTCCTTGTTGGTACACATAAGTCTTTGCAGAAGCTGAGATATGATGTTATGGTATTTGTGAGCTCGTCTTGGTCTGCAGAGGTATCTTCAAAAACATTCCAATCAGTGAATCAAGGCAAGCCTGGAACTTCAGCTTTGCCTTATCAGCTTTGCCTTATACTCACTGATTTAATTGTTGGTTTCATGGTTTCATGGCACCTGTAGGCAGGTGCAAGGTGAATCATGCAGTGATAGCTAGGAAGGTTAGCAAGAATATAGTCTGTTTGTCCTCACCCCAAACAAGAAAGTCCTATGCCTACAGCAATCATGTTAAAAAATGTGAAATGAACATATGACCATTCATATGTCAGCTATGTATATGTAAAAGCATGCAAGTCTATGGATATGATGCATATTCTCTTCTGCAAGAGAAGAAGGTTGAAAGTAATGATTTTCATATTAAAGCAAGATTATTTCAGAAAACATGCAGACAAATGGTTTAATCTAATTCAGAGGCCACTATCCTTAGAAGTACCTAGAAAAGTACAGATAACAGATAATCAGAGTTGGAAAGGACCTTGTAGGTCATCCAGTCCAAACTCTCGCCCAAGCAGCAGACCCTATATCATTTCTGACAAATGGCAGTCCAATCTCTTCTTGAAAGTCTCAAGTGATGATGCTCCCACAAGTTCCGAGGGCAAGCTGTTCCATTGGTTGATTGTTCTCACTGTCAGAAAGTTTCTCCTTATTTCCAGGTTAGATCTCTCCTTGTTCAGTTTCCATCCATTATTCCCTGTCTGGCCTACAGGAGCTTGAGAAAATAGCTTGACCCCTTCCTCTCTGTGGCAGCCCCTCAAATATTGGAACACTACTATCATGTATCCCCTGATCCTTCTTTTCACTAGATAAGTCATGCCCAGTTCCTGTAACCGTTCTTCATATGTTTTAGTCTCCAGTTCCCTAATCATCCTTGTTGCTCTTCTCTGTACTTTTTCTAGAGTCTCAACATCTTTTTTGTAATGTGGTGACCACAAGTGGATGCAGTACTCTAGGTGTGGTTTTACTGAGACTTTATAAAGTGGTATTACTACCTCACTTGAGCTTGATTGTATCCCTCTATTAATGCAATTTAGGATTGCATTAGCTTTTTGGATGCTGCTGCACATTGTTGTCTCATATTTAGCTGGTTGTCCATTAAGACTCCAAGATCCCTCTCACAGTTACTGCTATTGAGCCTGGTTTCACCCAGTCTATATGTGTACTTTTATTTTTTTTTGCCTAAGTGTAGGTCTTTACTTTTCTCTACATTGAATTTCATTTTGTTAGATATGCCCAGTGTTCTAGTCTGTCAAGATCCATCTGGATCTTGAGCCTATCTTCTTGGGTGTTAGCTATTCCTGCCAACTTAGTATCATCTGCAAATTTGGTAAGTTCTCCCTCATCAAAGTCATTAATGAAGATATTGAAGAGTACTGGGCCTAAGATAGAACCTTGTGGCACCCCACTTCCCTCCATGTAGACTTAGACCCATTAAGGACTACTCACTGAGTATGGTTTGTCAGCCAGTCGCGAGTCCATCTAGTGGTGCTGCTATCTATTCCACTTTTTTCTAGCTTACCAAGAAGTAGGTTGTGGTCTATTTTGTCAAATGCCTTGCTGAAATCTAAGTACATTATGTCCACAGTATTTCACTGGTCTACTAATTTAGTCACTATGTTGAAGAATGAAATAAGATTGGTTTGGCATGATCTGTTTTTAACAAACCTGTGCTGACTGCGAGTTATTACTTTATTTGTTTCTAGATGTTGGCAGATCTGTTTTTTATTATCCTTTCCAGTATCTTCCTGGGTATTGATGTTAGGCTGATTGGTCTGTAGTTTCCTGGGTCTGTTTTATTTTTTCCTTTTTTGAAGATAGGAACCACATCCGCTCTTTTCCAGTCCTCTGGTAGTTCTCTGATGCTCCAGGATATTTGAAAGATATGGTGCAGTGGTTCTGAGATGACCTCTGCCAGCTCCTTTAAAACTCTGGGATGTAATCCATCAGACCCTGGTGATTTGTGTTCATCAAAATCAGACAGGTGTTCTTTTACTTTTTTTTTTTTTTTGCTTATTTTAACTTTTATTTCTGGTCTGTCTTTTACAGTTATGTTTTTGGTGGGTTGAGCTATAGTTTCTTTTTGCATGAAGACAGATGCAAAGAATGAGTTAAGCAGTTCTGCTTTCTCTCTGTTGCCTCTTACTTCCTTGCCATCTTCTCTCTTTAGTGGATCAACTATTTCCTTGATTTTTTTCTTGTTATTTATATGTTAGAAGAAACTTTTTTTTATTATCTTTGACTTTTGTTGCAAGTTTTTGTTTGTTCTGAGCCTTTGCTTTCCTGCCTTCATCTTTGCAGATTCTGGCTATCTTCTGATTTTAGTCTTAGTTGTATGTCCCTCTTTCCATTTTTTTGTACTTTTTCTTTCAATTTGCCAGGCAGATCTTTGTGCAGCCATGCTGGTTTCTTCTTGGATTTCTTGTTTTTCTTTCTCAGTGGTATTGTGCTGGTCTGGGCTTCTATGATGATACTTTTCAGAGTTTCCCAAGTACTTATGATAAATGATAAAATACTTAGAAAATAAGATGTAATTCTTCTGAAGACTGTGGCCAAGTGTTGGAGAAACTCACAGAGATGATCTTGGGGAAATAATAGTTGGAAAACATACATTATACCTGTGAAACAGAGAAAATGTCAAGGTTCTTTTACTATATCCATAAAGTAATCCTTTGGTCAGACTGGTAGATTTCATTGTTAATGTGGATAGTGATAGGAGGGTTCAAAGTCCAAAATAGTTTCTCCAGTCCGCATTTTTGTACTGCTAGACAAAGCTTTTAAGTTCTGTCCAGAATGCATATTGCTCCTTAACCCATTCTCAAAAAATAAATCCTCAATTTTAGCTTCAAAGGTAGGCATGACAATAGGACAATAACTTTTGTAGCTAAATCACTTGAATAAAGAGATGTGCTTCATTCCTGCTAAGCAAAATGGGCTGCTACTGCTTCAAAGTCTTGGACTATTGCTTCTTGACTTTTGGGAAACAGGCATTTCCTCCAGTCATAGAAAGAAAGCAAAAAAAAAAAGTTATTCCACTATTGATGCTTAATAGTCTCTAATACAAAGGGTTGGAGTATAGGGAGTGTAACATATCCCAGACTGTCTGATTTCCTACTGTCCTTGTAGGAAATAATAATAATAAGCTTTTAAATCGTTTCTTTTAAAAATAATTATGCTGCTTCAGTAATTTGTATTGGGTTTCTAGCTCACCATTCTGCTAAGTATGCTCTCACAAGGCTGAAGGACGTGTACTTCCAGACAAGGAGTTTGTCCTTGACAACAAGTATAAGAATTCTTGGAGCTGGTATGAAAAGCAAACTCTTTCTTTAAATCAAACTTGAGTGAAATATTTCTACCGTCCTTGTTCCCAAGTACAGAATGCTGTTAATAATGAGAGTTGGGTGTTGATGTCTCTTGTGTAATAGATTTGGGTTGGGGGATGTTTGAATTACTTTAAAACTTCATAAAGCATCATTTTTCCTTTCTTCTGTAAAGATTCTCAACATGGCGAGAAGTTAGTGGTGTTGAAGTTGCCCTGAAGTCTTTCGCTATCTTCAGCAAGACAGGAAACACATTACTTTAAACTGAAAAGTAGAAGTATTATGGTCTAGCTGGTATATCAAAGTCTCTATTGCCTAAGAAAGCCAAGCCATCTAAATATTAGTCTAATGTAGGAAGTGACACCATTCAAACTAGTTGGGTTCTATGAAGTGGTAAAACTGAAGAAGTCAACTAGATCAAGGAAATATCAGAGACATAATAATAATATCCAGAGAGATCAACAACAAGGTGAGCTAGAGAAAAAGTGGGATAAGTGGTAGTGCACACAATCTGAGGCCAAGTGGCTTCAGCAGATAGGGACTTAGTGGACTTTGGGGAAACAGGCCATGCCGGAATGAAATTCAAATGAAAGATCTTTATTAGGAAAAAAAAAAGACAGTTTATGCCCACATGCCAAGAGGGCATTTTACTCCTAAGATGCTGAAATTGTGAAATGGGCTTATAATGGCAATACAGGTAGTCCTCAACTTACAACCGCAATTGAGCCAAGAATTTATGTTGCTGAATAAGAAATGTGTTGAGTGAGTTTTGCCCCATTTTACAACTTTTGCTGCTGTATTTGTTAAGTGAATCACTGCAGTTGTTAAATTAGTAACACAGTTGAACCTGGCTTCCCCACTGACTTGTCAGAAGATCACAAAAGGGGATCACATGACCCCAGGACATTGCAACTGTCATATATATGAACCAGTTGTCAAATATCTGAATGTAAATCATGTGACCATTGGGATGCTGCAATGGTCATGTGGAAAATGGCCATAAGTCACTTTTTAGTGCCATTGTAACTCTGGATGGTCACCAAACTAGTCAGCCTAGGTCTAACTGTAGATTCAAAAGCTGGATGCTGTAATAGCAGGTGAGGTCTTCTGATAATATATTTATGCAATTTTGAAAAAGGATCAAGAGAAAAAATAATTAAGGAAAAAGCAAAAAGCAAAAAGAAATAAGAAAGACAATCAGCTCAGTGAAAAATGACCTAACTTCATAAATAAATAAATAAAATCAAAGGTTTTTGAAGCAGCCACTTGGAAAAATGTGAGAGTCCTGACAAAAACTTGTCCACGTTGTACAATGTCCCAAACATGGCTGTATGCAGGTATATATAACCACGATAAATTATTGATGGATGTGAACTATTTCAATAACTGAATAGATTTGAAATGCCTAAAACAAAGTAAGATGACAGAAAACAGTATATTATATCACAAGAGCAAGGCGAATCAATGGACAAGATAATGAGCACTACTGGATAAAGAAAGTCAACAAAACCTGAAGGTTATAACACTGTTGTCAACAAGATGATGGTTCCTGATTGTTTCAGAGACTGATTACAAAGAAGTTCACAAGTAAAATGCAGCAACAGATAATGCTCTCAAAACAAAGAGATGTTTTGTCAGAAACGCGCTTATCTAGGGCAACAATAACCAAGACAGTTTTCTCACAACAAGGGTAAGTATCTCATATGTTGCACAGAAAACATATGCCAAGAAGATAGCAAGATCTCTTCCAGCTGTAAATGTTCAAAGGGTATTGCCTCAAAGTGTAAACATTGGAGCTCTCCAATTAGAAATACCACTGAAGTAACTATCACAGCTAAACTTCTACTAACTGTGCAAAATGGGTCATTTTGAAGAAACGACTGTGCAAGCATGAGATGAGCATTTTTTAATAGTATAGTGTTGCAGTAAATGAGGTCTTGGCCTTATTACTGGATCAAAGATCCAGTCTCTGTGAATCCTTGATGATTCTGTCCTGCTTAGGAGTAACATTTCAGCAAATTAAAATTGCATGTCACAGCATTTCTCAGTGTGAATTCTGGATTAATTTCTCCATTAGTATTATATTAAGGTAATTTTGTCCTTATTTGGTATTGCATCCTCCCATGATCTCATTAGGATGGGATGACTAAAAGGAGAAAGTATTTTTTATATAAAACTGAAGTACTAAAATGATGATAAATTATTCCAGACTTTATTTTTTTGCAAACATAATAGCTATGGGAACTCTTGTGGTATAACAGGCTTTTGAATAGTTGCATTTATGATTTAACTGTGGTTATTTCTTTCCCTTTGTGAATCTTCTTTTTCTTTTTCCCTTGAGTTTGTATTTTATAGAAAGCATTCACTTTTTGTTAAAAATTATTATGTATAGCAAGTATAAGAATTCCTAGTTAGAATATGAAGAGAAGACCGTTTTCTGAAATTAGATATGAGTGGAAGGTTCTCAAATTGTTGAGGAATTATTCCTCTATTGATATGATTTTGCCTTGCAGTTTGCACATATTGCTAGAGATTCTGAAGTGAACATTTTGGGCATCACTCAGACCATATTTACTGATCCTTGTCATTACCTATGGTGAATATGGTGAAGAGTTGTGGTGGCACAAAAATTAGAATGCAGTACTGCAGGTTACTTCTGCTGACTGGTGGTTGCCCTGCACTTTGGCAGTTTGAGTCTCACTGGTTCAAGATTGAGCCAGTCTTCCATCCTTCTGAGGTTGGTAAAATGAGGACCCAGATTGTTGGGGAAAATATCCTGACTATGTAAACCAATATAAGTCTAAGTGCTATTGCTATCTCATGCAGAGACTTTGAAAACTTCTGAGCATCTGTGAATTACAGGGATAAGTAAATAGCAATCAACAAATGTTGTTTAAAAGTATCATGGCTGGCAATATTATGATATTCTCATTCAGTTTTCCATAATCTCAGGGGGATCCCAACATTTTATGAAATGTAGGTTGAATGAAGATGAAATTCAGTTGTCTAAGATTTCTTCACTTGTTTCCATATGACATAAGTATGTAATGAAAAGTCTGTTCAATGTTAGGAATGCAGTAAGATAGCTAATATCCCATGACTCTTGGAAACACAGAGGTAACTGCATTTATATCTGGCTTCTTCTTGTAGGCTATAAATGCACAATTTTGTTTCCAAGGAGTAAGAAGTATTGCTGTTTTATTATAGGTCTTTATATTGTTAAAAATACCATTCAGTTATTTTCATAGAACTGCAGGTAGCTTTCAACTTACGACCACAATTGAGTCAAAATTTATGTTAAGTTTGTTAAGGGAGTTTTGCCCCATTTTACAACTTTTCTTGCCACACTTTTTAAATGAATCACTGCAGTTGTGAAGTTAGTAACCCGGTTGTTAAGTGAATCTGGCTTCCCTGCTGACTTTGCTTTCAGAAGGTCACAAAAGGTGATCACATGATCTTGGGACACAGCAAAGGTCATAAATATGAACCAGTTGCCAAGCATCTAAATTTTGATCACATGATCGTGGGGTTGCTGCAAAGGTTGTAACTATGAAAAACAGTCCTAAGTCACATTTTTCAGAGATGTTGTAACTTTGAATGGTCACTAAATTGAACTGTTGTAAGTCAAGGACTACCTGTATTGAGTGTCCATCAACCCTAAGAGCTACTGCAGTTTTGACTCTAGAAAAGGGAAATTTGACTCCACTTGCTAATTCAGAACAAGATGTCGTCTCTGAGTCTAATATGCATTATGGTATGCTATAAAGAAGAATTGCCATTACATTGCATAGGGATTCTGAGAGAAAGATGGTTAATAACATTAATTTATTTGCAGCTGTTGCTTTAATATTGTCATAATTTCTACAGCTTTTTATATGATACAAAAATATAAATGCATGGGAACATTTAAAAATACATTGTTATTCCTTTAAAAAAAGTGGGGGGGGAGATGTATCGGAGGGAAACAGTGTGTCGGAAAAGGCAGAACTTGAGCAAGATATCATATAACAATTCAATTGATTCCAGCATAAACTATGTGCAGTTAACTTGGTCTAAATCCAGGCCTACAAAGACTCTAATGCAAATTAATTGAATATATTGTTGAATGTTTGTTGATGAAGATAATTGGAGATTGTTTTGTATTATATATCGGATATGAAGCATAAATATGGCAGGTCTACACACTATTTTGAACCAAAAGAGAAATTTGGAAACAAATCAATTTTGCCTTGAATGTCAATAAAACATGAATCAATAAAATGCATTTAATGATGAGCTTTGGCAACATCATTCTGCAAAAGAATTGAAACTTGAAATAGAGCCAAATATGACAAGTAAAAGAAAAGTGAATACACAGTATCAATCATTCTTGCTCAATTTGGCTGCAACTGTGCTTATGAACTATAGCTGAAATTGGGATGGATATACATATTCAGGCAGTCATAGTGTCTTCATGGCTGTATCACATTGTGTTAAGGCCTTTTCAGTTTATTATATGGCCATCCTTTTTCCTTCTGTCCAGGCCACTTTTTACAGGGGCACAATTGAGAGCATTTTAACAAACTGCATCACTGTTAGGTTTTGTGGTAGCAGTGTCTCAGATAGAAAGTCCATACAGAGAGTGGTAAGTACAGCTGAGAAGATTATAGGAAGATCACTTCCTGTTATTTAGGCTACTGCTTGTGTTATGTGATTAGAGCTCAAAGCATTGTTTGAGACCCCACACACCCACTTTATGGTCTGTTTCTGTTGTTCCCCTCTAGGAGGAGGTTTCAAAGTATTTCTAGCAGGACTATCAGATTCTGTAAGGGCTTTGTTCTCTATGCCATCTGTCTGGTAAACTCACAAGATTTATTTTTCTTGCCATGTACACGTATACATCCAAACGAGACTATGTTGTTTCCCTGTGTCATGTAATATATGCATAATTTTGCATTTATTTATTTATCTATTTTGTCATGTTTATGTAGTGTATATTGGAAGTGGTGACCCTTTGAGAGCTGTATGCAACAAAATTTTATTTTAATGTATGCCGATTAGTGTACATGCAAAATGACAATAAGGTTATTCTAAATATTAAGTCTAAGTCTATTCTGTCTGTTAGAAAGGTTTCATACACACACTCACACACACATACAAATGACATGGATCTAGCATCCTCTATGTAGACAGATAGACATAGAGATATATAAACTGCAGTTTTGCACTGAAGCGTTGCAGAATGTTTTTGTACCTTTATGGCAGTGGAAGCAATCTGAATATGGTGAAGTCTTCTCAGGGTGCTGTCCCTGTCAATAAAGTAAGAGGCCGCCAGCTGGTGTAGTGTTTCCAGAGTCACCATGGTACTGTTAATGCTGGGATCACTTGTTTCTGTTCGTTTACTCAGCTTCCGCTTGTCCACAAAAATTGTGAGAGACTCTTCTCCTATGCAAGAAATAGCACAAAAAAAGTCAAAGAAGTTTATAGCACTTATTTTGTCTTTTTTTCATTTTTTATGACATAACTAGCATTAATCCTATGCACCTCATCTGCAAGGAAATTACTAGAAGTAGGAACTCTGGCATGAAAAATATCTAGGTAGTTAGAGGACAATTTTGCTTGGTCTACATTTTAAACAAACCAAAAGACAATTATGCTTCCAAATTCACATTTTTTTCCTATAATGTTTACTACTTTCCATACTTTGACATTGCTGTTCATCAATTAAAAGTGAAGGTATACTAAAGGTATACACAAAATATCTATGTTAATTAAAGTAATACATCAGTTGTTTTCTATTATAGAATGAGTATATAAAAATGAGTATATGCGAAAACAATGCACAGCCAAAGCATGTTTCATATATGTTAGGATCATTTTCTTGGGTGTTGCTGTTTGCTTTGCGCCACAATCTAATGCAGATATGAAGTGAACATGTTGAACTATTCATATTCATTGATTGTAGATTCTGATCATAATATATTTACTTAGTAAGATTCTAGAAATAACGTTGGGAATTACTCTTATCTAAAGCCTAATAGGATCAATAACAAGCTAACATAAGCTATTGCTTATCTCTAACTAGCTTTAAATATGTATAGCTTTATTTCATATTCTTCATCTATGCTGTGCAATGGTGGGATTCAATTTTTTTTACTACTGGTTCTGTGGGCATCGCTCAGTGGGTGTGGCAGGGAAAGGATACAAGGGATTCAACCGGTGTTCCTACCGGTTCAGTACTTACGCTGTGCATGCATGTAATACAATGAAAGCTATGCCTCCTGACAGCTGATAAGTGCTGCAAGTGGGTGCGCAGCATTTGAAAAAAAAACCTTTTTTATTGATTTTTCAGCCTCAGCTGTGCCATGCAAAGCAAAAAGGTTGAAAAAGCAGGAAATAAAGAGGGAGGGCAAGTGGGCCCAGCAGCAGCAGATGCAGAAACGGTTCTGTATCTGATGCTCTTCAGAGCTACCGGTTCTACAAAGCCGGGCAGAACCGGTAGCATCCCACCCCTGGAAGGATACTGTAAAATCTCCAGTCAGAGGTGGTATTTGCCAGTTCTCTGAACTACTCAAAATTTCCGCTACCAAATCTCTAGAACTGGTCAGAACCTGCTGAATGCCACCTCTGATGCTGTGTATGAAAGAAACAAAGTACAACTTGAATAATAGATCTTTAAGAATTTCACATTAAAATCAACACAGATATTAATGTAAAAGCTAATGTTAAACTGTGAAATAATTACTGCAAATTAAGTTTTGAATGTAAAATGTATATTTGTGATTTAGAGAGTTATTCATGGGGGAGGGGAGGAAGGAAGGAGGGAAGGAAAAATTAACAGAACAGCAAAAGGACTGGAAAAATTACTCTACAGCCTTAATTGTTTGTATTTATTCAATATTTCTTAAAACAGTATTTTTAGTATACACAAATTCATAACTAGAAAGATTGCCATCCATATGGAAGACCAACAATCTCATTACCTTTGGATTGTTCGAGCTACCCTTCAGTTAGGATTAATTCTACACAGTTATAACATTTATGTTCACAATTTGCATTGAGTAAGGAAAGTGACCATGACAAATTATGCAAAATTCTATTATTATATCTCAATAAAGCATAGTGCTAATCTTCCTATGGGATTGATTTCCTGGTCTGGTCTACCTAGTGGAACTAAAACATTGTGAATTCTGGAGACAGTATTTGCTTTCACAACTCTGGAGAGATGTTGAAGATTTAAGACAGATGTCTTTTCAATGTATAAATAACATTGAACATTGCTTTGATGTTATCCTATCTGTCAGCCCCATACCTGAGCCTGCATGACTGGCTAATTCCTATATTGAGAGAAGAAAAAACATAACAAATTGAAACGTTATATAATAAAGCTATGATGTGAGCAGAGAGAAACTAGAACTACAGTTTTGTTATGCTTTTCCCCCATGATTTTCTTGATCAGGATAGGAACTGAAATAATGAACCTATATATATTTATTCAGAAGCAAGACTCATGATACTTCTTCCCAAGCAACTTGCCTTTGCCCATATTCAATGATTTCAGACATATATACAGAACATACACATATACACATACATATTTATATACCTCTCAGACTGTCTATATCTAATCTATCTATCTATCTATCTATCTATCTATCTATCTATCTATCCATCCATCCATCCATCCATCCATCCATCCATCACAATATAACATTTATTTTTTCAACTGAAATTCATCCTGTGGATTTGTGTCAAAGAATTAACAGAAATGCATTGTCATGCTACATCATTGCAGAAAGAGCTGAAGAAGAATTAGAAAATGGCAGGTTGCAATATTGAATTAAATTCATAAATATCTTATTCATGAATAAATATTGAATTAAATTCATAAATATCTTATTCATGAATAAATATTGAATTAAATTCATAAATATCTTAGGAATGGCTATATGAATTAGTTTAATAGGGATTCACATTATAAGGCCCTGTATTGAAGGCATTAGTAAAATAAGTAGACAGCTTTAGCTAAATATTCATAAATATGATTTGGGAGCCTATATTTATATTGTGCATAATAATAGATATTCTGATGATGGAAACATTTGGAATTTTCTGTTTTTTGTTTTACTTTTGCTTTATGTAGACATATTTTTGAACCCTGTCTTCTCATGCTATAAAATTATTAGTGATGCAAGGAACATAAATTGCACAGAAAGTAATTATCCATTTTTGAGGAGCAGCTAGGCAATATATATTGGTCACATTTATGACCTAATAAACCTTATGACCTTATGACCTAATAAAAGTGTGTTTTGGAAAGTCAAAATCTGCAAGTTGGCAGGACATGTCCTGCTTCTTTTGCACATGCATCAACAACACAGATCTGTCTTGCAGATTTTAAAATCTTTCAGATACTGTTCTGCACAACACAAAAACATTTATCCCTCTATTTCAACATTTACTATATTGCACTTGTATTTTGTTATTGTATCTCATTGCAAATATTCAACTGAGAGAATTTTACTGAGATAATCAAGTCCATTAGGAAATACCATGAACTATGATTTGTAATTCTTTTGTATATCTGACATCTTTAATCTTATATCAAGCAACAGAACTGCGGATAAGAACCTTTAATCGGTATTAGAATTTATTTGGGTAAACTGTACATTAAAGGAGGATGGGGGACTCACAGATTAATTATGCACTCAAATTGGCATAATTTGCCAGGGCAGACTCTCCAATCCAGAGCTGCAGTTATGATGTTTTTTTCTTTGAGTCAAAATTTCATATACAGCAGTAATTATTTAGGAATACTGTTTACAAAAAGTGTATCTTTGCAAAACCCTAGTATGTATAAAAAAGAAAGAATATTTTGGAGAAGTTTATTTGTAGCATTTATTAGAAATGGGTAACTGGCAGGGTGGAAAGGTATATATTATACTGTATATGAAAACAAACTCAAACTTTTCTTACTTAAATATAATTTACAAAACATAAAACAAACATGAATAATTTTTGATTGTAAAACACCCAGAGTTGTCATATGGTAAGATGGATGGCCAATAAATTTTATAAATAAACTAATTACTAACCAAATAAATAAATAATAAAAAGAGAATAAATGAATAAAATGGGAGGTATTGTTACGATATAACTTTAGAAGACTACCTTCTCAGTTTTATAAATTGTTATTTATAATTATAAACTGGACATGGCATTCATGAACATGATAACATGCAATGAATTGGACATATAAATAGGAGAGATGGATAGAAAGACAGAATATTAGTATAGTACCACATGTTTTGATTGAAAATTAAAATATTCCTAGGACAGGTGGAATGTTTGTCAAATATGATATATAACTGAAAGGCATACCATTTTGTTTTACTCTCAGTAGAAAAGTTTATTGGCTTGTGTACTAAATTTTTTGCATTTCAGTTGAAACAACATTTAACAAAAAAATTAGTCATGAAAAATCACCATAGTCAAATAAGAAAATAATGGCTTAAGAATGGCTGCATTTCCTCGGAACAGCTTTTAAAACAAAACTCAACAAAAACTTGTCTTAAGTTTCCATGGGCAACCTTCTTCGGTGCCCATGTATACAGAGATCATGGGAACATTTTAGAGGTCCCTTCCAAGGGAGACAGAAGTGGCAGAGGCAAATAAACTATTGTGCACCCATTTGCCAAGCTAGCTTTCTTGCCTGTGAATACAAATGTTTGGCAGCTCTGCTAAAAATCACAAAATGCAACATTGGCATTCTCCTTTTTTACTGACAAGGCATTGAGAATAAAGTAACAATTGGAGGAAAGAGAAACATTTATTTGGGGAAACCAATTTCTTAACTCAAATCTTTAAAAAGCAGAGGACAAGGGATACAGTGTCTTCATTTGAGACAGATCTGTCTGATCTATAATAAACCCACAAAGAAATGATTCAAAATAACACCTGATTCATACAAAAGACATGGCTCTTTAATGTAATTAACTCCCACTTAGGTGTCTCATCTCTTATTGATGTGGATTCCAATTATGATATTTTTTTTTCACAATTTTAACTTTGACTTTCAAATGTTCTAAATTCCAGAGAACTGCTATATATAATTGCATATTGGATATCAAATATTGCTATCCCTAGAAACCAAATGTCAACAATGGGATTCAAGGTGGATTGGACTTAGCTTTTGTGTGGGTGCAAGAGATTCAAGACTGATGATGCATTCGAACCCTTCCTCAGAGTCAGCATAGTCATTTCCCAACTTAATTTTGAATAATTTCATATTGTAATAGTAAACGTAGCTATAGTAAATTTCAAAGCATGTCAAATTAAAAAATGCATACTTAATGATACCAATTTAGTCATTTTATTCCAAAATTCAGTTCAGAAGATCCACTGAATTATATGGGAGTTAGGATCAAGCCAATAGGCAAAAGATTATAGAATATATGTAAGGCATATATAAACATGCATTTCTAAGAATTCAACTATCTCATAGTTCATAGTTGAGAGACTGGGACAGTATAGAAATTCTGTAATGGTTTTTATTTTCTATACGTTTTAGACTTCTTTGCCGCATATGCATTTTGTATTGTTAAATCTTTTTGATAAGTCTTCAATTGTCATGCACAATTGAATATAATGTTTCCTTTCACATTTGATGTCTATAAGATACCAGCTTCCCAATTCTCTTTTTTTTGACAAAGCTTCCATTAAGAAATACACATTCTGATTAATATTTATTAAATGTTAAGTGTCTGCAAATACTAAAGACTTAGCATACATCACTCACAGGGTAAAAGAGCACTGAAATTGAGTTAGGTGAATATTGAATTTTTCTTTCAATATTCACATGACAAGTTGACCTTCTGAGAGGATTGTGTAATCTTAACAGAAGTTTAAACATCCTGAGGAGCTGGTAGAAAACAATTTATTGAAATGTTTCATTTTATAACATGGAAACCTTTTCATTGCAGGCCCAAGGTCATATGAACAATTCTTGGGCAATTGTTAGGGTGTAATAATCTTGAAAGCTTTTTTCCTTTTACATAAAACTTAATTTTTAATAAAAAAATAAAAGTAATTCCTCTTTTTAAATCCATTTCTTGTAACCTGATAACAGGAGGTCTCCAACCCATCACAACTTTGTTCACTCTCAGAGATTCAGTCATTCTTTAAGGTAGTCCTC
The DNA here is from genome assembly GCF_900518735.1 of Pseudonaja textilis. Next base: position 3,456,430 of record NW_020769329.1, on the reverse strand, counting down.
AAATTACTCCTTGCTTTGGAATAACTTTGTTTTGGTGGGAAAGTCCAAGATAGAACAATAAACAAAAAAAGGCCGTTGACAGATATCAAGGACAAGAGGAGGGCAAGAATGGGAAGAAGAGAACATAGGATAGACCATTTCATCAGTATGTTTCTTGCATTAAAACATTTCCTCCAGAAATGTAAAAGGTGCATTTCCATGTTTCATGAGGAAATAAAAGATTTACTCAAGTACGATTTTGAATTATGCAGAAGAGTTGGTGATAGATTCCTCCAAAACACTTTTAGTAAAATTGTAGGGGCAACAAACTTTCATGGGCGTAGCATTTCAGCCAGAGACTGGTTGTATTGCACTTCAAAATGGGAAATTTTGGGCACAACTTATTCATAGCCTGAAACTGTAAAAACATACCATGTTTTTATTAGTATTTTATAAATTTTATAAATTTTACAATTGAACTGTCAATCATGGCACAATGGGCACACACACTATAGGAGGCATGCTTTCATTTTTCATCCATTTGGTACTTTTCTACCAAAAAAAACAAAACCGGATGAAGCTTATAATGTTATAATCTTAAATGACAAAAGGAAGCTACAACTAGAAAGGACTTCTATAAAATTAATACTATAGTGAAATTCATCTTTCTTCCAAAACAGGAAGAAGGGACTGTCGTTTTCTCCACATATATCTGAGATGTTGCCTGCAGAAAATAAATCAAAGATGAGCATGTTTTTTTTTTTACAAAGTTGTTTGCCAAGATGGCCAGCAAAAGGCTATTCAATCTCAATAATTATCTTTAAATTATCCTCATGAAAGTATAACATTCTTTTTGTTTCCATTGTCACTTTGTTCATGCAGCTGCATGCATGAACAATTTGAGCGCCAATGATCTTTCTTGCTGCATAATTCCACCAAATTTTCTCAAAGGTTTATCAATCCTTGATTACTGAAAAATAAATGGTATCCTATCCACCAAAATAGATGGTGTTCTCAGTTCCTGAGCTGCAAATCTAGTTTGTAGATTTGAAAAATAAATCATGTCCATGAGAAGTTTCAGATCTATGTTAGCTCTCCAAGAATACCTCTGCTTTGTCTGGAGTGAGTTCATTTTTCTAGCTCTCATCCAAACTGTAATTATTTCAGGTGCTGGTGCAATATTTCTATGATTCCACTGAACTTCACAAGAACGTATAGTGATGCTGAATGTGAGAAGCAAAGTGACAAATCATTTATCATATCCTTAAGTGACCTCACTCAGCAATGTCATATAAATCAAAAAGAGAAATAGTTTCTGCAGCTCATCAGAACATTATGATAATCTTTCCAGTGTAACCTTCTGAAATGGAAAAAATGGAAATGGGGAAAAAATGGAACACAGCATCTCTAAAGCAAACTTTGGATCCCACAAACAGTAAAAAAAGAAAAGAAAAAACAACCTCCAAGGAAGTTATTGGGTAATATTGCTTCACCCTCCTCTTGACACAACAACCATCAATCACTTGATGCCAAACCCAGGAACAGAAAACAGATTAGAATACATCAAAATAATCAGTGTGGAAACAAGCATATATTTGGCTTTCAGCAGAGAAAGAAATGCTCTCTTTGTGACCTGCTATGCAATGACAATAAAGGACCATCTCAAGTCACATTGACTTTTCTTCTCCTTCCCTCCCTCCCTCTCCCTTCTAAGATATTCATTGTAGAATACTTTTAACTACAAAAAAAAAAAAAAAAAATTAAAATTGATACCGTTTTACTCCCGTATAAGTGTGCATGTAACTGAAGTTTTGTGAACATAATGTATCTCTTGAAGTTGCTCTGATTTGCAATTTCTAATCCTATGAACAATTTATGTTCCCCAATTAAGCATCATATAATCAATCTTCATCATCAATCATCACCATCATCTTGACTTTTTTTTTTTAAAAAAGATAGTCCCATCAGAGTTTTGATGTCTTTTCTGAAAAAAAAAATGAATGTGTTGTCCCACTCTCTTTATTTTCAGAGATTTTCAGCCTAAAATTGCAGATAACTCCTACGGTGAGAGAATAACCTAATGGGAATTGGGAAGATATATTCCAGAGTCACAGATAATAATCAATTAAAAGCACATACTGAAACCATGGCTGTACAAAATGCTTTACTGCAGATAAAAAGGCCTGGGCTATAGTTACTAACTGCAGATTGAATAACACTGGATAATGAGGCTGAAAATAATGAAGAGCATCTTTATGGTTATAGACTTTAGTACCTGAGCTGAAGGAGTACCTATTTTAATGAAAATGATCTTACCTCCCAAGGTAGCTGACAGCAGAAAGTGGGTCCCATACTTCTTGATAAGGTTTTCTGTGATCTGTTGAAGAGTTGGCCTACGTCCTAGTAGCCTTACATTTCGGAAAAATTCAGGGGCAAGAGGCAATGGGGAGCCAAGGAAATTCTTTCTCTCAACAGCTAAGTTGTTTACCTTCCAACGGCCAAATTCCCTAGAAGAAAAGAAATATCATTTTAAAAATGCACAGTTCAATTTTTCTCCTTCTGCACGGCATACTGAGAAAGCTCACCTATGATAACTCTGTCAAGCACTAAATCAGGGATGAGCAATTCAAACCCTTCAAGTTAGTTTGGATTTCAAGAAAAAGAAATTGATATCATTTTGGATTGCTCAATCACAGGACATAGTAAGAATTAGAATTCATATTACTCAGCAGGGGGAGATACTAAACTACAGTTGTGATCATAAGTCTACATACCCTGGTAGAATTTATGATTTCTTGGCCATATTTCACAGAATATGAATGATAACACAAAAACTTTTCTTTCATTTGGTTGGCTGAAGCCATTTATTATCAACCAACTGTGTTTACTTTTTTAAAATCATAATGACAACTGAAACTACCCAAATGTCCCTGATCAAAAGTTTACATACCCTGGTGATTTTGGCCTGATAACATGCACCCAGGTTGGCACAAAGGGGTTTGAATGGCTATTAAAGGTAACCATCCTCACCTGTGATCTGTTTGCTTGTAATTAGTGTGTGTGTATAAAAGGTTAATAAGTTCCTGGACTCCTGACAGATCCTTACATCTTTCATCCAGTGGTGCACTGATGTTTCTGGCTTCTGAATCATGGGGAAAGCAAAAGAACTGTCAAAGGATCTGCAGGAAAAGGTAGTTGAACTGTATAAAACAGGAAAGGGATACAAAAAGATATCCAAGGAACTGAGAATGCCAATCAGCAGTGTTCAAACACTAATCAAGAAGTGGAAAATGAGGGGTTCTGTTAAAATCAAACCACGGTCTGGTAGACCAACTAAAATTTCAGCCACAACTGTCAGGAAAATTGTTTGGGATGCAAAGAAAAACCCACAAATAACTTCAGGTGAAATACAGGACTCTCTGAAAACATTTGGTGTGGCTGCTTGAAGATGCACAATAAGGAAGCACTGGAAGAAAGATGGACTGCATTGTCAAGTTGCCAGAAGAAAGCCATTACTATGCAAATGCCACAAAGTATCCCACTTACAATACACCAAACAGCACAGAGACAAACCTCAAACCTTCTGGAGTGATGAAAGCTAAACTGAGCTTTTTGACCACAACCATAAATGCTACATTTGGGGAGGAGTCAACAAGACCTATGATGAAAAGTACACCATTCCTACTGTGAAACACGGAGGTGAATCACTGATGTTTTGGGGATGTGTGAGCTACAATGGCACAGGAAATTTGGTTGGAATGGATGGCAAGATGAATGCAGTATATTATCAAAAGATACTGGAGGAAAATTTGCATTCATCAGCCTGGAAGTTGCACATGGGATGTACTTGGACATTCCAACATGACAATGGTCCTAAACACAAGGCCAAGTCAACTTGTCATTGGCTACAGCAGAATAAAATGAAGGTTCTGGAGTGGCCATCTCAATCTTCTGACCTCAATATCATTGAACCACTCTGGGGAGATCTTAAATGTGTAAGACAGCCCAAGAATTTACAGGAACTGGGGTTTTTTTGCCAGGAAGAATGAGCAGCTTTACCGTCTGAGAAAATAAAGAGTCTCATCCACCCATACCACAAAAGACTTCAAGCTGTCATTGATGTTAAAGGGGGGCAATACACTGTATTAAGAACTGGGGTATGTAAACTTTTGATCAGGGTCATTTGGGTAGTTTCTGTTGTCATTGTGATTTAAAAAGAGTAAACACAGTTGATTGATAATAAATGGCTTCAGCCAACCACTAACCATGGGTGAAAGAAAGGTTTTTGTGTTATCATTCATATTCTCTGAAATATGGCCAAGAAATCATAAATTCTGCCAGGTTATGTAAACTTATGAGCACAACTGTATCTACTCCTTCATTAGCCTCTTACAACAAGCAACAAACAAATTGGAGGGAGACAGATTTCTTATGAGAGAAAAGCACAGGCTTTTTTAAAAAAATAAATAAATAATGCAGTTGGTTTCTTTTATGTCATATAGTGCAACTATCATTAACAAGCTGATTTAGTTTCCCAGACTAAATTACTTGCATTCTGTTCAAATGATTGATTAGAATACCTTTTATTTGTGCTATGTTTGCAAAACAAAGCTTTTCATGTCAATTTTTCCTTTCATGTCAAATTTCTTCCATGTGATTAAAAGTGGAGTGAAACTTTGTTACTCATTAAATTCCCTAGTTTTTGCTTCTTTGCAGAGCAATGTGAAATCCATTGAATTGCAATTGCTTTAACTTTCTTTCCATAACACTGAAGGGTAACTATATGTAATTAGCTACAGAATAGTGTTGGCCTCGTTCCAATATAATGTGATGACCGCTGACTATAGAGAGGAGCAATGGCGAGGGACAAAATATATTCTATAATTTTGTGATGCAAATTCTATCCCTTACATAGTTGTAATTGATGTTATAGTACACATACAAAGGGGCAGAGTTTACAAACACAAAGGGGCACAATCTTATATTGCACATTTTAACATTCTGCCATCATTATGATTAGAAACAGATACCTCTATCCCTGATTAGGAGTATACACTATAACTACATAGTAAGAGAAGAGGAAATACAGAAGAACATGCGGCCTGAGGAAGTATGGAGATATCACAAAGGAAAGATAATGATTCTCACTCATATCATATATAATTCTTGTTTATTCTGTTTGTATGACCAAGGCACTCCAACATACTTTTTTGTAATTGTCCACTCATTTTTGTATTTAATCCACATTTGTTCAGTCCAAATTCATTCTTGATCTTAGCCCTTTTACCACACATTCCTCAAATGACTCATTCAGTTTAATTTTATAGTCCCCTGATTTTTATTTCTGTGTACAAAGCAAGTACAAACATAAACAGTAATTTTCATTTCATTTGATGCACATTCATTCTTTGCAATAGATTGTACATTATACATGAACTTTCTTTTAGCATTTGTATGACTTAAAATGTCTTCATCTGTTTACCCATCTTAAATGAACATTTTATCAAAAAATCCAAACTCCATGTAGCCTCCCCTTATTTTTATTTATTTTTTTCATTTCTCTTATCAAACAAACTGCCTTAGTCTTTAACACATTAATTTTCAAATCAATTCTTTTCATTGTATCATATAACTTATCTAATAAATTTATTCATTTTTAATTAACAAAAAATCACATTCTCAACCAACAGTCCTTTAATGCCATCTCTAATATTAGTTTGGACAATCAAAAGGACATCACAGTTCCTTCTCTTAGTCTGGATTTAATGTTCAACTATTTGCTAGGCAGTTTCTTCTCATATGTGCTTGCTTTCCCTCACACAGAATTCTTACTGCATTCAGCAACCAACCTTCACCTCCATATTTGAGCAATATGTGTTCCTTCCAGTCAGTTTGACTTCTGAAAAATACCTGAATAAAACCCCTCAATTTTCTTGACATGATTTTCAGAAGTGATGTACCATTGCCTTGAGCCTTGTGATTAGGGAAAGTCATCATCCCAAACCCAAAGCCCAAAGGTGAGTTGGTGCCTAAGGCAGGACTAGAACTCATGGTCCCTAATGTTCTAGCCTGTTGCCTTAACCACTATACCAAACTGGCTGTCTTATTTATGTAGAACAGGGGTGTTAAACTTGGGCAAGTGGTACTTAGATCTAGCCTACAGGGCCACCCTGGAAATAGAACCAGCCTGCGGTACCTCTAACAAGCTCCATTTTTGCTGGCAATGGGTGCAGGAGGCTGTTGCAGCCGAAAAGTGAACTCGGGACCTGGTTTTCAATGGCAGAGTGCTTGGGTCACCACAGGCATGATTGACATCAAGCTGGCCAGACCCATCCTGCCCCTCAAGGTCAAACACCACCCTGATGCAGCCCTCAATGAAATTGAATTTGATACTTCTGATATAGAACATTCCAGACTTCAAGCCTATTCATTTTTATTCCATCCTTTTTCCAAATAATAATAAAAAAAACCTTACAATACAGGAAACTTACAATTCCTTCCATCATTAACCCATTTCTGGATGACTTGCTGATTAGTAAAAATTGGACAATGTACCACCCACCCAGCTTAAAGCCAGACTGCATTTCCCAAATTTTGCTCATTTTTGCCACTTCTTCCCTTTCATTAGAATTTAGCCAAACATTTGCCCAGGCATTTTTAGCACAATATCTCCATGCCCCCCACAACTCATTTTTCACTCCCCCCCCTTTTTTTTTGCCTTTGTACAAGGGAATGATAATACCATTATTCCAGTTATCAAACATGTTAAATAAATTGTATAGCCACTTTATAAGCAAACTATAGTTAGAATTTAATATTTCTCCATAGTTAGTCTACCTATACCAGCACTCTCACCCTTTTCCAATATATTCACAGCAGTTAATGCTTGCTTTTCATCATTTCTTCTTGAATTGTAACACTGATAACATTCATTTTAATTCCATTCTTTGACCTATCAATAATATTCCCATTTAAATCTCTAGACTATTCCTTTCCATGTTTCTCTATGGTTTCATTCAGAATTATTTCATCATTTTATTGTTTAATTTCACTGACTCTACTGGAGCCTCCTTGTTTAATTTCCTTTACTTACTTCCAAAAGCATTTTTTTTTAAAATTAATCACTATTGCTCTCATTTTTTAAATCTTAACTCTTGCCTGATGTTTTTGACTGCATTCTTTGCAATCAACATTCTTTCTTATTCTTGACACGTATTTTTTCTCCTTGGTTCTAGCCTCTTTTACCTCATTACACTACTTGTCTTTACCATAACTCTGTGTTTTTCTGCATTATCATTTTTCATTTTTTTTGGAAATCCTTTCCCCAGTTTTACATTCACTTTCCATTAGCATCTTCATTTATATTCTAAGACTTCCAACTCAAACTTTCTCTTTCTGCAGTTGTTTTACACTCATTCTTGACTCCTTCCACCACCATCACATCTACCTGTTTTTTTATGTATCCTTAACACTACCAAGAAACAATGTGTCCTACATTCACAATTACAGCTTTACTCATCAGCTTTGTGTTACTCGGTATAATTCTCTTAATGTTTATTGTAAACAGTTTATTCACTCATGCTTTAAAAACATATTCCCTAACTTAAATAATGTGTCCAAAATCTGGGACCCATGACTTCTGAGAGAATGAAATTTGGGGAACCTGTGGCTACTTCAGAGTTTCTACTCTGAAGTGACTACTAGTTGCTGTACTGATTTATTTTTATGATAAGAGCTGGTGGTGCAGAGGTTAGAATGCAGTACTGCAGGCTAACTCACTGCTTACTCCAGGAGTTCGATTCTGAATGGCTCAAGGTTGACTCAGTTTTCCATCCTTCCAAGGTTGATAAAATGGTGACCCAGATTGTTGAGAGCAATATGCTGACTCTGTAAACTGTTTACAGAAGGCTGTAAAGTACTATGAAGTGGTATATAAGTCTAAGTGCTATTGATATTGCTATAAGAAAGAGTAAAAATTTTCTTGATTTGACTTATTTACAACTTCTCAAAACTGCTAAACTAAGTTCATCCATTACTCCTAAACAGGATAAAAAAACACAAAATAAAAATGAAATCAGATATGGGAGAAAATGAATGGTGTTTCACTCAGGCACCAAATTTTGGAATTTAATTCTTAAAAAATTTTCTGATAGGCTGCATATATTTGATAGAATATTTACTGCATGATCTTCCCAATACTCTAAATGCTTAATGTACTGGAGGTGTCTAATGCAGATAGATGACAATTTCATTTGTTCAGTCCATTTTATAAAAGGGCATACCAAAATTTGAACAATTATGTATTAGTGAAATTAAAACAAATTGATAAAAAATAATCAGAAATAGAAATTATTTCATCTTCTTCTAATAAATATATTCATATATATTATGATAGATCTTAATATTCTCAATATTCAGTTCCCAATCAAAGATCAAATTAATGGAATATATTAAGAAATTAGTTAAATGGGAAAAATACATGGGTTCATCCCAACGTTTTACAATTTTCTGGAAACAAATGCATCTTTATAACCTTTTGTTTAGAAAAAGGCAAAAAGGGTGTTTCAGTTATTCATCATTTAGCCTATGTGCTCTAAAGTAGGAACAAAGTGTCATAATGAGGAATGTCTATGGAAATATACAGGTCTTGCTTTATTTTTAAAAGAACAGTCCAGTGACTAAGGAGAGTGTGCAATTATTTTCTATACTGAAAAAGTGTATTCTAAATTCAAACCATGATTTCCTATCTTAGCACCAATACTGGAATTTTATGGGAAAGAAAAGCTGCATATGTTTTTAGTATGCATGGATGAATTTAAACATCTCAGAACAAAGTTAGCCTTTAGGAGTTTACACATATTTTTGGTCACATCATCCACTCAACCTGGTTAAGAGTGTCAACATGTTACAAAAACATTATAAACAACTTAGCACTGATGTTAGATGTTAGTTTTAATCCCAAACAATCTTGGTGATTTGTGGTTAAACTAATCTCTCCAGTCATGCAAACACTGAACAAAGAGACAACAGAGAGTTAACATTTTATTTTGGCGATTAACACAGAATGCTACTTAGTGCTAATGCAATCCCAGAAAAGCAGGATTTCTTTAAAGCAGGACTGTCAAACTTGCATCCCGAGGGCTGGATGCGTCATGTGCTGGCCTCGGCCATGCCTGGTTTAGCGAAGGAGGGGAAGTCTCAATACATCACCTGAGGCTGCCATGATGAGATGAGTTTGACACCCCTGCTCTAGAGACTTACTCTTGCTGATCTTTCACTACCACTGTATGGTGGGTGAGATAGGAGTGGGAGCAAGTCTATCCAAATTCTTGTCTTGCAGTGTCTCCAACCAACTTTGGGTTTCTACTGATCTTTTTAAAATATATACACCTTTTTTAAAAAGTAGAAATTGAAGTTCTCCTGGTTGCTTTTGCTATAGCTGATTGCTCCATGTTCTTCCTGATTTTCTGGAATGGGCTCACAGGGGCAAATGTTTTCTATTAAGTACTATCAAATTAAGGTAGCCATGTTATTCAAACACAGCCAATATGTTTAATCTGATTCTAAATAGTCTCCTAGAACTCCATAAACATTAGGACTGCTTTGATTGTGACTATTTGATAGTGATATATTTTGTTGTTAATAGGACAACAAAATGGAAGCAAAAGGGAAAAAATTAACTTTTTTTGCAAAGCAATAACCATGAATATTTCAAGACAAACTGACATTTAGCACATTATCTCACTATGAGATCATATAAACTGGCATTCATAAAGGTGACTCCACTTTTAAGATTTGGACCTTTTTTCTATTTGCAGAATCCATTCATTAATGTGCTTATTGTATCATGTCAGCTCATAGATCATAATAGCTGTAGCTCACATTCAGGAACACCAAAGATCATGAAAAACTAAGTCCACTGAAAATATCAAGATACCAGTTACAATAATAATACTTTATTTGTGGTCACAGACCAAAACACAACTACAACAAAAGAAGAACATGAGAAAATTAATGATGAACAATTGGTCACCAAAAACTTGACTAAGGGGAATTACAGCGTTCTCCTCTGATGGTTACAGCTCTTAAAACAATTTTGGAAACCTGAGAAGTGATGTATAAGGAGCCATCCCCTAGACAATATAAGAACAAATTACTGTACTAACATTGGGTCTGGAGGGGTCTGTTTCAAGGAGAGACAGTAACTTAGATATGCCTGCGTTATACATAGGGCATGGTCCACAGTTTCAACCTCAGCTCTGTCACAGGGACATAGCCGCTCGTTAATCGGGAGCCTCTTAAATCACCCATCCAGTAATACTGAGGGCAAGACATTAAAGCAAGCTAGGGAGAAAGCTTTTCTATACTTGGGAATGGTTTGAGCATACAAATAGGAAGCCATTCTCAGTCCGTAATTATTAAATTGGCTGAAGATCAGAGGGGAGCAGGTGTTGTTGGCTCTGGCTCGTAGATATTGCAAGTCAATGTCCACAAGTCATTGGACTACCTAATTTGGGTGTCCTTAAGGCCATAATCTCCCAGGGAATCCCCTGTAAAACCTAGCAGGTGTAATTTCTTCATCAGCTCCCTCTACCAACAAGAAATATGAGAGTCAGCAAATGCCAGGGAGAGGTAGCTACCAGGAACTGCCATAAAGAGCACCCAAAACCACAATTTAAAGGTGTTAATCCATGCCATACATTCGATTGATCGAGTGCCCAGTTCCAGGTACATCGGAGCAAAACCAACACAAGGAGGAAGACCCAGTTTTCTAAGAAAGACAGCCTGGGTTCTTTCAATACAATACTTGAAGCCCCGTATCCATATGGGAATTCCATAAAGAGTTTGAGCCAAAGTTTTGGCTTTGTAAATACGCAGAGCAGGGGGAATAAACTGGCCTCCTTGAGTATAAAAAAATCTTAAAATCTGCTAGTGACTACAGGAGGCCGAATTCAGCACCTGTCTAGTCCAAGCACTGGTTTTTCTGAAATTGAATACCTAAATACTTAAAATGGAAAACCTGCTTAACAGCATTACCATTGATAGCCCATTTATACAATTTCCAGGCTCTAGAGAACACCAATACTTTGGATTTGTCAAAATGGACAAGTGGTTCTCAGCACAGTAAGAGCAAAATGCAGAAAGTAATCTTTTCAGACCTGGCCTTGACAATGAAAGGAGGACTGAATCATCAGCATAAAGGAGAAACAGGATCTTCATAGTTGACAGCTTTGGGGCATGGGACTCAATACGTCCAATGTGAAAGGCCAAGTCAAATAAGAATAAATTAAACAAAAGAGGACCCAGAACACAACCCTGCCTTACTTCGTTCTTAATTGGGATAGGATTTGAAAGTTCTCCCTGCAAACCACACCTTATCTGACAAGAGGTCTGGTTGTACAAGGATCTAATTAGGAACAGAAAATGTGTATCGATAGAACTTTGGAACAGTTTTGACCACAACAGTCCACTAGGGACTGAGTCAAATGCTGACTTTAGGTCGATAAAAGCAGTAAAAAGTTTGCCACCTGGTATGGTAGTATATTTATTGGCCAGGTGTGCTAAGACAAAGCAGTGATCCAGTGTGGCACAGCCCAATTTAAACCCAATCTGTTCAGCACCAATAATATTGGACTCCTCAATCCAAGTGAGGAGTCTATGTTGGAGATATTTAGCATACAATTTTCCAATGATGGAGAGCAGGCTTATGGGGCGATAGTCGGCTGGATTGTTCCTATTTCCTCATTTAAAAACTGGAACAATAATTGCTAAGCTCCAGGAGGTAGGGATCCTGCCAGAGGTATTGATATGTGTGAAGAGTCTTGCTAAGACAGGAATCCACCACTTGGGATTGGATTTTAGCAGATCAGGGGGTATAGCATCAGGGCCAGGGGCTTTGCCTGAATTGAGTTCTGAGATAAGCTCGGTAATCTCAGCATGAGTCACGGGTTGCCAGTCAGGAACTGCAGGAGGCAGCTGTGGCTCAAACATGGTCGAACTTGTTGATGCCTGGAAAATTGCCAAGAAATGGTTTTCCCAATCTCTGTGGGAAATACAGCAGAGAGGGAGTTCTTGATGACCTGGCAAGGAGCTGGCTACAATTTGCCAAAATAATCAAGTGTTCTTCTGCTGGATGGAGAGCAGAAGTAGATCCCACTTCTCTCTCTCTTTAGCTTTCTTTTTCTTAGCAATTAGTCCTTTATACTCCCACTTCAAGTGATAGTAGTCCTCTGGTGGGCATTTATCCCCTCGATTACGATAGAGCAGGTAAACCCGATTAATCTGGTTCTTGAGCATCGAACACTCTTTGTCAAACCAAGAATTACTTCTTGAATGATATGGACTGCTCGGCCTATGGACAGCTCCTAGCTCCCTTTGAACACTATTAATTAGTGATTCAAAGGCTGAGATTGTCCCTGGGCCACTACTTGTTAGGGCCTGATTGTATAACCTGAGACACTCCGGAGATGATAAAAAGGAATGAAACTTTATTTCAGTATTAGAAGACCATTTGATCCTCCTTGTATATGAGGCCACATAGGGATCTAATATCTGGGGATCCCTAGAGAGATGTATATTTGAAGAAAGCCCAATGACTGTAACCAGGGGGTAGTGGTCGCTCTCCGTAAGGCAGTCTACATAAAAAGCATGAACTGCCTTTCTAAGAAGCTGGGATACCAGCACAAAATCAATAACACTACCCCCACATGAGGAACTAAAAGTAAACTCAACAGCTAGATCACCTAGGGTACTCCGATTAAGAATGATCTTATTGTGTTGGGCTGCTAAAAGGGCTAACTGAGTGCCAGAAAAATTTGTTAATTCATCCTTAGAATGTCTGGCTGAAATCAGGTGTCCTATGGCCTGGAGGGTTTCTTGGAAGTAGAGTGCCTCAATCGATGGGGGAACTTGAACTCCCAATCAGGCATTAAAGTCACCCCCATAAAGATGTACAGAGCTGGGAATTTAATTTCCATATAAGTAATGTAATTCTCCAGCACACCCCATTGAGTCTTAGTATCAGCTTGCCTCATCGTCGGGGGAAGATAAACATTGTACACTAACTGTTTGCTGTTTCCTCTCTTAATTAGGAGCGCCATAGCTAAAGAGCCACAGTGGGGCAGCTCCACTGTCTCCACTTTCAAAGAAGTAGAGACCAAGCAAGCTAGACCACCCTTAGGCCTTCCTGTCATAGATTGTCTGGTGACATCAAGTTGCTGAGCTGTCAACCCAGGGCACACACTGGTAGTCCAGGAAAGTAAGTAGTTTAAAGTACTTAATATTTTATCAAGCTGGAGCTGAATGCTCGCTGTAGTTTCTGCAACCAAGAAACATTGCTGAGCCAAAAGTTCTGTAAGGGTGAGATCATTTAAGATTGGTTGGGGCCATAGTTTTAGATAAGCCTTTGTTCTCAACTCGGGGGTCACGCCCTCAACCGTTGGAAGATCATGAAAACAGTCAGAAGCCAGACAAAAGGGAGCAGGAGCTTTCAAACCGAGAGGCTGAGCTAAAACAAAGTCCTCAATCTTGCATTGCTTCAGAGAAGGTTGAGGAACCAGGTCAGTGAGAGATCTGCTCCTTTTCCTTGTCTTCATTATATTAAGTAGCACAGAGGAGGAGCTGTATAATATAGCACAGAATCTAGTCACTTAAACAAGTCCTAAATCCAGAGGAAAAGGAATCGGGAGTCGAGAAGAAATGAGTCCTAATGCAAACAATGGCAGAGCTCCTCAGAAGCATGTCAAGGATCCTGCCCTCCCAACAGAGCAGGGAACATGAGTAAATAAAAATGATAAAATAATAAAAATAGTGGATAAAAATAGAATAAATCAGATAAGAGAAATCACATCAAAGCTAGGCATTGCTAGACTTCCAGCTAAAGGAGTAAGATCTGTAGAACAACAACAAAGAAGCAGCACCAAGGCCCTCCTATAGCTGAGGCCTAGCTCGGGCTTTTTTTTTAAAATACAGCTAAACCGTAGCTGAAATATAACTAGAAGTAGATTAGTGATCACACTGCAAAAATTTCAAAAATGTAAAAGGTTTAAAAATAAAAATAAAAATTGAAGAATAAGATATGATAGAAAAATAGCCTTAAAAGCAGGTAATAATTAGAATAATCTTAGTTAATCTTAGTTAAGCAGAGAGCCTACTTGCCTGCTGCTCCCATCTCCCAGCATTAGCTTGATTATATTATCTGCTAAAAATTCAAGATACCAGTTCATTAGGTTGCTAATACAAATTGTTAATGATGCAATATTTAAATATTTAAAAAGTTGTAATGGTATGTGAAAATGACCTTGGGAGACAAGGGGAAGAGATGCTGCCTAGGGAACAATCAGATTAATGGGGTAAGTTTGCAGCTGCAGTAAAAAGAGATGGTGAGAGATTTGTACTTTCAGATGTGCAAGATTGTGTTAATGTAGCTTTACAATAAAGAAGAATTGGTTCATCTTGTGTTTCCTGTCTGGTCTATTTGAAAGGTTGAAAGGAAAAAAATCCATCCAGTTAAAGGACCAGTTAAAATATTATTTTAACACATTCTTCTTCCTCCAATCACATACACTCCTAATCACAGACCAATTTTGAAGACAGACTCAGTTTTTAAACATGTAGTAAATCTACCCAGGCACAGGAACTGATACATAGATATAAACACTACTACTATCGAAACTAAATGTAAACAGATTCAGGACTTATAGAGCAAACAATAACTTTACATGAAGCATATTTAAGTTACAGGATTTCTTCCTAATAGTCATTATGATGATTCTCAATTCAAATGGGAATGAAACAATTTATTATAGAAGAAGGCAATCAGTCACTGGTAGAGTATATCATATATAGGTAGTCCTCAACTTATGACCACAGTTAAGCACAATATTTATGTTGCTGAGTGAGAAATTTGTTAAATGAGTTTTGCCCCATTTTATGACTTTTCTTGCTACAATGTTAAGTGAATCACTGCACTTGTTAAATTGGTAGCACAATTGTTAAGTGAATCTGGTTTGCTTTCAGAAGGTTGCAAAAGCTGACCACATGATCCGGGATAGTGCAACCATCATAAATGGGAGTCAGTTGTCAAACATCCAAATGTCAATCATGTGGCCATGGGGATGCTGCAATGGTCATAAGTGTAAAAAACAGTCATAAGTCACTTTTTCAGTGCCATTGTAACTTTGAAAGGTTATTAAGTGAACTGTTGTGCTACTCTTATAGTGTACCAATTATCAGTACACAGAGAAAAATAGAGAAAACAAAATAAAGTCCTGGTGAGATTTTCTTGCAATAACCCAACAGGAATCTTCATGCTGTTAGGTACCAGAGGGCGAGATCTGAACCCATTAAATCCTTTTTCATGTATATAGCTTTCAACGCAGCTACAATGCACTTCAGCGCAGCTACATGAGAATTAATTCATACAATGAGATAAGCTATATAACAGGATGTACATTCTTAGAGACCAAGATAAATATCTATGATTTGAGTGCCATGCAACTTTAAAAAAAATGAGTGAGACTAGAACGAGTATATATGTGATGGAAACCTTTGGAAGTTCCCAACATTAGGGACTACATATTTGCTATGGAAATTTAGTTAGGTATTTCTGCTTGCTTTTATTGAAGCCTACTTTTGTCAATAAACAAAGAAAGAATCAGGACCAAACTGGACATACAAATATTGAACACGGTTAACTGATAAAATGGATTCCTGTACTGAAATTAATAGATGTAAGTCTGAAATAAAAATGCATAATACAGACAAGATTTCAGATTACCTTAAACAAAGAAATATTCGGTTTTTAAATGAAGAAAAAATCTGCACTTCTCCTGTTAACCATTTTTCAGAACATTGTAAACAATGCACAGTTCTTTAAATATATAGCTCTGAAAGTGTGATGGAGTGAAAATCTTCTCACAGTGACATAATGCTACAGCTGTGCTATTAAATATCCTTATATCATTTATTTTAAATCTGTTTGAAATATTTTCCTGTTGTTATGGAGAACTCAGTATACACATAAGCCCTAGACAAATATATTATTGTGGAGGACAAGGAAGGAAAAGAAGAATTGTACAAGAGTTCACTTAATTATTGAAAATTGTTACAGCTGGCATAGACAGTTCATTAACTGGGATGCTTTATCTGGATCATGTTACATTTGCCTGGTTATATTTCAGTTCCAGACAAGAGTGGACCAGAATGGAACAGCTATCTTCAGAACTGATCATCCTTGCCTTTAATATTCAAAAACATCATCAAGAGCCTGTTGTTTAAAGAGGCATAGTTCTTTGTTAACTACTTAGGTTTACTTCTTTGATATGGCATAGAAGTAATTGTTAGAGTTTCGTTTATTGATTAGCCCATAGGCCATATCAAAGTGCAGACTTCCAAACACAAATTATCCAAACACAAAACCCTATAAAAACAATTTAAAATGAAGCTGGAATAAAATACAATTTAAACTGAAAGGAATAAAATACAATAATTTAATATATGGATAAATTAAAATTATATTTCAGTATCACTCCTACAATCTACCCCAATCAGTCCTACACATGCTATCTCAACTGAACCATTTTGCTCAAGTACTGTGCCATATTAAATGTTTTCAAATTCTGGCCACAGGAAGTGTTTTATATGGGTTACCAATGAGTCATATAAACCAAGGTATCTCTCTCTCACCCTGTTATACAGGCAATAATCAAATAGGATATGAGCCAGGTCTTCTACCTCTGCCATTCTGTAAAATGCAGAGATGAAACCTAGAAGCAACTGTAATAATAAAAATTCAACTCATGCTACACTATCGAAGACTCAGTGTCCTCTTGAGTCCCCACAAACCATGAGGATTTCATGGAACTTTTAAAAAACTGAATAAATTTTATTATTTATTTATAATTAACGTTTCTATATCACTTGAATCCAACCAGCTCTGTTTCTGCTCTAGAAAAAAACAGAGTTAAAATGGTTATCAATAGCAAGAATTCCTGCCTCTTAGCTTTGGAGGTTCTGGGGTAGGGGAAGGGGGAAGGGGAAGGGATTAGGAGATGGCATGCTAACACTGCATGTTATAATGAAATGGCATGTTACATAAAAGAACTCATGATCCTCAAGTAGGATTGGAAAAAAAAAAGATTTATGAACTGTTTTTCTTCCAAGTTTTAGATCTTCCACTATATTTATTTTTCGCAGGGTCTCTGTTACTTCCACTGCATTAGAAGCCTACCTCTCCCTCTTAAAATGATGTTACTGTTATTTCTCCACTTTTGCAAATCTTGGGAGTTTCTTGCCAACTTTTCTTGGATGTGTTCTAACTGCTGGTTTGGTAACAGACTGACTAATAAATGTAAAATATTTCACTATGCTTCAAATACTCCAGTTGATAGAAAAATAAATGTCATGTCAACCATACACTATACTATATGTGTATGGGTGTATGGCATATGAATAGCAATAAATAGCACTGTGAATAACTTCATTGTCTCTTTTTTATTCCTGTAGATAATGCAAACATAAAGCAATGCAATTTCTGTCCAGAAATGGACAGATGATTCTATTGTGGGAAGATTAAGACACTTAGGCAATTAGCAGTGCTAAGCCTCATTAGGAATAGCCTCATTATGTCTGTAAAGTGATATTAATGCTAACAAGTATCAATATTAATCAACAGCAATTCTGAGAGATTTAGGGCAGATATTGTCTGAAAAATCACTTTGATACATGCCAAGACTAGATGGTTCTCAGTAGGCTTATAACAAATATACAAAAGGAAGAACTTTTCATATAATTTTTTAATCACCTTTTCATCAGTACCCATCAAAATCTTATCTAATCAATCACTTATTGGAAACTAAGCTAGAGGAAGAACAAGTTAAAGAAACTATGATTGCTTGGGGGAGGAATTTTGGATATGGGATTGACTTAGAGAAATGGCAGAAATTATGGTTGCAAAACTATAAAATGACAATGTCTACAGCCTATAAAGAAAACTTGTATAAGATGTTTTACAGGTGGCATTTCCCCCCGACAAGGATAGCAAGAATGTTCAAGAACAAATCGGAAAAATGTTGGAAATGTCATCAGAAACCTGGTTCATACTACCATATGTGGTGGACTTGTGAGGATGCTAGAAAATATTGGACTAAAATCCGCATGTGGTTGGAAAAAATGACAAAGAAGCATATAGACTTGAAACAGGAGCTTTTCTTATTGGGAATCTTACCAGATGTTTATAGTAAAGATTTGAAATATTTGATTGTAAATGTATTAACTGCGGCTAGGATTGTATTTGCAAAAAATTGGAAAAATGAGAAAATTCCATTGCAGGAAGAAGTTACCAAGAAAATATTGGAATGTGCTGAGATGAGTAGATTGACATTTGAAATTAGAGAGCAAGAAGATAAACAATTTTATATAATTTGGGACCTTTTCTATCAATGGCTGGATGATGAAATACAAAAATAGAATATTTAGAATGTTAGACAATAAGGAATATTATTGATTTCACTTTTCTTTTTTCTTCTGGTATTTGATATTATATTTATAAAATGTTTTTTCTTTTTCTTTTTTTTTTTAGGATAGAATTGGTATGATTATATGATTTGTTATAGAATAAATTACTTTAATCATAGTTATCTCATAAGGCATGATTGAATAAAAGTATAGTCAAATCTTTTTTTTATAATGATATGAGGATATATAAGTTTGGATTGATAATAAGAGTTATTATGTAAGGTAATTGTAATTATGACTATGAAATGAATGCACAAAACTGATGAACCAACCGACACACTGTTTGTACATAAGTACGGATGAGAGCTGATGTTTTTATGTTTTGTCTGTTTGTTTGTTAAAAAAATAATAAAATTGTTTTTTTTTAAAAAAAGGAAGAACTTTTCCTCCTTTTCCTCCAAAGGTGCATCTATGTATATTTTCATAATCATCAGTGGTGGTCATCATCACCATCTTCACCACCACCACCGCCATCATCATCACCATCATCATCATCATCTGTATTTCAATGTAATCAATAAGGCACCCATGAAGGATCCTGGCCAGGCTAGAGTGAAAGAATCTATGGAGATTCTAAGTCATCCAGCTCATGGTTGTTCCAAAAGTGCTTTTTCAAGAGGTAAATGGACTTTCTGGTTTTTCTTTGAAGATGTTCCGTTTCTCATCCGAGAACCTTCTTTAATTCTGAAGTGAAAGAAGTTACTTTAAATGTAAAATAATAGTGATGGAGCAGTAGAGACACAGGAAATTCAATTAAGGCTGTGCAAGGGAGAATAGAAGTAGTATTTATTGGGAAAGAAAACAAGTTAAACTCTTTGAGTATCTCCATCTTAGGGTTGATTGGTTTTTTTTAATGGATATTTCCCCAACCATAAAGGATAAGTACAAAGAGCTTGTGTGACGAGGCACATCTAATGATGAAACTGGTTGTCTTTAGGAAGCCCTGAACAGTAATTTAAAAAAGAAAAAGAAAAAATATTGAACTTCCTCTCTGACATTCTGTAGAAGACTACAAGAAAAAAGGGAAAAAAAAATATCCCAAGAGGTTGTTACAGAACTGTTAATCAAATCTGAACCTGTTGGGCTAAATTTGGACAGTCAAACTCGTGGTCTAAAAAGTTCTATTAACTTTTTATTGTAAAGCTTCCTAATCTATTTCTTTACCATGTCTTTTTATCTAACCATTGATAAAATAAATCCCATATCATATAAAAATGTTTATCTTTTTGTTATCTGATTTCAAATGTCAATTTACTCATTTCAGCACAGTCCATGATTTTCTTAATAATTTCCTCCTGCATAGGTATTTTTTTCATTTTTCCAGTTCTTAGCAAATACAGTTCTAGCCGCTGTTAAAACATTTATAAAAGTAGTTATGAAAAATAATGTTTAAAAGAACATTATGGATTGTTCTGAATTGGTTCTTTTCAATCAAAAACCTACAGGTGTCTTGGTATTTTTCTTTTCCCTTTCTCACATTCAATTTCCCATTAGCACCTTAATTTTAATCTACGTAATGAATAACTGATATCTTTTCTGAAATCACTTGTCTCATTCTAGAACAGGATATCCTAGAGATAAGGCCAAACCCCAGGCTCTTTCAAAAAGTCTCTGAATGAATGAGTACATAGCAACTTCTGCTGAAGTATCACCAGGTGATTGTTGAATATTAAGATAGGTATGGCTACGTTTTGGATTTTGATTATTTTTGTTGGTTAGCAGTAATGTGATTTACTAGTACATATCCTATCAGTCTAATATTTACGAAGGGCCCAAAAGATTAAGAAGAGAGTTGGCTTTCCACTTTTCTCCTCCTGAGTAAAGATACAGATAGGAATTTTCTTTGTAAACAATGGATGACCACAAAAAAGAAATGGAGTTGTTGGAATGCAAATGGAGGTGTTGTGAAGGGTGATCTCTACAGAGTGCTACATGTAATGACATCTGTATAGAGTAAGATGTTTGTTTCTTGAGAGGTAGAATCATTTTCTTGAGAGATAGATTCATTTTCACTTGTCTCTTGGATTCCCTTCCCAATTTGCTTAAAAGGCTTTCCAAAGATTCTGTCCTGCTAAAATCATTAATGTCTTTCTATAATATGCAGAGTTGTGCCACTTTAGACAAGACAGCAATGATTAAGCACCCACCAATTGGATCTAGCTGATTTTACAATTATTGCTCTGTGTCCCATATTCAGTGTTATTCCAATAATTAATAGTACTGCAGTTCCATGGTTCTAAAAAAGAAACCGATTGTCTAAATTCTTTTGGAACAGAGAGCCTTGGT
The DNA here is from genome assembly GCF_900518735.1 of Pseudonaja textilis. The sequence continues at coordinate 3,435,649 of NW_020769329.1, read as the reverse complement.
CTCCCTGATGGATTAACAATGGATAAGTCTGATCTTTTCTGCTGGCTATGTCAAAAATGTTTTTAGTATCACTGATTACTAATGCTGAAGTACTTGAAGGAGCTGGATATGGAATGTACTATTTTGTAATAGTTTCACTTTTATCACCTTGGGCAATATAAGTAATTGTCTTTATGAGAATTCTACTTGGATCTTTGGAAATTGCCCTAGAAGGTCACATGAGATTTTACCTTTTCTCTCTTATTATTTTAATATCTGATGAATTTTCTGTGAAGGCTGGTGTGAGAGTTCAAAGCTAATTGCCATCCATATGGTGATGATATGCAACTGTACAAATTCAGAACTGGATATCTTTTAGCCACAACTTGTTTCTGGGCTATAGGAATGAACAGAAACAGACTCAGAACTGTATATAATGATCGCTAATTCTGGGAGTTGAAATGTATGCCTGAATTGGGTAATTTATATTTCTTCTTAAGTTTATGATTCACAGATTTACAGTGTTCTCAAATCCTCTTATACTTAACATTAATGCTGATATTACATCAGTGGCAAGGAGTGGTTTTTATCAGCTAATAAAAATGTGGTAGTAGAAGAGTATTTGGCAACAGTATCTGCATGTATGGTAATCTGATGGTTAAATTATATTTATGCCTAGTTTATAGATCAGTCTGGGAAATGATGAAGAAACCACAACTGGTCTAGAACAGTTGCCAACCTTTTGGACCTCAGGGACTACCAAAATCATACTTTTAAATTCTAAGGACCACTAATATATATATTTTTTAAAAAAAGATAATATAATTAATATAAAAATTATTTTATATTAAATATAAATTTAATATAAATGCTTATTTAATTATAACAAAATTGTAAATGCTTAATCATAACTGTGGGGGAGAACAAAGGGAAAGGAGGGGCCTCTCTTATCCTTTGGGGGAAAAGAGGGAGGATTTAATACTGCTGGGATTCAAAAGAATCCACATGGTCCTTGGAGGCTGGGAAAATATGGACAGGGAGGAACCAGCTCCCCCTCAAATGGAAGAAAAGCAGAGTCCCCCCCCCAATCTGGTCTCCTGTCATTTTATATCTCCCCCAAGTCAGAGGAAACCTCTCTCTCCTTTCCCAGGTGTGGCTGCCTGGAGTTGGGGGAGGGAAGGTGGGCCAGACTGGAAGTGCTGAGAAAGAAAGGCTCCTAATAACAAGATAACACCCCCCCTCCTTCCGTCTCCACACAAGAGGACTCCCAGGGGCTAAGCTCCAGGTTTCTCCTGCCACTTCCAAGCAGAAAAGAGTCCTTCCCTGTGTAGAGACCGAAGGGGGAGTGTCGGGCCCAGAAAAGCTTGAGCTCTCACCTGCACACAAAGGCTGGTTATTAGGAGCCCATCTTTCTTGGTGCTGTTTTGGTCTGGGCATTTGGTCTTCCCCACTGCCTCATGCCAAAGGAAAGCCAGCCGGGCTTCTCCTTCCCTCCTACCCTTCCCCCTTCTCCCAACTCAATCCTATTTTGGGACAGAGGAGAGTGCACTGGAAATGTGTGTTGGCATTTCCAACAAGTATTTCTCAGGTGCTCACCCACAATTCTTTGCGTTCTTCCAAGCCTGGCTTGCTGAGGAGGGAGAGAAGCCCTGACATCTCTTCTGCCACCCAACAACCCCAGCTGTTGCTGCCCAGGGAAGGCACAGGAAAAGAAAACAAGCAGAAATATAGCTCTCACTGGGGCGAAAGAGTGGAGATCAGGGAAGGCACAGTTAACAGAAAGTGGCACTTTTCAAAGGCAGCAGCTTGAGTCTTCTCTTGCCTGTGTCTTCCTTATCTCTGCTCTTTCATCCCAGCGAGAGCTATGTTTCTGCTCACTTTTCCTGTGCCTTCCCTGGACAGTGATGACTGGGGCCATGGGGCGGCAGCAGAGCAGAGCGCTGACAGGAACAAGAAAACTTATGCTAATGCCCCATTCTGGACCTCTGAACTGGATGGTGAGTGCAGACTTGCTCACTCCACCCCTCCCACCACCAGCAGCAAGTACTTTTCCTGCCCTGGGTCATCCCTACAGCCCACAGCCATCGAGGAAGAGCCCAGGCTAGGAGAGGCAAGCTGAAAGTTGCGGGAGTGCTGCGCAAATGCAAGAAGTATAGTGCTCCTGCACATTCTGGCCATCTCCATCACTGCCCACGTGTGCCACCAAGCCACTCTTGCTGCAACAGCACCATTACCTCATCCTGGCTGGCAAGGGCTGTGCTGCTTTTTGCAGGTTTGTGCTTCGCTGAAGGGTGGGGGCCAGGGAGTGGGCAGTCCATGTTGGTGGCGCAGCCTTGTGTTCCTGTGCAGCCTGGATTAATTGCTTGGGTGGGGTGCTTTTGGGGGACATTTCTCTGTGGACCACCAAAATTTTCTCATGGACCACCAGTGGGCCATACCCCACTGGTTACAACCAGTGGTCTATAACACATAGGGAAAAAATATATAATATCCAAAGAATATTACATCATGAATATGCTGAAGCAGCCATCCTGATTAGCAGTTTCTTTCTTGTTCAGTTTAATGAGTATAAGGTTTTATATAGCTTGGCTAGATTGCTTATAGGACTGCCTACACCAGCCAACATTCTTAGAGGTTCAGTGAGTCACCTTTTATACTCACTGCCACAGATATACTTAATATACTACCTAATTCTGTTCTTTTTTTAAAATGTGGCACTGATTAGAGTAGAATTTGAAATTGAAGCTAGGTGTCTTCATTTTTTGTAATGTAGGAGGGCTATCCACCCATCCTCCATCCATCCCCGCCTAGATATTTAAGAAGGTTTTGGAGGTTTCTTCTTAAGTTTAGATATGTTTCATTGCATATGGAGATTCTCAGTGTCCTACAGCCACTAATAAAAGTAAGTGGCCTAGATATTTTTAAAATAATGAAATAAAATTCCAATTAAACTGAACATTAGTGAGCTAGAGATTCTTTAATTGGCTGACAATTTACTTGGACAAATTTACATTCAAGCTACAAATGGAATTTATTCTGAAATAAACAACCAGGTAAAATAAAGAACACAAGTTTAATTTTATTAATCCAATGGATTTTTTTTCCCTTACAAAAGAGCTCTTCATGCAAAAAGCAACCAACACAGTCAACGGAATATATGGTCCATTCCCAGAGAAGTGATTGGTTAATTTAATTACAATGCCATGAAGTTTGCTATTGATTTGGGGGAAGGTGGAGGGCTTCAAGAGAATTAATTGCATTTGATAATGGCTTCAGAATAAAATGAGTTTTGGAGGCAATCAACAACCGTAACATAGAGCAATAGATATTTCATGAGAAGTATTTTGTAAGGTGGAAGGTATTCTGGATAAGGAATGAAAAAAAAAAAGTAATGATCCCTATTTAGTGAAGCACAGCATTCTAATAATACTTGCTATTAAATGAAGGAGACATTATATTTCCACAAACCTGCCAATACTGTAAGCATATGTTCTAACACTTAGCAATTTCTGACTACTGTTTAATGCATGCAGCAGGATTAACCTCTCTAGCCAAACGTTTGTTGTAGGAACTGGACTGCATAGACTCTTCTCATCCATCAGGGCTGTCTCTTCCTCTCCATTTGGAAGATCTATAATTGAGTAGCCTCTTCATAACCTATAGAACACACAGTATTTTAACTGAGACTGTTTTTCAGAGCTAATCTTACCAAGCATCTCACATCTGTGCTTGCTGGCTTTTCATTATCTATGAGACAGAGGGAAGAATGAACTGTGTTGCATGAAGCTATACTTCCAGTGTGTTAATGGTTCACAGATTCTGCTCTTTGCCCAGTCAACAATTGCTCTGAATGTAGTTGTCTTGTGAACAAGCAGGAATTCCTAATACATATCCCTTATCTCAGACAGCATCAACTGCCACAAATAAAGAGTTGTTCTTGATCATGACCAGAGTCAAATTATCCTAGCTTTCCACTTTTTATAGCTAGAAGAAAGGCTTGGCTTTCAAAAACAAGTAGTAGAATCCAAGGAGGGGTCTTCTTAGAAATCTATGGATCAAACCTGAAGTTCGTGAACTATTTCCCTACCACGGTCACCACCACAAAACTGGAGAAAGTTCACATAAGTGTAGCAGAAGAATTTTTCCTCTGGACATTTTGTTTCTGGGGTTAGAATTTGGTACTTTGAGTTCTCCAGCCTTACACTTTATCACCTCATTTTACCAGAATGAATCATGTAGTATAAATTAAAATATACAAATGAAAAAAAAAAAGAAGTTAACAGATTTGTCACCAAGACAACATACATACATACATACATTCTCTGTCACACACACATGTATGTATGTATGTATTTATGTATACCACTTGAAGGTGTGCATGTGTGTGTAGATATACATATATAGTTTCCTAGACGGAAAAAGGGAAATAGCCACCTGCTATCACCAATAGCAGAAGACATTTTCCCCTGCTGTGCATCTGCTGTTTTGTAAGGCATTCCTGATTCAATCACTATTGGTTTCATCCTTTTCTGTAATTTAAATGTTCCTTGTAACTCAAAAATGATGTGCAATTCTGACAGGAGGCAAACAGTGACAAATACCCCCCTTGTTCTGACATAAATGATAGCAGCAGTAAAAAGGAAGTGAGTGAATGAACATGAATATTTTGCTTCATGGAGCAAAAGTGCCAGCATGCCTGCTTCTATTTTGCTGATGCTAACATGCCCCTTCTCAGTTGTCTAGCCATAGCACTGACAACAACAGACTCGAAAGCAATTGCCAGGAACTCATGGCAGAATGGCTCTGCAAAACGAGTGATGGCGACAGCACTTCAGTAAACTAACACTGCATATTATTTAGTCTTGACATTTGCTAAAAAGGTTCTCTCTAACTCTGGTCAAAAGCACTAGCTTGGATGAATAGAAGCACAAAAGATGGCAGATGTAAAGTCTAAACACGCACTTCCTGAATTCTAAATCCTTGGTTTATAAGACATAGATTTTATGTTGGAACTGCTTCTGTGACACTTACAACATCCACCTCTTATTTTCTAAGTCAGATTATTCCAGGGAGCTCAGGACAAAGTGTCTGGCTGTTAAATAGATTGCTCTTGTCGTGGTGTAAGATTTGTACGCCACTCTATCTAAGCATTCTACCAAGTAGTCCATTTAACAAAACTATCATGACAATAACCAAAATCTGTTGAAATAAGATTAGGTTGTTCTAAAATCTCAAAACCATACAAAAAATAGCAAATATGCAAATAATGCAAATAGCAGCAGCCCCACAATGTCATTTATACCCAAAATATATGATGAAAAAGAACTGTTTTTATTACCTTCTTGAGACCATCAATGTTGGGATTAACTAATTTTGGAAAGATAAACTACAGTATGCCAGCAGATCAGATCTGCTTTGGGATTTCCATTCCCCTTGCATCCCAAAAAGGGAGAGAGAAGGCAGAGTCTGAAACACTCTTTCCTTTGATTTGAACTCACAGAAGTAAGAGATTAAGTTCAAAAAGGTGGGTTTGGCTTTTTTTTAAATGTGATTTTGTTTTTTATTGCCAAAGTTACCCCGAATGACATTACGTATCCATGTAACCAAGTGTTGAAATACTGGGCATTGTTTGTTTATTTGTTTTTACAAGCTGGATAGCAGGATATCCTATGGTGTACAGCAACAGTCGACAACCTTTTCTGGATCCAGTGGCAGAGGGGGTGATGGTTTTGCACAAGCACAAACCATTTGTGCAAATGGAGCTTCCTCTACTTGCCCATCACTTGTGTGGTCTGGTTGCCAATGGGCTGTGGTCTGGTAGCAATCCATAGACAGGGGATTGGGGATATCTGGTGTACAGAGAAAAGTCATGTACACTTGTAACACTATTAGAACCAAATATCCACATGTATCTATATATCTCTAACTATATCTATCTATCTATCTATCTATCTATCTATCTATCTATCTATCTAT
>NW_020769329.1:3326026-3429684 GCF_900518735.1 Pseudonaja textilis | reverse complement strand
TATCTATCTATCTATCTATCTATCTATCTATCTATCTATCTATCTATCTATCTATCTTGCTTGCTAAGGTGGAACATTCTTTAATTATTACATAAAACTGTGTACATTTCTGGCAAACAAGAAAATTGAATTGTATCATTTTTCAAAGAAGATGATCTAATTTAGCCAGTTAGGTGGTTATTTGGTGATTGTTCATATCTAATCTAAGCTGATATTAATATTGACCTTGTGTTGTGTAGCTCACTTGCAGGGGTGAAACACCTTAATATTTATCCTTCAGTCTCTGGAATGATTCTACTTTTTTATGCCTTTCAACTCAGAGAATTCTTTCAATACTGATGTTCCTGCCAAAAGACACCTGCTTTCTCCCAGAGGATAGACAAAATTTCAGACCATTGCAAAAACATCCAAACATTTTAATGCACACAAATTCATATATGTGAAGGTATTCAATTTGTAAGTATCCAGGCAGCAGGTTTAGCACAATTTGCTCCAGTCTGTGAGATATCACAAAACATGGCAGCCTAATTTTACTCAGTTTCATTGCTATTATTTGTTTTGTCTTAGCAACAGTGTGAGCAGGTGATTCTGCCCTAAAGATATTAGTTAAGGTACATGTTATGTCCTGAGGACTCTAGGAGTTCTCACTCAGGTCCACTCACTTCGTGTGGGCGTTATTCCCCCATTCCCATTGGTTGGTTCTCTCCAGCAGCCAGCTATAAAAGCAGGCTGCGGGGTCCAACCAGTTGCTGATTGCTGCGAGCCAGTTCCAGGCGTGGCAAGCACGGTCAGCCCTTTATTGTAAAATAAAGTATTGTTGCACTCATGCTCTGGTTCAGCCTCTCATTGCTCAAACTTAACAGTACACCATTCACCTTACATCCACCAAGTGCTCATGCTAATATAGGCATAGAGAAGAAGCAAACTTTGATCACTAGAGTGGCTCATTGAATCATCTGAAAAAGGTTTTATAGAAGTCTATCACTTTCTATAATGATTTTGGTGCCATTACTGCTTAGAGAAGATAAATCAACATCTCTGTATGTGTTTTTCCTAGAGTTCTTGATGCCATTATTGTTTAGAGATTGAAAAAGGCCCTCATCCTCTAGAGATTTACAAACCAGATAGTCTATTATTTTCTTTGCCAATCTTGATATTTCTCAACAAAGCCTGTTTGTAGCAATAATATGAAAATTAATTCTCATATAGCTTACTGTGATTTTCTTTTTTTATATAGCCAGAATCCTACTTTTTTCTCTAATCACTCTAGCTCTATAAAAAGGAAAGTACTTTTTTAATAAGAAGAAAGACATTTAGATAAACATTAAAGTTGGATCCCACAGAAACATTAATTGCAAGGGATTAGTTGATTCTGAATCAGAGACAGAATAGGACATTATTAATAACTTCACTAATTCAAAACAGCATATCTACAGAAATAGAACATTCCCTATCCTCAGGATGAGCTGAGTAATTGAAAGGGGAATAGGACTGATATGAGAATTACAGACACATGTTCTGCTGCAAATTAACTGTAATTCAGTTTATGTCAGTTGAGAACTGCACACATTATTGTAGATCCCCCAAAAAAGATGTAAATTGTCTATCTAAAATTAGATCTATAATCATTGGTTGTTTGGGGAGGGCATATCAGAAAAAAACTGGGTCATCTATCAGTCTACCTTTTTATCCAACTGCACACTTTTTTCTCTAGCAAGGAGCTTGTGTTCTGCTTTCCTTTTTACAGAGGTAGAGAGGAAAAAGGAAGCTATCAGTTTTAGGCTAGGAAGTTTGGAATTATAAAATCCCTAGACCTCCAAAATTAGGAAAATGTGCTCACTATATGTGCAGACATACTTCCTGTTTTAACAATTGCAAGTTCATGATGCAACTGTAATTTTATCATTACCATATCTGCTTTTCTCACTGTGCAAGCAAAAATAATTTGCTACCATTATGTTTCTAATATAGTAGAAGGGATCTCTATCTTCCATGAAGCAGTCAAAATAGCTTCTACTGTATTTCTATTAAAGTCATGCTTCAGTGCAGTTATGGCATTTATAGTATTCTCTAGACACTTTAAGACAGAGACCAGGTTTTCTTTGACCATGTCCAAAATCATATATCCATTACATCAGCAGGATCCCCCTGCCCCGCTCTGAATTTCCTATCACTATATTATCCTTGAATTTAGAATTAGTTCCAAAATGTTGAAGTCAAGCCAAGAGCCTTAGTTTGGTCAATGACTAGCCTAATGTCTATCTCAGAATAAATTAAAAATGATTAAAACATGAAATAAATGAAACAAAGGAATAAAAGAGTTAAATTGAGCACAGCTACCACTGTTGAAACTTTCTCTTCAGGAAAATTACTTTGAATACATACATTACCAATATAGTGCTACCTTGATATTTATGTTAATTCATTCTGGAAGGCGTGATGGGTACTTAAAAGGACAAGCAGCAAACAAACCAAGTAACTTCCCATGTACCCCTTTGTTTCTGTCTGCCTCTTTTTCTATGTCAGTGACCTTCACAGCATGGCCAACTTCCTATCTGCCTTCTGTCCCCTCCTTTCGCAGTGACCTTCCTAGAATGGCTGATTTCCCCCCAGCCACCCTCTTCCTTTAGTAGCACACTTAATACTAAACAAAGGCTGAATATTGGGACAACTTTTTCATGTTCAAAATGCATCTGGAACCAAGTTTGATGAGTTTTGAAGCATTCAAGTTATAGGAGAGTTTATTATTTCTACTAAATTTGAAACAGGTTCAATCAAGTTAAACTCTTACAAATCTTGAGAGCTATAAAACAAAGCTTGGTAATATTACAAGAGACCCTGATTAATATCTGGTAGAAAACAACAATATGTTGGAACTGAACTTAAATCCAGTTCCAAACTGCATGTAATCCTCGTTTTAAAACCATTCGTTTGTTGACCATTCGAAGTTACTGAAAAAAGTGTCTTATGACCATTTTTCACACTAACAACCGTTGCAGCATCCCCAAGGTCATGTGATCAAAATTCAGATGCTTGGCAACTGGCATGTATTTATGATCATTGGAATGTCCTGGAGACATTTAATCACCTTTTGTGACCTTCTGACAAACAAAGTAAAGGGGGAAGCCAGACTCATTAAAAATTCATGCTTTTAACTTAACTGCACTGATTCACTTAACAATTATATCAAGAAAGGTCAAAAATTGAGACAAAACAGTTTTCTTGCTTACAAACAGAAATTTTGAGCTCAGATGTGGTTGTAAGGGCCGAATGAAAAGCATTGTCTTACCTCCAAATCTTTAGTTTTTAAAAAGCATATTTTTATAAGAGAAACTGGAAAAGAATTCTTGACGAGGTCCTCAATATATATTCTCCCCATAAGTATTACCACTCATTACATACTTCTGCCAATGATGGACAGACTTCTAAAGGCTTCACAAAAATACTCCACATTTTGCCTTTTCAACCAGACTTTTCCATCTCTTTGTGTGATTCATAAAAGATGTCTATGAAAGTGTTCCTTCAATTTTTGGTAAAAATCTAGACATCACATGGTGCCAAATCTGGATTCTGTGTTGGTTTGGATAAAGCAGTGAAATTCAAATTGCTTCTTGATGGCTTTTGATATGCGAGGCTTAACATTATCATGTTTCTTCCTGTTTCCCAGCTCTATTCAACCATTGTTCAAAGGTGCTGCAATATGGCACTCTAAGTTGACAGTGGTTTCATGTGTTTTTTTTTTTTTAAATATGAGGCTTTGCATCTGCATCCCAAACATAATGTTTTCCTGCTGAAGTCTGTGTTTTGATTCCCCCCCCCACAAATAAAGGGTTTATAATAATATTTATTGGATGAATCATTCATTTCTCATTAAGGATGATGAGATCAAGTTTTGTCACCTGTCATGATGCTGGGAAGAAATTGCTCACCATTATTTTCATAGTGTAATAGCAATTGTTGGCAAATTTTGACTCTTGAAAATGTCATCTGCACTGTGAGTGTGCAAAAAAAGCCCATTTTTCACAAATCTTCTGATAGTAAAAACCATCAATAATGAGACCCATACTTTCCTGTGGAAAGCTAAGCATAACAACTATTTCCCTTTGAGTGATCCCTTGATTATCCTTAATTAGTTCACCAATCTGTCCTTAAAAAGAACTATTGAATATTAAAGTGACCCCAAAGCACCACTTTGCAATTCTAGTATTCCACCAAAAATAATTATCATTAAGTCAGATATTTGGATATAGAATGAGTGATACATTTTATATTCATAAAATGTTTTTCTTTATCTTCTGAAAACTGAGAAATATCTTCATCTAGGTGTTAGAGTGTTTTCTTATGACCCTTTCAAGGTTTTAAAATACTACGAAGGAAAATCCACAAAAATCCAGTAACTATATTCAGATGAATTTTCATGTGACTTGGGACACATTCATTATTTCTCTAAATAAGATTCTAATAGTAAATAAATGTGATTCTAACAATAAAATTATGAGTAAATTGCTTCATACAAGCCCATTATGCATCACATTTTCCAATGAATATTACATAGGTTTATATTACATAGAAATATATCTGACTTGATGTGACTGATTATTTGCACAGCTTCATTTTTCTATTTTGGAGGAGACTACAAAGCTAATCTCAAATTATCCTAGATGGCTTTATACTCTAAGAGCTCCTGCCCCAGGTCAACATTTTAAATGAAGTTTTCCATCTTCATGGATTTACCTGTCTAACTGATTTGAAATAAGTACAGGGTTTCATTAATCACTTTTCTCAACTCAACAGTAGGGATTATAAGGGAGTATATAGAAATTCCTGCTCTCTTTGTAAGATTCTTTGTGATTTTTAACTGACTTCTTTAAGAAGCAGGATGATGGAATTTTTAGCATCATACTGATGGAAGTAGTTTCATGATAGGACTACACCCAGGGGTGGGATTCTACCAGTTCGCACCTATTTGCTAGAACCGGTTGTGAACATTCTAAGCAGTTCAGAGAACCGGTTGTTAGAAGAAATTACTGGCCTAATCTTGTAAGGAAAGCAGGAAGGAAACATTCTGGTGTTGCTTACAGAAACTGCCTCTCTGTTAACCCTTATTACATTCTTGGCAGGATTAGACTTCCTGCCTCAGAAACATCTCTGGAGTTTTTTTTCCCTTCTTTGCTGTACTTTGCTTGTGTGGACGGACCATTTAAAGTTACAATGGCACTAAAAAAAGTGACTTATGACCATTTTTCACACTTACGACTATTGCAGCATCCCCACAGTCATGAGAGGCCAGGCAAGGAGATGCGTGCCTTGATGTGAGTGATATTGAGTTGGCCACACCCAGCCAATAACATGACCACCAAGCCATGTTCACCTAGTCACATGACCACCAACCCATGCCCACCACCTAAGCCACGCCTACATAACCGGTTATTAAACATTTTGAATCCCACCCCTGATTACACCATTGTTTTATGGAATAGTGGTACAATTTTCTATATTTCATTTTTTTACCATTTCCACATTTAGAATAGATAGGAAAGGCTCTATTTCAATTGGTTCAGATTATTTGCTTTTCAAAAAGGTGTTGTATCTTCCATTTTCTCCCCTTCTCCTTTCTATCCAATCAATATAATGGGTATTAGCATATTGCTTTTTATTTGTTTATTTAAATTTAGAAGGCTGCCCAATTCCCAAAAGACTCCGGGCAGCTTACATAGTTAAAGAAAGAGAAAACTGAAGCTAACATGTGAACCTGGACAAGACCATACACCATACTGGAAGAAATCCCATCAGGAACTCAACAAGCCACCTAACTAGAGGTCTGGGACTTAGGGAACCCTTGTGGGAGCCATACAAATTATCAAGGGATATACTGTTGCAGGGGTCAGATACCACAATAGAGAAAGTGTATCATCTAATATCTTCAATTGCATCTGGAAGCAAAATACAAAATGCGCCATTGTATCTTCCAGAGCATTGCTGACATGTGATATTGGATTCATTTTTTAACTATATGTAGCTTCTAGGTGGTCTTTCAGGCAACCCCAGTAAAGTACACGTAGAGCACATTGCAAAAATAGTGAGGCCTTGACTGACCATCTGAGCGAGTGCTCATTTTAGCAAAGGGTACAATTGGGGCACAAGTCAAATCTGTGCAAAGGCCATCCTGGTCACAACTGTCACCTGATCTTTAAACAGCAGCTGTGAGCCCAGAAGAACCTCCATGGAGAATCCCCCCTCCCATTGTGAAAAGTACTTTCCAAATTTCTAGATGAAGTTAGCTTTTAAGTTAAGCTAAATTCCAACTCCACAATACCTGCACCATTTTGGATTTCAGTAGCTGTGTCCAGATTATTTACATCAGTATCTGGAAATAAATCTGGATGCAGAAGGAACTAAAGACTAGTACCATGGCAGATGGCACAGCATGTGGCATGTCAACAAAGCTCCTGATATCTACCATGGACTATGGTATCATTGACCATTGACTGTGAATGAGAAGAACATGCATATTGAATAATAGAGCAACTATTTTTTTCTTCATTGCAGGAGCCTAGAATTAAATACTTTTAATATTGCTATTTTTTCTGTTACATAACAGTTAAAAGTATAAAAGCATCTTAGTAAATAGAAAGAGAGGGTTACTGTAATATTTCACAGTTGCATTGTGCTGGGATACAATGAAAAGGGAAAACTAAGGCTACTGTGAATCTCTATGGTTGGTAAGTAGGTAGAATTGATAAATATAACAATTACACATTTATTGAAATTCTGTCTACTGGAAATACTGCTAAGAATTTATCAATAGGATTTTGGCATCCATTACTGTTAAATAGCTGCGGTGGCACGGTGGTTAGAATGCAGTACTACAGGCTACTTCTGCTGACTGCCAGCAGTATGGCAGTTCGAATCTCAACAGCTCAAGGTTGCCTCAGCCTTTCACCCTTCCAAGGTCAGTAAAATGAGGACCCAGATTGTTGGGGGCAATATGCTGACTCTGTAAACTGCTTAGAGAGTGATGTAAAGCACTATGAAGCTGTATATAAGTCTAAGTGCTCTTGCTATTCCATTCCATTAATTTATGCTTGATCATTTATAATTTAAAAATGTTTTATAACAGATAACAGATAATCAGAGTTAGTAGGGACCTTAGAGGTCATCTAGTCCAACCTCCTGCCCAAGCGGGAGACCTTACACCATTTCTGACAAATGGCAGTCTAGTCTCTTCTTGAAGGTCTCAAGTGATGGTGCTCCCACAACTTCTGAGGGCAAGCTGTTCCATTGGTTGATTGTTCTCACTGTCAGAAAGTTTCTCCTTATTTCCAGGATAAATCTCTCTTTGTTCAGTTTCCATCCATTATTCCTTGTCTGGCCTACAGGCACTTTAAAAAGTAGCTTGACCCCTTCCTTTCTGTGGCAGCCCCTCAAATATTGGAAGACAGCTATTGGGTCTCCCCTGGTCCTTCTCTTTACTAGACAAGCCAAGCCCAGTTCCTGTAACCATTTGTTGTATGTTTTAGCCTCCATTCCCCTAATCATCCTGGTTGCTCTTCTCTGCACTTTTTCTAGTCTCAACATCTTTTTTATAATATGGTGACCAAAACTGGATGCAGTACTCTAGGTGTTTTCTTACTAAGGATTTATAGAGTGGTATTAGTACTTCCCTTGATCTTGATTGTATCCCTCTGTTAATACAACTTAGGATTGCATCAGTTTTTTTGGCTGCTGCTGCACACTGCTGACTCATATTTAGCTGGTTGTCCACTAGGACTCCAAGATACCTCTCACAGTTACTGCTATTGAGCCTGGTTTCACCCAGTCTATATGTGTACTTTTGGTTTTTCTTGCCTAAGTGTAGGATTTTACTTTTCTCTACATTGAATTTCATTTTGTTAGATACGCTAGTGTTCTAGTCTGTCAAGATCCATCTGGATCTTGAGCTGATATTCTTGGGTGTTAGCTGTTCCTGCCAGCTTAGTATCATCTGCAAATTTGGTAAGTTCCCCTTCTATTCGCTCATCTAAGTCGTTAACGAAGATATTGAAGAGTACTGGGCCTAAGACAGGACCTTGTGGCACCCCACTGCTTCCTTCCTTCCATGTAGACTTAGACCTATTAAGGACTATTTGTTGAGTACGGTTTGTCAGCCAGTTGCAAGTCCATCTAGTGGTGATGTTACCTATTCCACCTTTTTCTAGCTTACTAAGAAGTAGGTTGTGGTCTACTTTGTCAAATGCCTTGCTGAAATCTAAATACATTATGTTCACAGTATTTTGCTGATCTACTAATTTAGTCACTACATTGAAGAATGAAATAAGATTGGTTTGGCATGATCCGTTTTTAACAAACCCATGCAGACTGCTAGTTATTACTTTACTTGTTTCTAGATGTTGGCAGATGTTTTTTTTAATTATCTTTTCCAGTATCTTCCCAGGCATTGATGTTAGGCTAATTGGTTTTGTAAGAATAATAGTGGCCTGTCTCAAAGAACAATTACAACATTTACTAGAAATATGTGTGTGGAGGCATTGGAATATTTTCAATTTCAATAGTAAAGATGAGTGCAAATGTTATCTGCTGTCTTAAAAAGAAAGGAAAATCTTGATAGCAAATATATACCAAAACTTGCAGATGTGACAATCTATGAGTGTTGCTTTTTTAATGGCAATATGGGATTAGGTGACTGAAATAATATTATATCACCATTAATGTTTTTAATTAATTAATTTAGTAAATAAATATTTCTTTCTTTAACTATATTTTAGCCCAACCTTGCATTTACTAAAACAAGCCTATAAATCTCTGATAGTCAAAATATATTCTAAGAGTTACCGGGTAGATTTCAAGAGGTAAGAACCAAAAATATATTTTATAAGTAGGATGTAAATGTTCATATTTCACATTTTAATAATAATCAATTTGGTTTTACATTTTATATACATGTAAAAATCTTCCTAATGTAAAGCAATGATCCATTTTAATTGTTACTTGTAAATTAATATGCTTATATTCAGATTAAAGATTAATCAGGATATTATTAAATGAAAATATGGCTTCCTGTTAAAATCAAACAAGTTGATACAATAAAGTCCCAGTTAATTTGTAAAACATTTAATATAATTGGTTTTTATCTACTCAACTTGAAATACTGGAACATTCAAGGGAACATTGCATATATAAAAGTCTACCTTTGAGATTTTAATTTTTGAAGTGTTCTTTAAATATTGTGCCTTGAGTGACATGTTAAATAAAATAAAATTACAATGTCTTAAATATGTTCTTTATTTAGAAAGAACATCTAATACTTCAAAGCCTCTGCAATAAAATCCGTGACTTGAATGAAGTAGAAGTAATTTGAAAAAAAAAAATGCAAAGATAAAATCATTATACAATGGCAGAAAATGCAATCCTTTCTCAAACCCACATTCCCGAAAAACAAATGTTTTCCTCCACTTCTGACTCTCTCTAAATGTAGCATACAAAATCAAGAGATATGAGAATTGATTAGTGTGTGTAAAAAGATCCAAGAAAATGTAGAGTTTGCTTTTCTAGGAAGTTCTACAGTTGCTCCAAATAAATCCACAACTATTACTACTAAAACTGCAAATGAAGAAATCAGTGAAGATTCCAATAATAATCAAAGAAACCAGCAAACTAGGAATGATCAGGAAAAACACAAAGAAATATATCTTTAGTCAGATGTTTGGTAGTGGCAACCTGAATTTAAATTTCTGATCAACTGTGACCTTGGAATAGATATTTTCAATATTTATCTTGTAGTAAAAATGGAATTGATCAAATGATGGCAATCTTTAACACTTCTTTATTTTTCCTGAAAGACAAAGAGTGAACAACTAATATAGGAAAGAATCATGGAAAATAATTTCAAATTTTGTAGTCCATTTCTGTTTTTTAAAACCTCATAGATATGCTTTATGTTTAGAAAAGTTTTCAGTAATATGGATGAATTGGGAAATGGGCACGTTGCTTTAAATAATGTATTAAAATACATATGCAGATATAAAACAATTGTGACTCATAATAAGACCCATAGTGTTACATTCAATCAATGGCCAATATCTAAGCTATGACATGAATAGAATTTGACATGATCATAGAAATGATGATCCTTTCACCCTTCATCAGCAAAGGATTTGTGCAGATGTTTAGCTGCCCTAATGGACCTGCATGGAATACAGGTGTTATGTTAGGCTTCTAGGTAGTAACTGAAATTAAAAGTTGGAGTAGAATGTTAATTCCAGAGAATTCCAGACAATTCTAGACAGATTTTTAAAAAATGAATTTCAATCACTTTGCATGTAAATCATCCAGTTGTAAAACCTTTTGATGGTAATGCTGTTTATCCCAAGATTTTTCTATCTTATCAAAAAGTTGATTGTGGTTTCTCTTGTCAAACACTTTACTGAAGTCCAAGTATCCAATGAAGTTAATGCCTGAATGGAGAAGTGAATCTGTGTCTCCTCAGTCCAAGATGAACACTGTTTCTTCATCATTTATGTTAAGGGGAAAGTAATCTGCAGCACCAGTATCATAGGAAACCTATTTTTGAAGGTTCCAGAGCCTTTCTAAGATTGCTAAATGCTGATATGAGCATTTTTCTTACCACGGCAGATAGAGAAGGGAAGGAAGACTTATTATAACCCCATACAATAGCTGAAGATGGGATCTAAAATGGAGAAAGAATATTTTTATTTGTAGCTGCTGATTTCATAGACATTATTTCATAGACATTATTAAGAATCTTGTCCCTAAAATCATACTAGGAAAAATAAACATGAGAAGACAAAAACTCAAAGTAGCTGATACAAATAAGATGTAGCTCCAAGAGCTATTTGTGAGTCTTGTCTCTTAAGTAAGCAATGTGGGACAGGGAAGGGAGAGAAAAACAACAGTTTCTTACAGAAGAATGAACAAATAGCATTTCAAGGAAGAAAAATAATTAACTTCTAAGGAGGCAATAACAAACTCTATAATTCAATTGCATAACAGGTACAACCAAAGCAGGGCTCTGGAGAGGAAGAAAATATCTGAACAGAATGAATGAGCTGGAAAAGACCTTGGAGGTCTTCTAGTCCAGCTCCTGCTCAAGCAGGAGAACCTATACTATTTCAGATAAGTGATTGTTGTGACTTGGAGGTTTGAACCTGCTCTGTCAGAAGACATAGGCTTGCGTGATGAGGAAGATCTGGCATTAAAGTTTGAGCCTGCTTTGTTGAGTGACATAGATGGGAGTCAGGAGGAAGAGGAGGACTTGGCTCTAAGATTTGAGCCTGCTTTGCTGGAAGTTTCGGAGTCATCTCCCTCCCCAGAATCTTCCCCCCTGATTGTGCCTCAGGTGTCGGCAGATAATCAGGAGAGCGTGCCGGAGTCATTGGCTGAAGATCAAGCTGAGAAATGCTGGTCTGATGCAAGGCAAAGACGCAGGCAGAAATGTGACATACAACGTAAAAAGAAAAGAGACTGACATGCCCCTCAGGGAATATAAGGAGGTGTGTCAGCTCTGACTCCCTGTTCAGGTCAACTTCTTTATTTGTGATAGCATCTTGGACAAACTCTCTCCCTGCGGCATTCGCTTCTTGATTTACAGTCGTGTTTGTTATCGGACTTGGCAGGCAGCTTCTGGAAGACTGTCAAGGATTCCTCCAGTCAAAGGAATTTAACTCTGTTGTTCCTGGTCCTGCCTGTTTGTGTATTTTCCTTTGGAAATTTGGACTCTCACTTTGTGGCTACAGGTGAGACGGAACATTTTTGACCCGAACCTTTACACCATCTTCTGACCAAGATGGATAACCAACAGCAGCAACAGCAGATTAATCAACTTCTGCATGATAACCAGGTTTTGCAGCAACAAGTCACCCAACTGGTTACCCAACGTACGTTGCTGCAAGCTCCTGCTGCTGCTCCTCCTGCCCCTCCCCGTAGGAAATGCCCTGTAGCTGTGCCAGATAAATTCTCTGGACAGCCTGAAATGTTCCCGGCTTTTATGGGGCAGTGTCAACTGTTTATGTCTTTACGGCCAGAAGATTTCCCTGATGACCGGGTTCGGGTGGGGTTTGTTATCAGTCTTTTGTCGGGTTCGGCTGCTAGGTGGGCCACTCCTTTATTGGTGCAAAATAGTCCTTTACTAACAGACTATCAGGGCTTTTGGCACCATCTACGCTCGATGTATGAGGACCCCATAAAAGCTCAGACCACTGCCAGATGATTAAAGGAACTTCACCAGGGGAAGCGCCCCTTGCAGGAGTTCATTTCAGAGTTTCGACTGCTCTGCTTGGACTCTGCCTTGTGGCTACAGGTGAGACAGAACAAGTGATTGTCTAGATTTTTCTTAAAATCATCCAGTGACGTAGCACCCATGATTTCTGAAGGCAAGCTGTTCCACTGGTTAATTGTCCTTACTATTAGGAAGTTTCTCCTTAATTCCAGGTTGTGTCTCTCTTTGATTAGTTTCCAGTCATTGTTTTTTGTCCTGCCCTCTGATACTTTGGAAAATAATTTGACCCCTTCTTCTTTGTGGCAGCCCCTCAAGTACTAGAATACTGCCATCATGTCACCCCTATTTTTTATTTTCTTCAGACTAGCCAAACCCGAATCCTGCAGCTGTTCTTTTTTATTTCCTTCCCTGTTTTATTAAGAGGTGGGTCAGATGAAGCTTAATTCTAACTAGTACTATTGCCACATTGGAGAATGTGTAGCATCTTCTAAAGAGCTGGCTGCGAAACAGCTCAATGAAGGTTTCAGTAGCCTGACACTTTCTTGGAAATAGACCACATACAAATCATAGAGTTTAGCTGAAAGTGCATCTGTTTAGAAATGAAAACCAAAAGCTCTTTATAGGGCAGGTGTTTTATTTTTTATTCAATTTTTATGAAATTTGGCCCAACCATTTTTAAAAATCCCATTATTGCTGTCATATGTTCTAGTAGTTAATTTTTAAGTACTTAAAAACTAGAACAGAATAAAAACAATTGTTCTTCTCCATTAAGGAGCAAAGTACAGCAAAACATCTGTTCTTTTCTCCCAGGGGATATTTGGCAAACCTCAAAATTATGGTGTGCTCAGAATCCATCCAAAACTGTTTTTTTTAAAGAACAAATATGTTAATATCATACTTGAATACAAGAGGATATTTGCTCTTTTCCTTCTGCTGTGACATATGGCCTAACCACTGTTTAATCAAAATTTATGGGCAGAATCCACATATCACTGTTTATACATTATGAGCACTCTCCACCTTTTGGTGAGAATAGCACCCAAGGATACCTTTGTGGAACACATAAGAAATATTAGGAATAGGCCAGGAGGAAGAGCTGGGCAAATCTAACACAAGACTAATTTTCTCCCCCCACCCTCATGGACCAGTTGGTCACAGCAGAAATGCCCACCTTAGTCCCTACACCACTTAGTTCCTATACCACATAGCACTAAAGGTAGTGCTTGGTTAACAATCACTTGTTCAGTGACTGCTTGAAGTCGCAATATGAATACAGTTGCATATATCAGGACTTATGAGGCTGTCATCTGTACTTTTATAACTATCTGGTTTGGCACAGCAACCAAACAGGAGAGGTAGCGGCTTCAATTGATAGTTAGGACTGCAGAAAACACAATTGCTACCAACCTGTCTTCCACTGAGGACCTTTGTATTGCGTGGGTGAGAAAAAGGGCTGAGAAAATATCTACAAATCCCTAACATCCTCCTCCCTTAGGGATGCCACTATAGAGCATTACAACTAAAAAACAGAGACAGTTTTTTTTTCCCTCATGCCATCACTCTGCTGAATATTTAATTTCCATAGCTCTGTATTATGCTAAGGATATTATTCATGTAGTATGGCTATATTATTTTATCCTTCTCATCTGTTCCACTTACTTCTCCATTGGTATCATTATTATGATTATTGTCCTTTATTATTATGATTAGTATTACTTTGTTGTTTTAAACACTGGGAGTTTAGGTACAAGAGAAAAATTCTTTTTATTACTAATCTCACGGCCAATAAAATATTCCATTCCATTCCAATCCAATCTATTCTGACCGATCTTCAAAATTCTGGCTGTTGTGGTCATTTGATTGCAATCTGGGAGTTTGGCAACTGGTTTACATTTATAACAATTGCAGCACCACATGATTATGTAATCACTATTTGCTACCTTCCACGACAGCTTTCAACAAGAAAAGTCAGTGGGGAAGCTGGCATGGGAGACTGCAATTTGATTCTATCACTTTTTCTCTCAAGGAGTTCAGCTACAGAGTATGAGATTCCAAAGATTGCATACTCTGTAGTGAGTGGTCACACATCTGAACACCCCTCCCTCCATCAGCCACATTCAGGTGGCCATGTAGCAACTCCTCCCCAGCCTGCACATACTTTCGAGATGCCACAGCAACTCCAATTTAGTCCATGTGTAGAATCACTCCTTACCTGGTCTCATTCCTCATACTCACTTGCTCTCTGATCTGCCTTCATGCCAAATGAGACTTGCAACTTCCTGCAAGACTTCCCACTGACTTTGTTTGTAGGAAGCCAGGAGGAAGTTGTAAGTGATGTCTTGCGAGATCCTCAGTTAACAACTTATGATCCTCAGTTAATAACACCAACAAGACTAGTGGAATTGCTGTTATTTATTTGTTTATTTTATTTTGTCAAGTGATTATAAGACAACAGGTATAAGTATAAACATGGTTATGAATACATGAAATGGATACATATAAGAAAAAAGAAACAAAAGGAAACAAAAGGAAACAAAAGAAAACAAAAGGACAGGGATGGTAGTCACGTTGGTGCACTTATGCACGCCCCCTACAGACCTCTTAGGGAAGGGGTGAGTTCAATAGTAGACAGTTTAAGGTTAAAGTTTTTAGGGTTTGGGGAAGAAACCACAGATTCAGGTAGAGTATTCCAGACATTGACCACTCTGTTGCTGAAGTCATATTTCCTGCAATCAAGTTTGGTGCAGTTTACCTTGAGTTTGTATCTATTGTGTGCTCTTGTATTGTTATGGTTGAAGATGAGGTATTCATTGACAGGTAGGACATTGCAATATATAATTTTATGTACTATACTTAGATCGGACTGAAGGCGTCGTAGTTCTAGGTTGTCTAGAATTTCAAGTCTGGTTGCATAAGGTATTCTGCAATGAGTAGAGAACTCTTCTTGTGAAATATTTCTCAACTGTATTAATATCAAATATGTAATGCAGGTTCCATACTGATGAGCTGTATTCAAGTATTGGTCTAGCAAATGTTTTGTATGCTCTAGTTAGTAGTGTGATATTACCGGAGAAAAAGCTATGCAGGATTAGATTAACAACTCTTAATGTCTTTTTGGCTATGTAGTTACAGTGGGCTCTAGCACTTAGATCATTAGAGATGAGTACACCAAGGTCCTTGACAGAGTTTGGATCATCAACAAGGTCTTGACTATTCAGCTTGTATTTTATGTTCTGATTTTTTTGCCAATATGTAAGACAGAGCATTTATTTGTTGAGATTTGAAGTTGCCATTTGTTTGACCATTCTGATACATAGTCGAGGTCTTTTTGAAGGGTAGCAGCATTGTCGGTGGTGTTGAATTGCTTTACATCATCAGTGAAAAGAATGCAGTTGCTCTTAATATGATCACAGAGGTCATTTATGTAGAGTATGAAGAGAGTTGGTTCTAAAACACTGCCTTGGGGGACACCACTGTTGACAGGTACAGAATTTGATAGGACGCTCCCAATTTTGACCATTTGTTGTCTGTTTGACAGGAATGCTTCTATCCAGTTATGCAGGTGTCCAGAGATACCATAAGATTTTAGTTTTAGGAGTAGTTTGTCGTGTACCACTGAATCAAAGGCTTTACAGAAGTCTATGTAAATTGCATCTATTACTTTGCCCCGATCAAGTTGTGTAGTCCATATGTTTTTGCAATGTAAGAGTTGCAGATTACAGGATAGTTTTTTTCTGAAACCAAATTGTTTATTAAAGAGTAGGTTGTTTGTCTCTAAGTGGAGGATAATGGATTGGTTAATAATTGATTCCATGACTTTACAGGTGACGCAGCATAAAGAGATTGGTCTGTAATTTTCAACTAGGCTGGGGTCTCCCTTTTTGAAGATGGGGATGACTGTGGCTAGTGACCATAGTTTTGGCAAGGAGCTGGTCCTGAAAGATTTTTCAAAGATTATGCTTAGAGGTTCGGCTATGGCAGTGGATAGCTTTTTTAAGATATTAAGATATTTTTAAGATTTTAAGATGTTAGTAAGCAATGTGATCATGTGATCACCACACCTTAACACTGATCACTTAATCACAGAAATTCCAATCCCAATTACCGTATTAAGCAAAGGTGACCATAAACCAATCTCCATCTTTAGTCTCAAAAGTGCTTTTTCAAAAGGCAACTGGACTGTTTTTTTCCTCGAGGAAGAAGATGACATTTTGTTTCTCATCCAAGAAGCTTCATCTGTTGTTGAAGGGATTGAAGGAAAGGTACCAAGAAGAGATATTTCTTATTTTCACTGGGCTGGAATTAGCTTTATGGATTGCCTTAGCTCCCCACCCCCCTTGTGTGGTTTAAAGTCCCCTAAACAACAGATTCACCAAAGAGTCAGTTTTCCCAGTTAAAAAAAGTCAGTGGTAGTTTTATGTTGATCCATTTTTTTAAAGCATTTTGGTAAGCTCAAATATAAAAGGAAGGAAGAGGTAGAAATGCAAAGAAAGAAATATAGGCAATGGAAAAATAGTCAAAGCTTATCATGAATATGAAATGTGGCAGGGAAAATGACAGGGAAACTTGTACACAGTATGAACTAAAACTTGCCAAAGATGTTCAAAATAACTTAAAGGGGATTTGGGCGCCATGTTAGAAGAGCTACAAAAACAACAAAGTCATGTTAGATTTCTTGGACAGAAATATTATTGTTTTTATGGTAATGCCACTGACTCTCTAGTATAGCTGTCACTGATAGCTGTTAAAATAAATTCTTTGGAACAAGATAGAATATAAGGATCATAGTGCTGTTCTCTTTCTTACAGAGGGTCGCATTGAAAAAATATCTTTGCTAAAAAAAAAGGAATAAAAATATTTTGAGGATTTAGAGAGATGTCAATTTTTAAAAACGTGTTTGTGTTTGCAAATGCAGAGAAAACATTAAATAAGCAACAGTAACTGGCAATAACTTATATTCATGTTATTTGCATAAATTAATTTTACTGCATTTTTAGGAATCTAAAGATGTAGCTTTTAAAAATTGACAGATTCATATATGTAAATACACATGAATATAAGCTATTCACACACACAACTTATGTCTCTCTGTGCGTATATGTATTTGTAATGTGTGTCTACACACACACACACAGAGGGGGGAAGGAGGGAGGGAGGGAGAGAGAGAATTTAACTTTGATATATTCTATGTATTTTAACTTTGCTCTATGCACTTTTTCTTGACTAATGTACTGATATAGAAGAGATATATAGAACAGTTCTAAGGACCATCAGCCCAAAGTGAAGCAACTAGTGATTTTATCGAAGCAGGGTTGATTTCTATTGACACCAGTGGAAATATCATCATATCTTGATAGCAGAGGGGTTTCTGGGGTCACCACTGCCAATAAACCCCTTAAACAGGACATTATGAGAAGGAAAAAAGATAAAAAGGGACAGCATTAAAAAAAATACACAGAAGGTAATTTTTTCCCTGATCCTGCGTGTTCCATTTTGAATGCACATTTTTCAAATAAAGAAATAAATGTATATATGTAATATGGCAGAGCTTTAAAAATTGTGAACATACCACAAATTGGGACTGTATTGACATTGGCTGGCTATACAATCCAATAACCAGTATAGTGGTTATTATTTATTTAGTGTATGATGAGAACACAACAGAAGAGAAGTAAACACATACAAACAATCCACATTATATACAAAACTTCTATAGTGGTGAATATTCTTTCCCTCTCTCCCTCTCCCCCACCCCCCGAAAGTTCATCTATCACCAGTGGAAACATCATTAGATCTACTATCAGAAAATGACAGAGTGTAGTATTTTTGCACATATTTAATTAACATTAACCTGACTTGCTAACATGTAATTAACACATAGTGTACTAATGATATTTTTGGAGGGTTCCCCCCTTTCATTGGAAAAATAAAAGAACACATCTTAATCCTAACTTTCTACCTTTCCAATAAATCCTGAAAAGATAAAAAAAATTCACAAAAGAGTTTTTTTCCACAGTGCTTTTTTTAAAATCAGGAAGGGTTAAGAGTCTAAATAGTTACAGGAGTGAGAGACACAAGGGAAAGAAACATTTTCTGTCACATTTTGCTGAACAAAAGGAAATCTATGTATTTCAAAAGCATCATGAGGATGAGCAATAAAATAGAAGGCTTTTTTCACAGGGGAAGAAAATATGGATGATTTCAGTAGAGTATTATTTATTTTTAGTGAAACTTTTCTAAAAGGCACCCTAATCAAATGTTTGAAATGCTGATATAGGCTACAGTAGAGTAGAACAAAGCCCAAAATGAATAAAGAACAAGAGCTATCCTAAGTGTAGAGGCTCAGTAGTCAATAACCTTCAATGCCAAGTTTCCCAGGGCATCTGCTCAGTAATCTTGGAGAGAGGCATCATTTTCACTTTTGTTAAGGATGCCCACAGGCACCTTAGCAATTCATCAGCTCAGTGATACATTTGGAATTCTAGAGATGTGAATAAAGTGCCTTCAGATCTCTTCCAACTACCCAGAATGTGGTGTCAGTTTTTTTTTTAAAATAAGAGGAAATAAAGAAGAGGATTACAATAAAATGAAAAGTGAGAAAACTGTATTTCAATCAATATGCTGGAGTCATGCTGTTTTATTTACCAATGTGATAGGAGAAAAAAAAGCAAGGCTTAATTTTGAGTCACCAAAAGAAAGAGACTGATAAATTGGAGGTGTCATAAATGTATTAAAGTTTACCATTCCAAAAGCATTCACTGAAGATAAATTGCAAGCAGCCATTTCGGAATTGTTTGGAAATTATTTCAAGGTGAGGAAGACACTTAAATATTTATTTATTTATTTATTTCCTTCTTCTCTCTCTCTCTCTCCTCCCTCCCTCTCCCCCCCTCCCTTCCCTCCTTTCCTTTCTTTTCTTTCCCTTTACTTCCCTTTTTTTTCTTGGAAGTTGGAATTTTCTCAGCAGGGACTTGCTGGCATCAGCGAGAATTAACCTTGCCAACTTGCCAGCAATGCTTTATCATTTAAGGAGCTTTCTCACCCTTTTATTTTGTAACCTAGTTAAACTCTACAACAAGATCAAGAAAGCAAAAATTACAGCGATTTAGATGTGGATGAATGGCAAGACCCAATCCAGGATAGAATGAATCCTTCCCAGATTTTAAGGGGGAGAATCAAATGCATTGATTTCCCTGCATGCAAGGTCATTTCTTTCAGTTTGAAGCAAAAAGTTCAAAAGTAATTTCCAAGGTTTTTTTAAAAATATCTTCTTTAATCAAAACAGCCAATTTCACCATATTTGCCAACTCCATTAACTTTATCAGGAAGCAAGTATGTTTCTGAAAATTTTCCTCTTTACTGTTTTATCAATGTACATCAGCATTGGGGCATGTATTGAATGTACCTGTGAGCAGGTAAGAACTGAAAGAAGGAAATTAATGCTACAGCAAGCTACACTTCATCTGTCACTTGAGGGGAGTCAAGAACCCCATAACAGAACAATGGTATAATTCAGAAGAATATAACAATGGCATTACTAGCACCACACAATCTGCAGATGAAGTCAGATGGGAAGGATTTAAGAAGCATCCCCTTTGGCCTCTTTGTTACATTATAAATATAACAGCTGTGCTTTTATGAACTAAGTACATTTCTTTCTTTCTTTTAAATCAGTTTTTGGAGAGCTTCTTTAGTTTTTAGTCCCTGTTGCTTATTTTGCATTAGATGCATTCCCTGGAGTTGTTTTTTGAATAGATGGGGAATGTAGGGCAAACATGCAGTGGCTGGGTGAAAAATTAATACATGCCTAGAATAAGTATTTGTCTTTTTGTTTGTACTTATTTAATAGTGGTAGGGGATTAATAATTTCTGAAACTTGTTACTCAGATTCATAGGACTTGAGATAAAAACATCAGGGTATGGATGTCTTTCTCAGTTCAACTCATTTCAGGAACTTAATTTAATCTAATTTAATTTCTGTGCCAACTCAGAAAGCTCAAACTGCCCAAGGAGCAGCTGATACATTTTTACAGAGGAATTATTGAGTCTATCATCTGCGCCTCTATAACTGTCTGGTTTTGTTCTGCAACCCAACAGGACAAACACAGACTTCAGAGGATAATTAGGACTGCAGAAAAAACAATTACTACCAACCTGCCTTCCATCGAGGACCTGCATACTGCACGAGTCAAAAAGAGGGCTGTGAAAATATTTACAGATCCCTCACATCCCGGACATAAACTGTTTCAACTCCTTCCCTCAAAACAACGCTATTGAGCACCGCACACCAGAACAACTAGACACAAGGGCAATTTTTTTCCCAAACGCCATCATTTTGCTAAACAAATAATTCCCTCAACACTGTCCAATTATTTACAAAGTATGCAATGCTATTACTATTAATCTCATCACTTCTTATCACCCATCCCCTCCCACTTGTGACTGTATGACTGTAACTTTGTTGCTTATATCCTTATGATTTATATTGACTGTTTCCTAATATGATTTGATTGCTTATTGTACTCTATGACTATTGTGAAGTGTTGTATCTTATGATTCTGGACTCTTGACAAATGTATCTTTTCTTTTATGTATATTGAGAGAATTTGCACCAAGACAAATTCCTTGTGTCCAATACCAGTTGGCCAATAAAGAATTCTATTCTATTCTATTCTATTCTATTCTATTCTATTCTATTCTATTCCTCTACTCTACTCTACTCTACTCTACTCTACTCTACTCTACTCTACTCTACTCTACTCTACTCTACTCTATTCTATTCTAATTATGAGGGCCAGACACAGGCCTAAATTAAGATCTGCTAAAGAAGAAAGAACGTTTGTAAATTCTGTTCTACAACATGTACCCATTTACCCAAACTACAATAAACCATTGGGGTGGATCAAGTCTGGTTACTCCAAGAACAAAAGGTCTCTTATCTGGATAACAAAAAATATCAGAAAAAAGTTTCTCAAAGAAAAAAAGTAAAGAAAAAAAATATTCAGCTTTCTATTTTTTTAAAAATAGATTTTTAGGAAGTGTAGGGAAACTATCATGAACATTACTTTGTCTTGTCTTTCTTCCAGCTCCACTTATTAAGTCCCATCTCTTGATTCCAGCTATAATTCTGAAATCAGCATTATTAACAACATATGGATTAGCAGGCATTCACTGTAACAAATGATATGAAAAACTGATGGAACAAAATAGAAATATTAGAATCCCAAGAGAAGTAAATAGTTTGACCAGATGTTTTAGGGAAATCATAAAGTTTGTTGATGTCTTGGTTGGTAACTCTGATGCTGATGCAGATCCTAATTTTAATAATGATGATGTTAATTTCTTAATTTCTCATGAAGAATCAATTATTGTTTGTTGAACCAGGAATGAGATCAACTGCCAGTCATGGAAGCTCACTTAATTACTTTGACCTGACACACCATTTCATCCCAATCTAGATGACGGGTGTTGGGGGTGGGGGGGACAGTAGGAAAAAAAATATAGTGTACATTCTTGCAGAAAAGGCAATTCACATTTAACATATTATCTATCGTTATGAGGTAAGGCTGGGGCAGACATAAATGCCCACATGGAAGACTAGATCCACTACCTTCTCTCTGAATACAGGCCACTTCAATACTCATCTTGAGAAAATATCTAAGAAAGGTGAACAGTATGATAATATACATACCTGTTTTTCAGCACAATGGCACTGCACTGCAGAGAAACAGCTTTGGAGTCACACTGATAAAGCACTTAAACAGCACAACAATTTTGTTTCTCTTAAGTATATTTATACTGTCGATTTCAAATATCTTGAACATTTCCATTTCCTTTCATTTAAGAACAATATAAAGTATTAGGTTGACAGAATCTAGTTTTATGGGTAGGAGTACTAGTCCTTCCTGCTTTTCTTGTACCAGTTTTTTGTCCCAACTAACTAGCAGCAGCTATGCAATTTTAAATGTTGTTGAAAACCTAAGAAGATCTAATTAGTATAAGAGTTGAAATGTATAAGCTGTAATATATTTACATCCCATAAGTGAGTCTGGGTGGCTCACCAAATTTAATCCACAACAAAAGACAAGAAACAAAATGCAAGTAACAATAACACCACATTAAAATCAAAATAAAGCCATAAAACATACTTAGCAGCTTTTATCATTCATATTTTCAACCATATATCATGAGTACTATAGCCATCATTTCGATTCCATACCACAGCCAAATCCCCAAGCATGATGGCAAAATCAAGTCTTTAGAAATTTCACAGAAAAGTTCTGTTCCTGGAAACCATTAAATGATACTGTGTGATAGATAATTGGGAAAATGCAGTCCACTCCCATCACTCAGTCCCATGCCAGGTATGGCATTAGAGATCATTACCAGCACCTTATATTGAATCTGGAAGAAATTGGCCACCATTGCAACTCATGAAGCACAAGTTTAGTGTGTGCTGTATGAGGAACACACTTAGCTGTTTGCACCATCACATTTTACAACACCTGCAGATTCCAGACACTCTACAAGAGCATGTACTGCATGTTGCAGAACTCATGTGGGACTATATATGATCAAAGTGTGAGTGTCTGAGAGTAAAGCCTCCCAATACACTGCAATTGGCTCATAATGCAAAGTCACACAAAGGTCTTCAAAGCAGTAACTGTCACCTGTTCTTCAACCAGAAGTAATGACACCAGAAAGATCTCTAAATTGCAGATTGAGTCTATTTGGGTATAATGCAACCACATTTAGCATGAAAGTGGTAAATCTCCAAAAGAAGAAGATCTCAAAATCCAAAGCCACTCACTCCTACTATGCATTTACCATCTGTAAATGGTCTTGGGGAAAGAGGAAGAGATGCTGCCTAAGAAACAAAGAAAAGAAAAAAAAGAAAAGAAAAGAAAAGAAAAGAAAAGAAAAGAAAAAAGAAAAGAAGCTTCCAATAGCTCATTCATCAGAGAAAGAAATTAAGGATGGACTGAACCTAATGGATCAAACACTTAAAGTAGTATGGGAAGTTTGTACTTTCAGACTTTCAAGATTCTGTTAATGTCACTTTACGATAAAATGGTTTTAGTCATTTCCTGTCTTGATTACCTGAGAAACCTGACATATTATGACTGAGCTGATGCTTGTGGTTCCATATCTAAACCTCCACATCCTCCTGAAACCAAGACACATCACTTAGTTTATCTGGGGCAGAGATATATAACTGAATATCGTCAGCATATTGAAAATACTGTACCTCATGATGGCAGATAACCTCCCCTAGAAGCTTCATGGAGATGTTAAACAACACTGGAAAGAATGTTATACTCTTATAGAACCCCACAAGCCAGGGATTGAAGGTGGGACTTCTTGCTTTTGATCAACAACAATGGAATATGGAAAACAATATAAACAAGGATGATGTGGAAAAAGTATAAAAACAAAAATTATACTTCAGTTCCTTGCAATTTCCCCCAAATAAACAAACAAAAAATTATTACCATCAACACTCTGCCTAGGAATATCTATTTTATCATGTAAACTTGAACTCAATGTGATAACAAAAACTTAACCTTTACCAATTTCTTGACCAATCTTACAACATTCCATTTGTACCGCTGCAGCAGAAATACTGTCTGTTTTTGCTTGCTTACATCTATTAATATGTTTCCCCTCTACTACCTTCTCTTTCCCTAAGTCATGCTGAATAGACATCATGACTCTTCCTGAAATTCTGAATGACCTGCCTATTTTCTACGTCTACTGGTTTCCATTAATTCTTCTGCCAACTGATTTATAATAAACCCCCTGGATATTATTCATGGAGTGACATCTAAAGAATAGGCCATTCTTTTAAGCCATCATTTAATTCTATTGCTTCTTTCTGGGACTATTCAGACTGGCACCCTTCCCAATGACATTTAGCATACTGTAGTTGCATTATCAGAATTGTAATAGATAAAGAGAAAAGTGGAACTTTGTAAGTGCATACTTTCAGATTTAATCTGTGGATTGAATGAATACTACTAATTTTCCGCATCAGACTGTTAATCGTTTTTAAATGTTCCTGTAATCAATAAAATAGACCAAAGGCCTAAAAGGCAGCCAGTATTTATAAACAACTGAGTCAAAAGCTGGCTGCTGAGAGACAAAAAATTGAGAGAGTCAGCTGAAATATCCTAATTGCTTTCTAGTTTTCAGATAGTGCTCAGGTTACATCTTTCATCCTCAGAGTGGGGAAAACAAAGATGAAAGTGCTTTTCATTTTATTTTCATTTTGAGAGGGAAATACACCCAATAGCCATTACCTTTTTAAAAACATTTTTAGCTAATGACCCATTTGAAGGTCAAGCAAATATGATTTTTTTTTTAAATGAGATACTGTATCAAACACTTTTGCAAGCATTAGAGGATAAATTACTGCATTGTCACCAAAATAGGGATTTGGGAGCTGTCAAGGATATTAAAACTTTTATGTATAATAAATGGCTTGTTATAGAGAAGTTAACCTTCCACCTGTTAGAAATGTCATGAATTACATCAAGATTGGGGGTAGAATGAGGGAACTGTACCCTCAGAAATCTTCAAATCTTTTGACCAAGCATGAATTTCAAGTTTACTTCAAATGTTTAATCTATATAAAAGTGAGAAAGGGGAGGGAGGGAGAGATGTATGACATTGTTCAAGAATTCCATAAAATATACTTAATAACTTCTACTTTCTGACTGAAAGCTTTTAAAACTTCTTTCAAAGGTTTTATGGTTTTACCCTGGCAAGAGTAAGGTCTTCCTTAAAACAACTAGAAACATTAAGACTCACAATATCCAGCTGTGAAGAGTCACCTATTGATAATTGATTATTCTATTAATTTTTCAATCAAAAGCTCAAGGTTGCATACATAATGTCCCTCTTTCCATTCTTCCATCTGACAATCCTATGAGATCCATTGGACTAAGTATGACTTATTGATTCAAAATCTGAATGTGGATTTGGGTTTTTATATAATACCTTCATTACCACTAATACCTTATCACAATGACTCTCTAGTTTTGGTGGCCCTTCATCTGTTTGAAAACTCTGTAATCTTCCAGGGACAACAAATGTATACTGTTCAGATCCCTTGCTGACCATTTTTTATGAATGGATGTGGATCCACTTTAGCAACTTGCTAATAATAATACCTGAACTTTAATATGCTGAACTTGAATTCACTGTAAGGAATTGAGATAGATTTGTGGCTATAGCCCCAATATAGTTATTGGTCTTTTAGGGCAGGGTATGCAGCACAATGGCACAATAATGTTTTAATCGTTTTGATAAAAGGAGAAAGATCTGGAGATACTCACACATTAGTGATTTCCAATGATGTCACTTCTTATTTAATAATAACTGATCTCCAACTCTCAACTCCCACCCAGTAACAAAAACTGGACAATGATACAAATCATGTTATAAGCAGAGCCAGTGCAGCACATGGGTCCCCACAAATAATTCCTACTTAAATCACAAGAGGCAACTGATGTATATCATGGCATGGTTACAAACACATGCAGCAGAAATAGCATTTCTTATTTACCAGCACAGGGTTCCCCACTCACCCAAGCAGAAAAAAAAATATCAGGCATTTTTTATGACAGAGTAACCTAATATAAGGATACAAAAGAAATGGAGAGAGCATAAAGAAGAGGCAAAAAATAGGAAAGCTAGGTAAATAGATTAAATTAATTACAGTTTCTGGGCTTCTTGGTAATTTAGTAAAGCTTGTAGGAATGTGGCATTCTATTTATCATGAGTCCAAGGAAAACCGCAGTGGAAAATAAAACAGGCTTGTGTGTATAATTTACAAGCCTATTTTCAGCATATATGAATCTATATTTCCAGATAGCTGAACAGGTCAAATAGGAATTAAAAGATGATGAATTGCTTGGCCACTGAAATGTTGGCATTTCCTTCTTTCTTTCCAAGATTCTAGAAATAATTCTCAGTTATATCAGCCTTCAGAAAACAAAAATGGAAATGTTCATTTCATTGTAGTTTTAATACAGTATATTGCTTTACCTTGTAAAGTTAGTAAGGTTTTGCATATAAAGGAATTAGAAAAGGAGAGATGATTTTTTTCCTTTCCTGTTTTTCTTCTTTTTTCTCCCTCCTTTGCTAATTTGTCTTAGATTTAAATATGGACTCTGTTTAGGTTACACATAA
Source organism: Pseudonaja textilis (assembly GCF_900518735.1). Next base: position 3,403,256 of record NW_020769329.1, on the reverse strand, counting down.
AACAAGTATATCACATCTTTTCTCATTGTCAATATTCACAGCAGAAAACTTTTGAAGTTCTTCTCAACAAACTCTGCTCATTAGCTGTAACTCTATGGAGAATGCAACTTTGGGTTGGATCCATTAGTTATGACAGTCTGGTATTAAAGAAGATAATGCAAGCAAATTCAACTGGATATAATCTAGGTAACAAGCACAGGATATAGCTGCCAGCACTTACCATGCAGGCTTGCCTTTATTACTGCAAAAGAATCCATTTCCCAACCAACTTACTTAATATGAACAAAATGTATGTTTTAAAGGTAAGTATAGATTTTAAACTAGAGCAATTTTCTATTTTCTTTTTTAATATTTTTACTGAACATTTTTTTCAACAGTTTAAAACATATATACACTCTTTACAATGTTATGGCATCGCAGATACTCATATATACATAATAATTACATTACTAATCTTTACTGTTCTAACCAACTGTACCAAGTGTCCCAGACCAGATAGTATTTTGATTCACCTCTATCTTTTAATTGCAGTGTGAGCCTGTCCATCTCCACACAGTCTAAGATCCATTTTATCACTATCCCTTTGGAGGGTATACTATCATGTTTCTAGGTTTGTGCGTATACAATTCTGACCACAGTATTTATATGCAAAATAATATATGTATCTTTTTTGCTGTAATCTCCTCTTATTATCCCTAGCAAGAAAAGTTCAGGTCTAAATTCAATTTGTTGGCTTGTTATTTCCTCTAATCATTTTTTTTTTAATTTAATCCAATACCTCCTGACTTCCGGGCATATCCAACATATGTGAAAAAAGGTACCTTGATTGTTTTTACATTTCCAACATTCTGGGCTTCTGGTTGGGAACATCTTTGCCAGTCTAGCAGGGGGTAGATGCCAACGGTAAAACATTTTATATATATTTTCTTTATACGCTGCTGACATTTTTAATTTGTAATTCCCCACCCCACACACACATTTTTCACAGTACTCTAATTCGATACTATACCCAAAGTTCTTTGCCCATGCTATCATAGTCTCTTTAACTCAAACGGACAATTTTCTATTTTCACACAATGTTCTTCATCTCCACTTCCAAAGTTCTTTCTTCAGGAAAATAAAATCTTAGGTCATTTTACCAATTCAATAGGACCTGATAAAGTGTAACAGCTATGATCTGTAGTTGTTGAGCTTTGTCTTTTTAAAAAGAAATTGTTACTTTAAGCACAAACACTTCAGTTCCCACCGATGTAAACAAAATCCCATCCTGTAGTCTAAATGTCAAAACTATCTCTTTTCTTTCAATACTAATGGTTCCTTTATTAATGTCTCAAAATAATCCTCTCTAGGTAGCACCAGTTTGATATCATGGTTACAGTATTAGGTGAGAAAGCAGGATACTGTGAGTTCCAGTTTTACCTCAGGCCAGGGGTTTCAAACTTGCATTGTCACAGCAGCATCACGTGATATATCATGACTTTTTCCCCCTTTGCTAAACTGGGCATGGGTGTGGCCATGGTTTAACCCCTTTTCAGATCACCAATGACATGGAATTTGTTCCCATGCCAGAACTGCCAAGGGAGTAACCCACCTCCATGTCATTAATTGAATGGATGGAGTCATTAAAGAAAGGAATGCTAGCAGTGCTAGCAGGTGCAGTGGAAACGTATAAAAAGCAAGCTGATAAACATTGATCACTCCAATCTCCTTTTAGGGTGGGAGATCGAGTTTAACTATCAACCAAATACATTAGACTAAAAAAAAAATTACCTAGTAAAAAATTAGGACTTAATTTTTTAGGACCTTTTCCAATAGTGAAAGTGATTAATCCTGTGACTATACCATTAAGTCTCCCTCGAATACTTGGGAAAATACATTCAGTCTTCCATAATAGTTTGTTAAAACTGGTTGTCAGTTCAAGACTGAGGCCACAGCCAGCAACATCTCCCAAACCAATTGTGATACAAGGTGAAACCCATTATAAAGTGAAAAAAATTCTAAATTCTAAATTGCATAGAGGCAGATTGCAGTATCTGGTTCATTGAAAGGGGTGCTCTATGTCAGAAGCTACTTGGGTTAAGAGCTGGGATGTCAAAGTGGACACCCTAATAAAACAATTCCATGATAAATTCCCAGACAAGCCAAATGGTCCTCCTGCAGGGGGAGAAGTGTAGTCAATTGCTGGCTGATTGAACTAACCCCCTGATTGTTTCTCATTCCAGGACATGATTCTCACCTGGGGGTGGGGAGCCTGTCAGCTTGGAAGCCATATTTCTTTGAGGCTTCTGGGCTGCCACATTCAGTGCCTGGGAATTTGGGAGAGGGGATTTCAAGGAGCGGTGGAAGATTAGCCACAACAACATTCCTTTCTCAGAAAGTCAAGGACATGTTACTCTGCACCTGGAGGGGAATGCCTGGGGCTAGTCTCCAGTTGGAACAAGGTAATGATTGGACCATGTGATGGACTATTGGGTGCAGGGGTTGGATTTTGGATTCTCTTTGGGCTAGGGAAAACCCAGAAATCTCAAATTCGGGTTTCCTCAGATGTGTCAATATGACATCTTTAATAAAATGGATCTTTGAGAAGATGATAATCTCATAGTCCTTTACTTTAGAGGTTGTTACTTGGAACATTGATAGATTGTGTAAAAAAAGAATAAATAAAATGGAAGTGGAGAGCAATCAAAATTAGATTTTTACGTTTGAGATTTTTAAGTGCAACAGGATAAGATATTAAGTTAACTGAAGCAATAGCTTAGTTAACTCTGTCAGTTAGCACTATCAATAGTACTTAGACTTATATACTGTTTCATAGTGTTTTACAGTCCTCTCTCTAAGTAGCTTACAGAGTTTGAATATTGCCTTCAACAATCTGGGTCCTCATTTTATCAACCTCGGAAGAATGGAGTCAACCTTGAGCCCCTCAGAATTGAACTCCTGTTAGTAAGAATTCAAAGTCAGAATTCCCACTAATAGGAGTTCAATTCTACATTCTAACCACTGGGCCACCAATGCTCTTCTTTAGTTAGTAATGAGTTCTAAAGATACTAAAAGTTCTAAAGATGAAAGACAGTGTAACTTTGGTCTTGATATATGAGCACAAATTGCTTTATACTTGATATGTTAATAGAAACTGACTAATTATTATATAAGATAGAGCTGTCCAAATATCGAATGCAGAAATATATATCATAAAAAAGGCATTCAAGGACTTTGTTTTTCTAGCCAGTAATATTCTAGGAAAGATTGGAAACCAATCTGTCAGCATGAAGAGGCCAGTGCAATCCAAGGACACAGACAGCAGTTCACATAAATATATTGTCTTTATTGTTATTTAAATGTATTATTGATGCCAGGCCAAGTTTTAAGAGCTTTACAGAACCCTGGGAGATAAAGTAGTTTCCACATGTCATGTATGGATGTGGTTCCAAAGGGTGGGAGCTGTACCAAGAAGGCATACTTACTCTGACCTGCAAGATAGCAACATTTAACACAGGGGGCCTGGAATGCACCCACTGTCAGAATGTACCAGGTGAGCAAAAATGATTGGAACTAAGTGTTCTCTTAGATATAACAGATATCCAGGATATCCATAAACTTAGAGAGTTTTCCATTAAAACTGGTAAATAACTATCAGAAGATTGCCTTATTCCAAAAGGAATCTGACAAACAGGAAGTCAACACTGACCTATTCTGTAACTGAATGCTCATCCAGAAATTGGCCAGCCACTAAATGCTGATTCAGAGAATAGCTCATCCTTCTTATTTCAGAATTCAGAATCTTATTTGGGGAAGTGAAACCTTTCCAAATATCTATTAGGAACAACCTAATATCTAATGGGACAACCATGGGACAACCATGACCTGGATGACTGAGAATCTCTACAGGCACACAGTTCAGGTTTCACAATCTTTTCATTGTAAGAAATCACTGTTCAATCCTCTGCTGCAGAGTTCCATGTAATATATTTCCAGCACCATTTTACTAGAGTGTTCCAACCATTCTTAACCACTCAATTGACTCAATTTAATATGCTAACCAATTTTCACACATACTGTATAAAGGTGGCAAAATTGGAAGAATGGAGATCCTGCTTACAACATTGAGTATACTGCATATTAATCTTTGTCTGTATCCTGCACAATCTTGTAGGATTTATCCATTTAAACAATTGCTCCATCCATATCCCATTTTAGCACACAACACACTATCCTGCTCCTTCAGCAGAGAAATACAATGAGTTCTATAGCAGAGTTTTGAAACAGAGACGGGGCAAATGAGAAACCCCTATTTCAGCGCCATTCTAAACATCACAATCTAGGTTAAAATTATGCTGAATTGGAACATAGTCTTAGTTTCTTTGTGTCTTCTTGTTGTTGATTTCTTTTAGTTGTTGTTTTTAACATTTGGATTTTATGATTGTCATGAATATATGTGTCCCAGGATACATGTATTCATCCCTTATATACCTATTGTATATAAAATTATGTATATACATCCCGTTCATCCCTTTTATGATTGTCTTTATTTTAAGCTGCCTAGGATGACTTTATAGTGAGATGGATGGCTATATAAATGTGATAAATAGCAATAGCACTTAGACTTATATACAGCTTCACAGTGCTTTACAGCACTCTCTGGACAGTTTACAGAGTCAGCATATTGCCCCCAACAATTTGGCTCCTCATTTTACTAACTTCAGAAGGATGGAAGGCTGAGTCAAAAAATAAGATAACGTATATATCCCACGCTACAAATGATTTTTTTTTTCCTGTTAGACCAGCAAATTCACATGTTCATAGCATATTGTTTCTCTTATACACACCTTCTTCATTTGAACAAGAAATGTTCACACTCTCCAGGCTGGAATACCATTTCAGTTATTAAAATGAAAATTCATTAGGCATAATATAGGTTTGCAATATATTGTGATAACAGAACATATGGTGTGCACTGTCATTAATACTTTAGCTAACAACACTTAGCTAATAATATGACTGTGGCTGTTTTCAACCTTATTTGCTTTTCTTAAAAAAAAGTACTGTGTAGTATGTTTCTTAAAAATTAAATTAAAAATAACTCTTCCCCCCCAACCACCTCCAGAACATACCATTGCTGTTGCTTGCCCTACATTCATTTGCAATGCACCTGCATTATTATTTTTAGAGTGCCCGAAATCCCAGTAGGCAGGTGCTGACATTGCTTTGTTTTTCTTTGACACCATAGTCTAATCTCCCTAGATTTACCCAATGAGAGCATTTGGCCATAATAATTTATCATTCTGATGAAATTTTAACAGCAGAAAGTGCTTGCATTACAATGTCAAGATGATGGAATGAAAGAAAAGTTGTTTCTTGTAGACACTGAGAAGCTAATTTTCTACCTTTCATTTTCTTTTCCTTTCTGTAAAGAAATAGAATTGAAAATTAACTATGTTGAAGATTAAAAAAAAAAAAGAAAGACTTGGGGAGCGATTTTTTCCCCAAAATAATGTACTTGGTAGTATACCTATGTACCTATATGTCAGCTGGTGCTCCATTCAAAATCCAAGAAAGAAATACTTAGACTCTTTTAATTAGAGAAAAGATATCTTTTACTGGAAGTCAAGTGGTAGCAACAAAAGAATTCTGAATCTGAGGAAATGGGCACGTAAATCACATATACAAAGTGATGGCAATGTTCCCACCCCCAATAGTTCAAATGGTTCTTTCAATTAAAAGTTGTTAATAACATCATGTGGACATCTTCAGGTGGTGATGAGGCTTCTGTCCCTTGACCTTGGCATAGTTTGATAAAGGTTTGCAGCTGCGCATAGAAAAGAAAGCTAAGCATGAAATAGAAACCTAAGCAAGAATGTACTCTTCCCCCTCCTCAGTTTATACAGTACTACTTTGCAACACCTCCAGCCCACTTCCCATAATTTTCCCCCTCCTCCCCCCATTACTTATGACAGCTGAAAGATGCAAAGCAAAGGAAGAAAATCTTGAAGGCTGACACTATACATATTATACAGTCATATATATGTACATGCAAATATATAAAGTATCTTTTATACCCCAGTGATAATAGATTCTGAAATTGGTAAGAGAAAAAAATGGATCTAAAGTTTCTCACATTCTTTCCATTTGCCTATCCCGCTTCTGCTGTTACACCCGCACCATTTTTTTTTTTTTTGGTCTCAGTCCTGTCAGAAGCAGTCACTAAATAATAACAATAATAACAAGACAAGATCGGTGGCCCTGCCTTTTCCACTGGTTTGATCCCAGGATTAAAATTATATATAGAAAAAGGTTGGATTTTTTAAAATTCCTTTAAAAAATTCCAGAGCCACTAAGTGTACCTAATAGAGCAGTGAGGACCAGATTCTGAGAGCTATGGATTTTGCAGGAAAAAAAGGAGCTTCAGAAAATTAGCAGTGACAATGATTTTGGTTGGCCAAGAAGAGTAAAATGTAGAAAGTGAAGAAATGTCACCTCCAAGTGATCACACCAAAAGCTTCCAGTCTGAAGTTGATTCCTTAACAGTGATTTAAAGCCACTACTCAATCAAAACAGGATTTCCAGGGCACATTGAAAGTGGTTTGGGACTTTTAAGTAGAAGCATAATGATGGTCAGTGTGATATTTGGAGTTAACTTAAAGGGTTCTGTCATAGCAAAGCATGAATAAAGGAATATCAGCAAACTCTCTGAAGGGAAAGGAAGACGCCCACACATCACTTTTAGTTCTAAATTTGAGGCAAAACAACAAGTCATAGTAGTTTATAGGATCATGCTAAAGTAAAAGTCCTATAAATTAAGAAGGATGTCAAATTAGGGATATTTCTAAAGAATCCCAGAATGTCATCTCTACTCTACTGTCTGAGCATGTAGAGATGTATTGGAAGCCAGGGTAGATTATAGAGGTGTTACATGGGCAAAATGAACAATGTCCATAATTTTATTTATTCAATAGATTTGATTGCTGTCTATTTCACCTTGATGAAACTCTGGTCAGATTACAATATTAAAAGCAATGAAACAGTAAAAAAATCTGATAACAATAAAAATTATAATTAAAATATGGGGACAGAGTGAGCAAGATTTGCAACAGGTAGCTGGGATCTCCTCTTAATCCATCTATCATCTCCAATGCGATACTTTCACCATTGAGGCCCTCAGATGGTTGGCAGAATCAAATCTTCAGGTCAGGAGAGTGGGAGCAATCTCACCTCAGGGGACAAGATGTTGTAAAGGGCAGGAGCCATGACAGAAAACACTCTTCTCCTGGACCCCACCAGCTGATTCACATGCCAACAGTTACTCATGCCACTCCATTCTGGATGAATTGAAGCTTCAAGATGGTCAGGTTCTTCAACATAGAGCTCTACTATTAAAGTTATTTACCTTCAAATATACTTCATTCAGCATTCCAATATTTGCAAGAAGTTTCAGTTTGCAACTCAAGCTTTTTTATAGTTTCCTATTGATTGAGCCTGGAAATCAGTGATCAATAGCATATTTCCCTGTGGTTATATAGACATTCTCAATTTCCCTGGTGCCAGCTTTTGTTCCTTCATGGTAGTGAGAACTTTAATTGCCTGCATCATTATTTTCTTTTCATAAGAAAATAGTGCTATTTTGCAATTAGAAATGAAATCAGTAAAAAGAGAAACTTCTCTCCCATATGAACAGAAGCAAGCAATGGTGTAATTAGGACAGACAGTATAGGGCAATTTAGAAGCTATTCAACACAAAAATCCAAGTTCAGATTGATATAGAAACATCCATGGAAGTTTATTCCAATATATAATCATTGTTGCAAGATGGAAAGATTTGGCATCATCCACCATGAAGGAATGATACATTGGACAGACCAATAGAAGAATAAGTACCCGCCTGGATGAACACAAAAATGCAGTAAAAAAGCTGGAACACACTTCCTCACTAGTCCAACACATGAAAGCCACAGGTCATAGCATCGACTTCAATGGCACCAAAACCCTAGCCCCTATAGAAAACGCCAGCTACAGAATTATCAGAGAAGCCATAGAGATTGAAAAAGGACCTGAAAGCATGAATAGAAGAGATGATTCCACCAGACTGTCAATTATTTGGAAGCCTGCACTCACAAACAAAAAATCTCCACACCACAAGCCAGGCAAACACCTGAGCATAAACAGACTCCCCCTGATACCTCCAGCTCAAACACAACCCAACCAGGCACGCACATGAAACCTAGCTTCCTAATAAATGATAGCTGTCCATTTACTCAGAGCCAAGCTGCACTAAAAGCCTCCAATACAGGAAACACAATGTTGCCAGCCAATCAAGACAAAAAAGCGACAAAACAGACAGAAAATATTAGAAACACTAATCAAGCAGAACACAGCAAACTCCAAGACCAATAAACACAGACCAAGACTCCCAACCAATTAGGGCGAAGAAAAAAACATGCTGGCACAGCAGTAGGCTAGCCCCAAATTTAAAACAGAAACAGCTGTGAAAGTCTGACTCACAGACAAACACAATACAGAAGCCTGATGGTGGCAGATGAGATTCTGCTGAAATGTTGCTACAGCCTTAAAAGCACAACTATAATGACATGGGAAAATACCCGAACAAAGCTGAATGCCATACATGTAAGTACCCGCCAAAACTTAAGAAAACAAATATATATATATATATATATATGGAAAATTATCAGATTCTTAAAGGTATTTCTAAACACACATCACAAAATCTGTGTGCAAGCCTCAGAAAAATGGCATCCCTATACACAAGTAATTTAGAAAATGTCAGCAAAGACATTTTGCTTAAAACTTAAGGCAGTTCTCCAATATCCACATAAATAATTCTGAAAAGGCTCTGTTTGTACAATGTCTTCTCACATTTCTGCCAAACATAATTGCTGATGTGAGTCTAGAGTCTGATTGCACATTTATGGTCCATAAGATAACAATAAGGGGAACATAGGCACCATCTACTACAAAAAGGAGGAGGAGGAGGAATATCATTTTACAAGTCAAAAAAAAAAAATTACTTTTCTATTCACTGCTATTCATTACATAGGATCATTTATATTTATTTCCCTAGAAGACATTTTGCAGGGTGACAAAGAATAGTTTTCTAATCTAAGAATAGTTATAGGGTACACTGATATGTTAGACTCTAGTTTGTTATAATGAAAAACTCTGCCACTTATTCACAGATATGCAATATCAAGTTTAAAATTGTTAATTTAAAATTGCTGGGTCTTTCCAGGACTGAATAGCAAGTAAGTCAGCATTATTAAAATTGTTCTTAATTATGATGACATTCAAGATTCTGCAAGGTAGATCTCTCTCTCTTTTGTTATTTAGGTAAAGAAACACAATAAACAAATCACACTTTCATTTCTCAGCTTGTAGGATTCATAATTGCATTGCTGATACCGCATTACATTCTTGTTCTCAATGTTGAACAGCATACTGATAGGGAGTTAGATGCAAGAGAAACACAGCTTAAGATTTAAGGATGCTTTCTGTCTTTCAAAACACTGAGCCAAAATGTTAATCAGAATATAATTACTTGTTCCAGTGTATACTCTCTGAACAGAAGGATCCAGTTCTTAAATTAAAACATGTGAACATATTAAGGATAAAAAAGGTAAGATCTTTCTCAAGGTAAGGTATGGATGTGTACATGTTGTTTCTTAACAACAGTACAAAGGTAGTTTGACACTGCCTTCTTCTAAGATGCATTCTTCCCCAACTTCACAATTCAGTCTACAGAATTGAGATTTCCTGGTTGTCATCCAAATAACAAAGTTTGATCCAATGTAACTTTTCTGAGATCAGCCCAAATTGCTGTGGCTTAAAAAAAAAGTACATATGCTAGTGATAATATAATTTTTAAAAAGGTTGGGAAAAATTGGTTTGCAAAGTATGTTCAACAAGTGTTATACAAACGTTTGTATATTAGAACAAACAAATAGAATTTACTGAGCAAACTTTTAAGAGTATAAAATGTACAACTGATATGAAATTGAGATTAATTTTATTTAAGGTACAAATGAGAAAGGAATTGAGAATGGAAGACTTTTCTATCCTTAAATAAGAAAAAAAATCAAGATTATACAGAGAAGAGGCAACAACCATATAGAATGTTTCCTCTTCCCTCCTTGCTAATTTATTTCCATTGAAATTGGCTTATACAAAAGATTGCAAAGTGCATCTTCCTTGTGACAATGGGAAAGAAAGTGGGGACTATGATTATTGTTTGAGTGTATTTGTGTTAAAAGAGAGAACACCAAAAGCAACTTACAACCTACCAGTGTTCTGCAAGGTGCATTTTCAAAAGGAATTTAAAGATATTGATTTAAGTCAGGGAAATATTCTTTTTCTTCTTTTTTTCCTGACTTAAAGAACAAGAGTACTTGTTGTCTTCAAAATGAAACTCAGAAATTTAAAGAACTTTGCAAACCCTTTCTTGTTAAAATTATGCCTTTAATTTTATTAACATTTATTAACATGCAGAAAAAAACAATTACTACCAACCTGCCTTCAATCAAGGACCTGTGTACTTCACTGGTCAAAAAGAGGGCTGTGATAATATTTACAGACCCCTCACATCCTGGACATAAACTGTTCCAACTCTTACCCTCAAAATGACGCTATAGAGTGCTGCACACCAGAACAACTAGACTCAAGGACAGTTTTTATTTCCAAATGCCATCACTCTGCTAAACAAATAATTCCGTCAACACTGTCCAACTATTTACTAAGTCTGCATTACTATTACTATTAATCTTCTCATCACTCCTTATCACCCATCCTCTCCCACTTGTGACTGTATGACTGTAACTTTGTTGCTTGTATCCTTATGATTTATATTGACTGTTTCCTAGTATGATTTGATTGCTTATTGTACCATATGACTATCATTAAGTGTTGTACCTTATGATTCTTGATTCTGACAAATGTATCTTAAAAGTTTATATTAGCTAATTATTAAAAAAATAAATATTTTTTGCCCATTCCTAACTGCAATGAAATTCATTAGATTTATTTGAGGAAGGTCACATAAATCCCTGTTATCATTTCAGGGAGCTGCAAATTGAAAAACTCTGCAATATAACCATATAACAGATTTTTTTTTTTTTTGCTTATTTTAACTTCTGTTAAAGTTGTCTGGGATGTCATTTTTTCATGCCAAGTTTCTGCAGATTAGTTTGAGTTAAAAATAAGCAGCCTTAATTAATCACTACTATTTCTCTGCTTTTACAACAAAGCACAGTACTGGAGAGAAGATGATTTCAGGCAGAGCTTTCTTCAGACGACTACAAAAATAATCTTGCTGGAACTGTAAGATTTTCTGTCTGAAGTATGCAAAAATCTTCAAAATCTGGGACAGCTGCACTGGTAAGGAACTTTCATGAACTCCATCAAAGCTTTGTTGCAGAAAAACAAGTAACTTCTTACTTATTTTTCTGCAACTGTAAGTAAATACTTACTTACTAACAGTTATCAATAGAAAAGGTTACTTTAATATAGTCCAGTATATTTTTGAAATATCCTAAACTAAATACATTGTCCTTTTCTTGAAAATCTCCCACATCAAAACATTTTCAGGGCCCTATTTATCTCCTTCTGCACTTATTAAATTGGCACATCCCAAAAAAATATGTGAAAGATAGGATGTATGGCCTTTACTCATCTACAGATGTACTGACTAGTAACCTTTGAAACTAGATGGCAGACATTCAGACATAGCAACACAAGATCAGGTGGGAATTTGAAGAGATTTCCACCAACATTCTTTAAATGGAAACTACCTGTGAACATCTTACAACATTTGATATCTTCAGCAGTTTTATTAATTTGCCAACCACCATGGATAGTGATTATGGCATTTGAGCTCATACTATATGATTCTACAAATCAAACAGCATAGAGTTTTTAAAATGCAGGTGAACAATAGGAAACCTTACAATGTGGTGAAAAGTACTGGAATGTTACCAGGTCAAATGCTGGGTCTTTCTAGGACTGAATAGCAAGTAAGTCAGCATTATTAAAATAAATGGCTACAACCAAGTCACATAGTAAAAGACAGTAGAAATTCCCTTTACAGAAACTATTCCTATAGCTACTGTATTGTTGCATGGTTCTGAATATTTATTAAAAGCCATGGTGGCACAGTGGTAATAATGCACTATTACATGCTAACTCTGCCAACTGTCAGAAGTTCAATCCTGACTGGCTCAAGGTTGACTTAGCCTTCCAACCTTCTGAAGTTGATAAAATGAGGACCCAGATTGTTGAGGGCAATATGCTGACTTTGTAAATTGCTTAGAGGGGGATGTAAAGCACTATGAAGCTGTATATAAATCTATTTCTATTATTATTCTGATTCTAGTGGCTAGAAATGTAGACAGTACAATATCTTGGCAAAAATGAAACTCCATGTGAGTGAATGTGAATCTTGAAGAGCATTCAAGTGTCGGACCACACGACAACTTTAAGACACTGAGATGTTAAGTATGGTTAATCTGAGAGAAAGATGATGTCAACATGATGTGTTCCATGTTAACAGATATGGAGGACCAGTGGGGCCTGAATTGAATTGAAGGTTTTTCACAGGGATGTTAAACTAAGATTTTCATTACCACAAAACTATCTAATTGCACTGAACTATATATGGTATGTATTGCAATTACATTTGTTGAAAGAGTTTCCCGGGGATGAAAACTATAAAGAAGGATCAAATGATGAATCTCCCATGCATACTATGGAAGATGTGGAATTAAATTCACTAGAACATTGATGTGGTATTTTACACAGACAGCTACAAGACAAATCTATCAAAAGATATTCTACTTTCAAAGCTCAGCGGAAAAAAGGAAGTGACTTTTCCCGCATACATTTGTTTTGGTGCCACCATAATAGAATTGTTGTTAAGGAATTGTGCTACCTGAACAGAGCTGAAGGAACTGAAATCAAGGACAACCTTAAAAATGGAGGACAGTTGACTGATATGCAAGTATGTAGCTTGACCCAAACTGACCTATAGTAGATCTGCAAAGTCAGTTCACCAAACTAGAGAATTAGTGATGTCTAATGGGAGATGAAGATGTCTAATGGGAGGATACCAGGAAGACAAGGTAGATGGTGGAAAGAAACCAAGTCCGGCATGTCTTCAAGCACAACCTTGCAAAAAGTTACAGTCGTGGTGTCTGAGGAGACAAAGAATCAGGAAAGCTCAAACTGGGCAAAGAAAGGGTTTAAAATTAGATGCCCAATGGAAAAAAGGCATTCTTGAATAAAAAAAAATCCCTAAGTTGATTGAACTACAATAAATTGGATAAACTGAGGAAAAAAATGTGACTTATTAGAGTAAATTTACTAACAAAATATATCATGAATTTCTTTGTAAGCTCATGATAGTCTACAAAGAGGTGGGGATAAATGGCAACCTTTTATATATGAAGGTAACTTGCAATTATTGCCATGCTATCAACCATCCCATCTGGCATATCTAAAAAAGAAACTCCTGGCATATAGAAACTACTAAGAGCAAAATTTTATTGAAATATACATTTAGGTGCAGCAGAAGAAAAGTCAGTTCTAAGGTTTTCTTGTGAAAATCCACATAGGTTAAAAACCTCTTTTCACCCCTGGGCCACGTACAGTCCATTGTCCACCAATTATACTCAGTACTTTTATTTGGGGAAAACATTCTGTGCCAAATGATAGATCCAAGAAGTTGGCTTGGTGGTTATCTCCTCTTCGGTGTCAAAAAGCTGTCCTGTATTCCTTAGCCTCCCCCCACCTAGGAATTTACCAATCCCCCTCCTGTTTCTGTTTGAAAAACTGCAAGCTATAAGTTAATGCAGGAAATAAAGAAAGTGAGTCAGTCTTGACACATACACTCAATAAAAACTGAACAGGCTGTATTGTCCAGCCCTAGGCCAATCATGAACGTGTGTTTTAAAAAGTCTTTACTTGGAATTAAGCAAATACAGACAGTGACAGGCAGGTGGGTTCATTATTTCCAATAAGGGAAGCTTGGCCACTGATAGCTATTAAGTACAGCTTATGTCAGTGAAGCCAATTAAGACTAGGATCACCTTTTCCAGGTGAGGAGAAGAAACCTCCATTCTGTTTGCTACATTACTTTGTGTGCTGATAGACTGGCCAGAACATCTCAGCTTCCTTTCTTCATCTTTTGGCTGAGGATACAGATGTTCCTGATGATTGTTGGTTGGATCAGTCTCAGATGCTTGAAAGCCCCCAACATTATTAGCTACAGTCCAGCTGACACTCCCAGAGCAAGTTGCTTGGAGCCAGAAGTTCCCAAGTCAGAGCTGGCTATGACACATGAGCTGGCAGAACCACATGGGGAAAAAAACAACAACACTAAACTGATAGAAGTTCTCTCCCATCTTAAGTCATAAATATCACCAGTGTTCAAACAGCATGGAAATAGGAAAGTCAGTGTCCATTAAATCATATTTAGTGCAGTCTTTAATATTGTATCAGAAAAAAATAGATATCAGAGAAATAATTTGGAACTAAAATAAATAAATAAAATAAATGTTATATATAAATATCGCACAAGCTAAAATGACTGCCATTCTTAGCTACAAATAAAGTAAAATGAACTACCTGGAATACAAACCAAACCTAGCTGTGGATCTGGGAATGCATTCAGTAATTATTTGGCAAAGAAGAACATGCTTATCTCACAATGAAGGGCAAGTGGTCTGGTCCCAATGATAATGTTTGGCTTGAGGGAATAGTGAAAAAATCCAGATAGTACCACAAAAACAAAATGGATTGCATGCATCTGTACATCATAATACCATTGCAAATATGTTGGTAATAGTATCATTTGTCATCCTCTGATTCCATCTTCCATACTGAGTAGTTTCTTGTTACCCTGGGAAGCCTGAGGCCTTTTGTAGAGCAGAAGTTTCTGTACACAACCTGGAGTATCCTCTGTTTTAACACTGAATAATTAATTGCCTTCAAATGGCAAAAAGAATAAAGACCCCAGAGAGGAGCCACAATATAGATAAAATGATGAGATCTCATTATACATTTATGCAGATCTCTTTGGTATAGGAGTGAAAGACTTTTGAAAGGAAAGAAAAATTTGACCTCCCCTCTCACCATTGGAGGAGTGCACTATAAATGGGAGATTAATGAAGAATATGAATCATGATTTTCTGCAGATATTCCGCATATTTATTGGGAATTAATTCCATATTTTAGTTTGTACTGGACCTGTCCTGATACCATACAGACCTGCCATAGTAACTACATAATGTATTGGCAAATTTTCTTTCAGCTAGTAACACTAGTATTCAGAGGTTAAGAAAGAGTTGCATAATGAGAGCTTATAAGGAGAAATGCAAACCTATAAAAACTAAAGCAATTACTGAAATGTTGTCCATCAAGTCACAAAGAGTCCAAAATGAATGAACAAGAGAAAGCATTCTGGGGATGCTTCAAGACATCACTGCATTGCATGATAAAACCAAGGATTCATCACACAGCTGAAAGGCTCTTCAACATAAAATGTATTAGAGAATTCTCCTAATAATGCTGGAAAGAACAACCAACTATACTGAGTTTAGTAAGGACAGAAGCAACAGCAATATTGAGATGCTTCTGGAAATTCCATCGAAATAATCAGCTGACAGATTATAGCAATATTGAACCCAAAGGAAATCCACAACAAAACATGGTGCTTACAAGGATCACTCTAATCTCTTTGAAGAACTTTACCATATGCATCAGTGAATCACAGATTCACCTGATCCATATCCACTCTTTCAAAACCAATCTGATCAGCTAGAATTTCTGGATGGACAATTTGTTATCTCTGGTCAAGTCATTTTGGTGAAAAAGGGAGGCAAATATATAAGAATCAGTGAAGCAACTGAATCCTTAGGTGAGGCAAAAGAAATGTCAATAAATCCAAGGTTAATTTATTCCTTTTCTTTACCCCTGAAAGTTGGGCTCAGCAACTTTTAAAACTTTGATGGGAAGAGAAGGTACTCATGTATGAGTTGAAATGTTCTAAGTCAACTACTTTATTTTTTTATTTTATTTATTTATTTGATTTGTCAATCGCTTACAAGATAATAGATATAAGTATAAACATGAGTAAGAATACAGGAAATAGGTATGAATAAATGGGGACAGGGACGGTAGCACGCCTCTTACAGACCTCTTAGGAATGGGGTGAGGTCAATAGTGGTTAGTTTGAAGTTAAAGGAGTGGGGATTAGAGGATGTAACAACAGTCAGGTTTGCAAAGAGTTGTTGAATTTTTTAAAAAATTGTTATCAAAATTTTGCAACAAAATTAACTTGTTAATACAGGAAGACAAATCAAGACTTCCACAAGTAAAAAACTTTTTTTTTTTTTGAAAAAAAGGAGTGTGAATAGCTTTAAAATCCCCCCTCCCCACCTGCCATTGGCTCAACTTTCATTAGGTGAAGATGCATGAAGATATTTACATGGCCTTCTCCAGGCAAATGTGAAGCAATCAAAATAAGAAAATGTATTGCTATATTTCTGCTATAATAGAGGCTTTGCTGCCATAAACTCCCAATGAGAAATTCAGCAAATGTTTGATGAAGAGGAATAAAATGCTATCATTGTGATGATCCCTAGAGAACAGAGGTGACTGATGATAAACATGTCCTTTTATACTGCATAATGCATAATGGAGTGAGCTCTAGAACATCAGTGTGAATCATAACAATCATAGTGAAGAAGCAGCCACTGATATATATCACATTATCCTCAAGAAACTGGACCAGTGTGTACATCAAAAGTGACATTCAGATACAGACCACTTTCATATGTTATTTTAATCGGTAGTTTGTACTAAGCAAAAGCATTTTATTTAGAATCGGTCTCAAAGCTCATAATATAGTTTACTGCAACTGCAGACTCTGCAAACATATTTTCATATCTATTTCTAGCACCATAATAACGTTGTGATCAGTAAATATTTTATTTAGTTCTCTCTGTGGTTGGTGGTGCATTTGTGTGTAACATTTTCCCTAGGGATTTCTTTCTTCTCCAGCCCCCACCTTCCAGACCCACTTGGCATCAAAGTTTGTTCAGATATAGTCAGCATTCCCTGCATATGGCAGCTTTCAAGTATTTGCTGTCATCTCTTCTTCCAAATTACCATATATGTTTTTTTCCTTTTGCAAATATCTGTCAAAACATACAAATGACCAACTATTCAGGGCAGAAGTATTCCCAGCAAATAGAAATGCAAAGTTCGCTTTCAAGCAAGGTTCCTTATGCCACTTGCAGAAGGGCTGATAATTTCATAAATATACATAGGCTGTTTACATGCAGCTCGTCAAGTGAGTCATTTCAAGAGATGATCTCAAAGCCAAACACGTTGGCCAGTTATTGCCCACTTTATGATCATGTACTGAATCCCAAATATAAAGCTATATTTTCTGCACTTCTCTCCTGTGCATACCATCCTTCTTCACCTTTCCAATATGCTTCTAAAATAAAGGGTTATTGGGTGGTTATAACACAATACTTGGTGGGTAATAGTAAAAACTGTTTTTCAGACAAGGATAGAGAAAAGGCATTTTTAAAGTGATTTACCAATCCAATATGTGAACCAACCTTGTTCCTGTGTGTTGATTTCTAGTGACTGCCTTGGTTAATTCTTGCAGTTTTTTTGATAGGGTTTTTCAAAGTGATTTGCCATTGCCTTCTTCCAACAGATGAGATGGGACTAGAACTCACAGTTTATTAGTTTCTAGCCTAGGTCCATAAGTACTATACCGAACTGGCTAGTTTTCATTCATATACATACATACATACATATATACTGTATATATTCATTCATATGTGCCTGTTTTAAACATAATATACATATTATATGTGTCATTTTCACATATGGAGAGCCAATTTGGTATAGTGTTTAAGATTTCAAACCAGAAATTAGGAGATTGTGAATTCTAGTTCTACCTTAGGCATTAAGCCAGCTGGATGACCTTGAGCCAGTCATTTTTTTTTTATCAGCCCTAAGAAGGAGGCAACTTCTGATATCATACTAAGAAAATTGCAGGGATTGTCCTGGCTTAGTTCAAGTGTCAACGTTCACTCTCAGGCAGCAACAAACACACGCACAGACACATATATAGACAATTTATAGCAATAGCACTTAGACTTAGCCCTTAGACATATATACCACTTGACAGTTCTTTACTGTCCACTCTAAGTGGTCTATAGGATCAGGATATTGCCCCCAACAATCTGGGTCCTCATTTTACCGACCTAGGGAGGATGGGAGGCTGAGTCAACTTTGAGCTGATGAGATTCTAATTGCTGAATTGCTGGCAATCAGCAGAATTAGTCTACAATACTGCATTCTAACCACTGCACCATCGTGGCTCTTATTTGTATTTCAAAATAGGCTTTGTATAGCCTACACTTGAGAAATAAACCATATATGTGTATAAATGTAAAATATATGAATGAATAATATTTTGAAAATAAGAGTGATTATCATACACAAGAATAATTATCATACACATGCCTATAGGGTATGTGATTTTTTAAAAATATATATAATTTTGCATAATTTGCATAAATATTTGTACTTTCCATCCTAATACTACCATGATAAATAGTCATTCTGATGAAAACACTAAAGAAAAATGCCCCAAGCCACAGTGCCTGATTTTCAGTATATTTAATCTTTTTCAAAACATTTCTAATCCCACTTAATGCAAAGTGAATTCTTGAAGATATAGGAGCAACACTTCATTGAAGTTACAGTAGGAGGTAGAAAAAAAAAAGGTCTATTACTGAGGTCGGGACTTCACCATTCTTCTCTTTTGCAAAAACTAAATAAGCACCAAATATTATGAAATAAAATGCAGAAAAAGAGAGAAGTGTTTGTCTTTACACTTTATGCTTCAATAAAAGTATTTTTTTAAAAAAATGTATATATATATGTGTGTGTGTGTGTGCGTGTGTTCAAAAGGCATTATTTGTACTTCTTGCAGCAGTCAGTTTTTCCTGTACAAAACCTTAGAAATATTTTGTTTGTGCTTTATTTCAATTTTAATATATCCATCCTTATAGAATAGACAGAAGGTGAAGGAAAGGAGAAGGAGAAGAAGCAACTTTAAGCTTTTATGCATTCTTTCCATGGCATTCTGATAAGGTCCCTACAGAATTAAGGCAAAAGATGCCATTCATTCAGATGAGGGCAACTTTCTGATGCATGTCTAAAAGTAGACAAAAACCATATTCGCTTGGTTGAAAATGATCAGGGGCCATTCATCCACAAAGGGATAATGAGGAACCTGTGTGTATGCATTTCTATATATTATGGAGTAGCCCCTGCGGAGAAGGAATGTTACCCTGATGTTATTGTCCTGCTAGAAATAAATAAGTCAATCCATCTCCTAGGTTTTATATGACCTCAGGTATATGCATGTAATAGCTTAAAGCATTTAAATAATACCTAGTCTAAGTGCTATTGCTATTAACAGAGGGATAGAATCAAGATCACGTGAAGTTCTAATACTGTTTTACAAAGCCTTAGTAAAACCCACTTGGAATATTGCATCCAGATCTGGTCACCACAATATAAAAAAATATGCTGAGATTCTGGAAAGAGTGCAGAGAACAGCAACAAAAATGATTAAAGGATAAAATTTAAAAACAACAGTTACAGCAATAGGCAGCAATATAAATTAAACAAACAAACAAACAAACAGACAAATAGAATTGAGGAAAAAATTACTAACGCCTAGAGCAATCAACTAATAGAATAGTTTGCCTTCAGAAGTTGTGGGTTCTCCATCACTGGAGGCTTTCAAAAAGAAACTGGACAACTATTTGTCTGAAATGGTATAAACATAAGTATTCAACCAGTTCGCAGCTATTCGGGAGAACTGGTAGCAGTGATTTGGCGTGGGTTGCAGAACTGGTGGTGACCCCTGGGTGGCCATGCCCCTGAACCGGGTCACCTGGTCGCCAGGTTGCCTGCTTGTCCCAGTCACTCTCCTAGCTTTCCCTACCATGTGGTGGCCATGGCGCAGCTCGGACGGATGTCCCAGGGCTGCTGCACATGCACACTGCATGTGCAGCTGCTACATATGCAGTATGCATGTGCAATAGCCTAGGGACATCCGCCTGCCTGCCCGCCCTCCCGGAGCATGTTTTCTTCCTTCTCCTGGCTGATGCGTCTCTTCCAGCCCGGCCCAGCCAGCCAGCAGGTGGGTGGGCGGATGTCCCAGGGCTTCTCGCCGCCTTTGTCCCGATATGCCTGCAGCAGCCCCTTGGGCCGGCTGAGCCAGGAGCTGCCGTTCCCAGGCTTCTACTCTCCCGTGCTTGGTCGACACGTCTTCACCTTGCCTGAAGTGGCTGGTCCTCCTGCCCCTCACCCTCCCCTCCCTTGCTTGCCTGAGAAGGTAAGGGTGACAGCAGGGGATAGCAAAGTAGCCGGGTCCCTATCTTCCCTTCTCTCCCCCACCCTGTGTGTGTGTGTGTGTGTGTGTGTGTGTGTGTGTGTGTGTCTCCCTCAAAGTCGCGGCTAGGCTTTCCTTGGTGCTCTTTGCTACTTTCATTTCTTCTTTTTGGAATCCAGACTGACTGAACAAGGATAACCAGCCATGCTGGAAGCATCTCTTTGGGTGACCCCCCTCCCCCTCCTCTCACAACCCACAACTGTGGTGGAGCTGGGAGGATGGCGTACACACCCAAGGAGAAGGAGGAGGAGAAGGGTCACCTGAAAGGATGCTTCCAGTGTGGCTGGCGATCCTTGTTCAGCCAGTCTGGATTCCAAAAAGAAGAAATGAAAGTAGCAAAGAGCGCTTGGCTAGCCGTGGCTTTGAGAGAGAGGGGGGGGGGGGAGAAAGAGAGAGAGAGAGAGGGAAAGAGAGAAAAAGATGGAATGAGAGAGGAAGGGAGAAGGATAAGAAAGAAAAGAAAGAGAAAAGAGAAAGAAAGAAAAAAGAGGTCTGGGGAGCATTTGTGCAAAGTGCTGCTGCAGCCGCTTACATGAGGCCCCCAGAGCCAGCGGGCAGTAGCGACGGCCTTACTGTGCAGGAACTTCCCTTTCTTTCTCAGCTTTTAGATTCCTATTTGCAATGCAATGGTCAGCAAAGTTAGGTTCATCCCCTGATCTAGTAGCTGGAAAAGGGGGTGGAGAAAAACTCCCATTGCCAAGGTACACGCGGGTCAGAGGCGGTGAAGAAATTCAAATTTCAACCTCCTGGTGTGGCAAGGGGCTTTGGGCAAAGGCTGGAGGGAAAGGCCTTGGCTTGCTCACACTCTCTCCCTCCCCAGTCGGGAGGGAAATGGACCGGGGCCTGGGGAGGAAGCCATTCTCTCCCCACCCCACCCCCAATAGCTGGACAAAGCTATGCAAAAAGCCAGCCCTCACCGGCACCCAGGTTCGCTGACAGCAGGCTTGCAAAAGGCAATGTGGCTCTACCTGCAATCAAGATAGACTGGGGAGGGGGAGCACTGAAGAGACCGCAGGAGGGAATCCAGGCAAAGGGGTGAGAGTGGGTATCCACAGCAAATTGTACTTTCACCCCTTTCTTTTGGAGGGCTCAGATCGGCTCCCCTTCTCCGCCTCTCCTTCTCTCTCCATTAACCAGCCTTCCAGCAGGAGTTGAGTGGGTGGGCTTTATTGTGTTCCAGGCATTTCCCACCCGAATGGCATGCTGCATTTGCAATCCCTCCCCCACTCCCCAGTGAGGAAGGCAGTGGTGGAATTGGTGGGGGGAGCAAAGGAGCTGTTTTCAAGCCATTGGCTTTTGCGGGGTGGAGATTCTCCCTTTAGTTATGCAGACAGAGGCACGTTTCCCATTTTGGTAGCTTCCCGTAGGGAAAATAATTTTTTTGAAAAAAAAACCCTGTGGCTCGAGCCAGACTGCCGGGCTAAGCAGCAGAACTTCTGTGCCCTGAATAGACCCGCCCACACCACCCATAAGTGTGTATCTGCTGGCAACAGATGGTTTGTACAAAATGAGAGACTTTGCTTACCCTGGCCAGGAGAGCCACATCTCTCATTAGTGCTGAGAGGCTGAGGAGAAGGCATTGCGTGCCTGCCAAAAAGTCTTTCTGACAGCCTCACCTGTAGCAGAGATTCTAATTCTCCTTAAGCATTGCCAAATGAAGAGAAGCACTGGCAAACTTTCTAAGCCTAAAGCAGAGAGGGAGGGAGAGATATCCAATCCAACCTCTGGTGTGTGTGGGTGGGGTGGGGTGGGGAGATGTAGTTTCTTGGGGGTGCATTTTGGAGAAGTGTCAAGGAAAATGCTAAAAGGGCAATCAGTTTGGTATTAAATTCCAAATGAAATTGGGTCTTCAGGGTAAGGAGACATAAAGAACTTTCAACTGCAGGTTTCTAAAAATCTTATTAACCCATTAGACCAGAGGGAGCAAAAGAGAGAGGGTCCCAATGAGGGTCTTAGCTATTTAACTTAGGAATAATGGAATAAGAGTTGAAAGGGACTTTGGAGGTCTTCTAGTCCAACCCTCTGCTCAGGCAGGAAAACTGAGGATGCCAAGTCTGAATGGAGGGCCAGGCAAAGGTGTCAGAATAATCTTTGGAGGGGACGCTATACCAGGGGTCTCCAACCTTAGCAACTTTAAGACTTCTGGACTTCAACTCCCAGAATTCCTCCCAGAATTTGGGGAGTTGAAGTCTACAAGTCTTAAAGTTGCCAAGATAAATAGCTGTCCAATCTCTTCTTGAAAACCTCCAGTGTTGGAGAATCCAGAACTTCTGGAGACAAGCAGTTCCACTGGTTAATTGTTCTCACTGTCAGGAAACTTCTCCTTAGTTTTAGGTTGCTTCTTCTTTGTTCAGTTTCGATCCATTGCTTCTTGTTTTGCTTTCTGCTGCTTTGGAAAATACATTGCCCCCTCCTTCTTTGTGGCAACCCCTCAAAACCCTGTTTTGTGACCTGCCTATCACACCCTTGGGCAAAGCATATGAGCCATTTCCTCCTTTTAGTGGTCCATAAAAGTACATCTATAGTATGTGGATGCAGATAATAAAGTAAAAAAAGGTGAAATTTTTTACAGAACTAGATACATTGAGGGTGGGGGTAACAAGGAGTGGCTGGGAGGGGAGGGACTGGGCAAAACGCCCCTTGACATGAGTGATGTTGAGTTGGCCACACCCATCCAATCACATGACCACCAAGCCACGTCCACCAAATAAGCCATGCCCACAGAACCGGTAGCAAAAAAAATTGAATCCCACCACTGGGTATAAGGTCTCCTTCTTGAGCAGGGGGAATTAGACTAAAAGATTTCCAAGGTCCTTTCCAACTCTATTATGAAATGTTCTAAATGTGAATGTTGTTTTTGTTGGTTTCTCTCCCATTCCACATTTGGTCCTATTCTAAGGATAGCAGCAGCTCTTACTCATTTCAGTTTTAAGAGAGTTGTTTCCAATAAACATATTAACTATCTTTAGATTAATCATTAAGCAAAATAAGCATTGCCTAGGTAATCAAGGGAATGGGACACCACAGAGAGATTTTTCCCCTAACTCTCATGCTACATTCAACTTTAGTAGTTATCCTTATTTGCTGTTTGACTTTAGTTTACTTTGGCATGCTGAGTGTCCAAAGTTTAAAAAGTTTGTTCTGAAGGATTTTCAAAATTTTAAAATAGGTCACTTAACCTCAGTAGAGATAATAGAGTATCTTATTTTGCCTTATAATCTTTGGGAATGTGATTAAAACAGTTTTCAATAAATGTTTGGATTTCTCTTATAAAACCTTATTAAAAGTACATTTAAAAAGTGCTGAAAATTTGCTTTTTTCCTGTTGCCCTAGTTATAAAAATATTATCATACTGTAATAATAGTACAATAATAACAAACATAAGGAAGGAAATTGGGAAGATTGTCTCATATGAAAAATATATATCATATCTCTTCAAGCAGTATGGGTTTTGTTCATTTTGCTCTCTTTTGTTTTGAGACAGAACTGGAAAGAACAAAGAGAAAATTGCATTTTCAGGAATAAGGAACAAAGTTAAAACAGGGAAAACAGGGAAAACTGTTTGGAAAACTGAAAAAAAATAACTTATGGAAATTTGACTTTGCAATAATTTATTCAGAATTCCAGTGAGATGCACTTATATTTTTCCATGACTGTATGTGTTAGTGTGTATTCTAGTTATCCCTAAACAATTAGAATACATGGGATATATTTTCCCCTAAAAAAATCTACTGAATTCCACAAAATAAGCAATTTGAGTTTGCTTTTTTTTTGACTTTGCCAAATTCTAATTCATTGTGGAGGCTAGCAAGTGCTAATACATTTCAGTTTTTATACACCTCTGGAATAGATAATATATTTCATTTACAGATGTAGAATAGGTCACAGCACCATAAAATTTTGATTCTCAGATAGCAATAGCATTTAAACTTATGTACTTCTTCACAATGTTTTACCACTCACTCTATGTGATTTTACAGAATCAGCATATTGCCCCCAACAATCTGGGTCCTCATTTTCGTGACCTTGGAATGATAGAAGGCTGAGTCAATCTTGAGCCTGATGAGATTTGAACTGCCAAATTGTAGGCAGACAGTAGTCAACAGAAGTAGCCTGCAGTACTGCATTCAAACTACTGTGCCACCACGGCTCTTATACTTATTTTGAAATTGTCCTTATCATTGTTTGGTGCTTGTTGTTTGAGCTAAGGAAGGAAGGAAGGAAGGAAGGAAGGAAGGAAGGAAGGAAGGAAGGAAGGAGGGAGGGAGGGAGGGAAGGGAGGGAGGGAGGGAGGAAGGAAGGAAGGAAGGAAGGAAGGAAGGAAGGAAGGAAGGAAGGAAGATTCCAACAGGCCAACAAAAGTGTTAGAATTGAAAATCAACTTCTGTGAAAGAAGAAGAAGCATTTTCCTTTTTTGGTAATACTAAAAGTTCAAGGACAACAGTAATTTTGCTGATCATGCTGAGGATTAAGGAAAAATGAAAGGATGTGAAGATAAAAAACAGAAGTAAAGCAATTAAACAAAAGGTGCAAAATAGATAATGGCTTATGAAAACAGGTTGAGAAGGAGAATGCTTGGAGAAAATTTTGGGAGATGAGCTCATACATCTGTCACAGATAGAAATAGCGAGGTAGGCTCTAAATAACAAGATAACATTGAATCAGGCTCTCTTTCTGAGAGACAAATAAGGCTGAAAAGCAAAACGATATGAAAATAGAAGCAGGATGAACACATATTCTTGGCAAGAGAAAAAAAGATTTAGAAAGAGGAAGTTCAGGGTCATCAATTCAAGAATCTAAAATAAAATAAGGATGTCTGCCAACTGAGGCTTCTAATCACTGCAGTATTGCAGCCTGGCCATGCTAAGGAAACATTATAGCCTCAACACAAGGAACAACTGATTGTCATTATTGATTCCAACTAATTTCTACCCATATACCTAATTGACACCCTTCTTACAAAACTGCTTCACTTTTTCTTCACTCTTTTTTTTTCCTTTCAGGAATCATTACAGCCTTATTTGTATGCATTCACATGGGTCTGTCTATTTCTGATCTATTTCATCTGTCTAAGAACTGGAGTTCTCTGAGTAGCTTACTGTTCTAATTTGCTAAAACAATAAATAAATATGACAAAACAATGGAAATGATAAAATATATGGTACTTTTCCATTACTGTATGTGTTAGTGGATGTTCTAGTTATCCATAAAGAATTAAGATACATAGGACATTTTCCCCCTAAAAAATTCCACTGATAGTTCCAATTTAAGTTTAAATTTTGATGAAGTAGACTGCATTACATTTTTGGAGTTGCTGGATGATGCAGGATAATGATGCAAACAGCTAGTGCCAGAATTTCCAGAGAGACAATATCTTGAAATTTGGAGAGGGAGCAGTTGAATTAGAGCAGGACTGTCAAACTCCCGGCCCATGGGCCGCATGCATCAGTCACTGGACATACCCATGCCAGTTTAGCGAAGGAGGAAAAAGTCTTCATATGTCTCGTGATGCTGCTGTGATGATGTGAGTTTGACACCCTTGAATTAGAGTCTTCTTTTAAATTATATTACACTTATTTTAAGGCTAGCACTGTGTCACCTCAAAATGGAAAAACGCTATGTAAGCAGTCTTCATGACTGCGTGGTCTATAAAGAAAAAGATTAAAGGTTCATATGGCTCTTGGGAATTTGGTTAGGCACCCCAATCAACGTTGTATAGTACACACATATCTATATACACCATACTATAATTGTCTAAACATACTATGCAATTCCAAAGTAAAATATTCAAAATCATCTTAAGTATGGATGGGAAAATCACTCTTGCACATGTTCTGCCATGTGTTCCATCTCATTTCTGCATTGAGCTGTGACTGCTTTTTTAATTGCAGAAAATGTAATATTTAATTACAAATGTAAATATGCTTAGGAAGCATGAAGGCTTAGGTATTCTGATCTACAAACTGATGCAGAACGTGCTAATCAAGTCTATTTAGATTGGGAATTTGCAAAGACTGAAATACTCCAAGAATACGCATGCAACAAAATACAGATTTCAGGTATTGGTATCTACCCCCTGTCTGGATCTCCTGTTTCAAATATCCTCCATTTGATTATCTTGCTGAAAATGCACAGAGGAGCTCATCTGCCATCCTTAAATTCCTTAAAAGAAGAGGTAGCCATATACCCATAGCACTCAAATTATTTCAAGCCAAATCAACAGCAAAACATCTTGATAGTGCCTAGCTGAGCCAATCTTCAATTTTGCACCATTAGAATTTCTACAATCCAGATTTCTAAGATCAGTCCCGTAAGTCCCAAAATGTATTTCTAATACCACCCTTCAATTAGAGACAGGTTTCATGAAATTGAAGATGACCATATCCAACTATTTGTTTGAACTATCCATTTTTCTCCACTTTGCCTTCCCCATTAAAGCCTAGGTTAGACTTTTCCATCACTGCACATCAGGGAACATATGTGTCTGTCATTCAGAGGCAGTTGCTAGCTGTTGCACTTATATACTGTATCTGCAAATATTCATTCTGATTAGGGGGCTCAAATGGCAAAACACAGAACAAGTAGTTGGATCAACCAGTCAGTATAGTAGATGTGCACCTCTATATAACATGCAGTTGGGATTTGGGAGGTATGTGCATCAGCCCATCTCTGATCATCTGCAACTTATGGTTACTCATCAACCCTTTTGCAGCATTGGGATGAAACAATGTGTATGCACAGTTGCAGGCAACTCTAAATGAAGCTTAACTATAAGTAATGTTTTTCAATCCACAGGGCACCAGCAAAATCACATCCCTGGCTTCCTGTCCAGTGTTTCAGTCAATGTGGGATATGATCAGGCCAAAGCAATCTTTAAACAGTTTGTAGCAACCACAGAGCACCAATTGGATTTAACGAGGATCCCAACCTTCATTGCTAGAGCATCCAGTAAGCAAACTCCCTCCCCTATGGTATACTTAACCAAACTCAAAGTGCCTAAAACAGAGATGTCAAACTCACGGCGTCATGGTGGCATCACGTGACATATTGGGACTTTTTATCCCTTTGCTAAACCGGGCATGGGTATGGCCAGCATGTAACACATCTGACCTGCTGGCCGTGAGCTTTTACTCTAGCAAGCTGAGGGGCATGATGTCATATCTGCCAGTCAGCTGTTGAAGGCCAACACAGGAAGATTCCTTACCTAAAGAGGCAAAGTAACTCTGGATACACAGAAACCACACAGAATGTTCTTCTTCAATGCCTCTACTACACAAATATTTATATTACCCTCATTTCACTACTATTGCACAAAACCCTGGACTCACTGGAGAATTCTGCATGTCGATGGTGCTTTCAAATACCAATCCTACTAGAAATACAATCTTTTCTGGTTGTGTGCAACAATGCTCAAAACTCATAACACAATGAAAAGTGCCTTAAGCTAGACTTAATTAATACTTAGTTCATCATATTAGAGTGCTCAGTAATTTATATAGTGTTCCACATACCAAGCTTGGTATGTTTAGCCAAGTTTTTCTATGATGGTGAATATATACAGCAATTTCCACATTAAGTTCATTCAAAAATATTTTCAGCATCCCTGTCAGTGCAACTCATACAATTTTTCTGTGTAAAAATAATCATCACCTGGCTGGCAATCTGTTATATTTCTTTTTCTAATACTCAGGTAAGCTACATATAAAGAATAACAGTTAAATGATATTTCTAGGCATTTATCCATGCTCAGGGGAATGGACATATCTTTCAAATTAATCAACTACTGTGCAATTTAATTCCATCAATCACTGCAATTTCTATGTGAGTTGACCAATTTGAGAAACCAGATCAGAATAGATTAGTGCCACATAGCTTTTTCTTCCCCCAAAATTATCTACCTGGATAGGTATGGTAAATACAAATAGGAACATCTGGCTATCCTGAATTTTAAAATTGACTATTAATGTGCTCTCTGATGCATATTTACATTTATTTACATCTACATAAACTAACCTGTAAATATGTGAGAAAATAGTGTTTTCTTAAAATCCAGGCTACAGTATGATTGATTGATTGATTTGCCATCCTACTCCAAAGTTGAGTAGGCATACTACAAAATACAAAGAAAATGAGAGTGAAAGATGGAGCGGGGACGATGGGTAACACAAATGAACAACAGAAAAATGCATCAACAATACTTTTCAATTAGCAATTAGTTTAAAAGTCAAATATCTATTTGAACAGAGTGGGTTTTCTTATTTTTAGCATAATTATAGAGTAGGGGTCATCCAAACTTCCACAGGGAGAGTGCTTTATAAATGGGGCTATTACCTGGCTTATGCTTATGAACTTTAGGAAGAATGGACTCTTAGCAGACTCTTTCCACATGACCAGACCAGAGAGATTCAAACTTGGCAAGGTGTCGCCTGATATATCCCAGTTCTGCACCATAAATAAAATTCTGAAAGCAATATATTGATTGTTTCCTGCAAATTGCTACCTCTCTACATATTGCTGTACAGTAGCTAAATATCCATGGGTACATAGTAGAGAGATGCTGTATGCAGCAGAGATAAAGCACATCCAAAACATTTTTTTTTTCCTATGCAGATATTCCTTCCAAGGAAAACTTGGTTTTGGAATAGGAAGAATAATATGTAAAACAAGGGTTTTTAAAAAATAAATATCTGAGGTGACGGAGGTTCAGTAGACTGGTCCTTCTCTAGCTCTCACTATCAGTTCCCACTACCAGTTCCTGGAGGATGGAGCAGCTTGCTCTACTTTTTTGCCCTTGGTTATTCTATTTCTCTGTTTAGGTAAAGAAATGTCTTTGAAAAGATAACCAGTGGGTCATGGATCATTTAAATGCTTATTTAAAAGAATGTCAAATTATCCAGAGTCTATATGGATAAAGTGTAAAACAAATGCAAAAATATGTGCTACCCTAGTCCTCACCCAAGTACAGCAAGAGTCTACAGGTGTTTATTCATATTCCGCAAACAGGTCCTCAGAAAGCACCCTGGTCCAGAATCCAAGCTCTTCGTGGCATTGGGTGATCAAATGTAATGGGCACACACGAAGTCCAAGAAAGCTGTCCATGAATCCAATGGGTCAGGATACACAGCAAGAGCACATAAAGGACAGAACCGGGCACATTGCTCCAACAACACTCCAATCCATAGAGAGGGATTAAGTAGGCAAACCTTCTTAGGAGACGAGGTTGCCTCCTCACAAGTAGTCAAGGCGACCGACATTGTGCCTGTTTCCTCTCTGCTTGTGCTTGGACCAGGAAGTGGTTGGACTCCATCTCCTGCCCATTGCTAATGAGCAGCAGCTGCTCCCAG
This sequence comes from Pseudonaja textilis, assembly GCF_900518735.1. The sequence continues at coordinate 3,373,421 of NW_020769329.1, read as the reverse complement.
TCCTAGCTTTGAGTCTCCTGGCCAATTTGTCACCTGTGGCTTGACTCCCTTAGTTTGCTAGTCCAATTGACCCAGCTGAAGCTGCTCCACCAGGCTGGCACTTTCTAATCCCTGATCCTGACCAACACTAAACTCCCTGCTTTCCTCTGCCAACTAAAACTGACCTTCCAACCCCGAACTCGCATCAGGAAAGAGTCCAGGGACAGATCCATTACAAAATAATACATAATGGTCCTGTCCTGATTTTTATGTTCTGTATTTTTTTGCCAAACACATATACAAAATTAGCACAACTGTATTTTGCCTATATTTTGCTGAATATTACTTAGTTCCATATGCCATAATATTGCTGAACCATCTGTGTATAACTCTAGCTGACCAAGGAATCACAGATACCATCTAGTGCTGATACGGACACCAGCTCACACGCAATGGTGCTTCTATTCATTTTTAAATGTGCCCAAGTTTTGTAATAACACTAATTAGGTATTCATGGTGAGTAGCAGGTCCAGGATTTCACTGTGCCCGCCCAATTATTTCTTTTTAGAATAGCTCATTGCTTGCAATAGTTTGAAATAATTGGTGCTACTGTATCTATGCCTCCATGTAGATGGATCTAGGCTGTAACATTAAATCCAGAGATACGATGAGTTGTACTAAAAAAACAGACTTAACAAGCAATGCTAAATATTTAATAAGATACCTGATCTGTAGATAATGGATACAGTAGTGCTGGATATTTGAATGTCAAGACTTACAAACTTCATTTTTTGTCTATTTGCAACAAAGCTGCAACTGATGGAGGAAGCATCTGCTATGACAGCTTAAAGGTGATTAAGAAGCATAAGTCAGCTAAAGAAAACAAGCCAAGTTTTCTAATGGTTGCTGTTTCAGCATCCACAAGTTAAATACATCAGCTTTCTCTGGCACCTCTTGTTATGTGGAAACCTAGTCAGCTCTATTGCCAATTTACTTATATTTCCTCCATTATCTTTTTTTTCCTAATTGGAGTATCCTATAGCTACTAAAGAAATTATTCAAATGGTTTGAGAAATAATGAAGGGAGCTTGCTCTTACACAGGAATGGGGAGAGGGAATGAGATGCTTTGTAGCATCTGTACACTTGAAAATACAATCATGTGCCATTTGCTACTCCATGACAGAAAACAATAATATAGGAACCATGCCTCTCACACACAACAAGACTTAAAACCTATTGCTGTATTCAGATCATTTTTGTGAAAAAAACAACAAAACATAGGTCCCATTTTTTCTCAATAGGCATATGTTGGATTTGAATAGGAACAGAATAGATGTAGTGAATATGGAAAAATTAAATTTCAGGAAGTTCAAGCACTGAAAAGATTAAAGGAAAGATAGCTGACTTGTTCATCCAGATAACAAGCAAACACTATACCCCCCCACCCCAATCAAATATCAAAAATCCAAAAAGAAAGTTAGTGTTTCTCTCAAGTAGGTTTTCATAAAGGTGGGGGGGACAATGTGGACTTTGTTTGTTTTAAGAATTGTACCCCCCATCCCGACTAGCTAAAAGCAAGGAAAAGGGGAAATCTTAATCAAAGATTTTAGGTAATTTATGTGGACAACAAGTTAGAGTGGTAGGACTTGGCTTGCAATATAGAGTGTTTTCTTTTGTGGATTGAGGTCACTGCTAATAAGGTTGTTTTGTTGTATATACAAACAGGAATAATTCTGCACCTGAAAAAAGCATCTAGTGCTCAGATTCCCATAATGTGTGATAAAGTCCATAAAGAAGGTATTTGTTCTTTTTCTCTCCTTTCCCCCAATGTCTGACGTTGTTCTGTACAACAAAGCTTTAAGTTCATAATGAACCAATGCAGCTTTTAACATACAGTCTACTGAATGAAGGAAAGGGATGGTCATTCCCTTCCTTCTTGAGAAATCAGTGAAAGAAAAAAGTTTCTGGCAACATAACTAAGCAACTTGTCCCCAAGCATTACAGAATAGTGACAAGAAACCTTGTGTGAGTATCTGCAGGAATCCAATCCAAACAACCTTGGGATGTGCCCAAATGCCAGTGGTGAAAGAGTTATCAATGAATTCAACATAACTTAAAATGACAAATAGATGTACATGCTCAATAAGTCATATACAGGAGATGTTATATGGTGGGTAGAGAGGGACAAATACACATTTCTAAAATCTAGGGAAGTTGGTATACCTATAGGTAAGTCTTCAGCTTATGACCAGTTATTTAACAATGTTCAAAGTCACAACAGACTCAAAAACAATTACCTACATCCTACTGTTGAAATTACAACATTCTCACAGTCACTTCATTACCATGTTGCCAGTTTTAGACATTTGGCAAATAACTAGCATTTATAACATGTTGCAGCATCCTGTGGTTACGTGACTACATTTTTAAAAAATATGTTGCTGTTTTCCAGGAGAAACGCCCATTGCAGAAAATATGTTCACACTTACTACCATGTGATTCAATTAATAGTCATGTGATTTGCTTACCAATTGCAACCACTGTAAAAATGGTAATAAAATTGAGTCTGGTCATGTGGTGCCTTGGTTTATGATTGGAACAACTTTATGATCCAAATGAAAGTTCCAACTGTGTCTCATATATATATAGATTTTCACGGGTACAGGTATGCAGGTCTTGGCATGTTTGGGTCTTTTCCCATGTAAAATTGAGAGTATCTTGGCAATGTTTCAATGAGGTCCCACTCGCCATCTTCAAGCTGGTGCTTTCAGCGTTGTGCTTGTGTGAGCAAAGAGTGATTGGAGCTGCCGTCCCCTATATATACTGGTGGGGAGGTTGGCTGTGTTGTCATTTCTTGATTGCTTGATGGAGTTGATGTTTGCAGATTGGCTGGCTTTTTCATAAGAACATGTGTGGCTGAGATATTGGCTATGTGTCTATCAGCCTCCTGTGTTGTAACGACCTGCATAATGGGCTGTGTGATGACCTTCTGAGTTTTACTGTTGTGACATCCTGGGTCTTGTGCTGTAATCTCCTGGGTCATTGGCTGTGCTGCAACATCCTGAGTTCCGTGATGTGATTTCCTGAGCGGGTGGCTGTGATGTGACGTTCCAGGTTTGGTTTGGCTCTGAGTTTGAGGCCTAGATATGTGTTCATGGCGTGTGTCCGTTTGCTTGGTTTGGGGGTCGGGGTGTGTGGCAGCTGGTGATGCAGACATGGTCTGGTTTCTAGATGGTGGTTGTCTTTTGTCTATGGGATGGGTTTGGGTTTGAGTCTGGTGAGGGAGAATGGTGGTGGTGTCATGTGTTGTTTTGGGTCTGTTGTTGGTTTTTGTGGCTGGGACTCGTTTGTTGATAAGGGCTAGTTTCTAGATGTCTGGTAGGCGGGAGACACCATCCCATTTATTCAAGTTATAGAGTGTTTCTCTATTTCGATGGCTTCCCTGATTATTCTCTTGTTGAAGTGTTCAGTATTAGAGATTAATTTAGTTCCCTTAAAATTAATTTCATGTCCTGTGGCTGTAAGGTGCTGGAAAAGGGAGGAAGTATTTTCTTCTTTTCTGACTGCATTCTTGTGTTCTGCAATGTGTGCATTTATTCTTGTGTTGGTTTGTCCAATGGATGTGGCTGGGCAATTGTTGCATGGTATTTCATAAACTCATTGGTTTTCTAGCTGGATCTTGTCTTTGGGGTTTCTTAGGAAGTTGGCTATTTTTTCGTCAGTACTGAAGGCTGTCCTGACATTGTGTTTGTGGAGAATTTTGCTGATTTTATCTGTGGTGCCTTTGATGTAGGGGAGGAGGGCAATACCATTGTCCTGTTCCATGTCTCAGTTTCTGGGGGGTGTCTCCCTTAGGATTAGGTTGGTAATTGTGCTTCTTTGGAATCCGTTGGAAATTAATATGTTAGTGAGGTGTGTAATTCTGTTCTCAGGTGGTCTTTGTCAGCTAGATGTTTGGTTCTGGAGATGAGGATCTTGGCTACGGAGTTGATCTGTTCAGGGTGGTGATGGGATTGTGCATTTAAGCAGAGGTTGGTGTGTGTTTTCTTCTGGTGGATGGTGTGTCCTAGGGAGCCATTGGGTTTTTTGTAAATTAGGACATATGGGAAGGGAAGTTGGTTGTTGGCTTCTGTTTCCATGGTGAATTGTATTTTGGGGTGTAGGCTGTTGAGGTGTGTGACGAAGTTGTCCAGTTTTTCTTTCCTGTGTAGCCAAATTACGAAAGTGTCTGAGCCAGAGTTTGTGTTTGTGTTCAGATTTGTCTAGAGCATTGGTTTCAAAATGTTCCATGTATAGGTTAGTGATGACGAGTGAGAGGGGTGATCCCATAGGTGCTCCTTCTATCTGTTTGTATCTTTGTCCATTGTAGATAAAGTATGTATTGGTTAGGCAGTGGTTGGTCAGACCTAGGATGTGCTTAGGGGGGTTGTATTTGTTTTGGATGGCTGTCAAGGCTTCTTTAATAGGTACTTGCGTGAAGAGGGATATGACATTGAAGCTCACGAGTAGGTCACCGGGTTGTAGGTTTTGTTTCTTTATTGTTTCTATGAAGTGGAAAGAGTTTTGTACATGTGAGGTGATGGATCCTGTGTAGGGCTGAAGTTGTTTGGTGAGAAATTTGGCAAGATTCTATAGAGGTGAGCCTATGGGACTGACTATGGGTCTGAGTGGTGTTCCCTCCCCAGATTCAAACCCAAACCCAAACTCAAACCCACCCCATAGACAAAAGACAACCACCATCCAGAAACCAGACAATGGCGGCATCACCAGCTGCCACACAACCTGACCCCCAAACCAAGCAAATGGACACACACCATGAACACATATCTAGGCCTCAATCTCGGAGCCAAACCAAAACCCAGAACATCACATCACAGCCACCCACTCAGGATACCACATCATAGAACTCAGAGGTCACACCACAAAACCTCAGGATGTTGCAGCACAGCCAACGAACCAGGAGATTACAGCACTAGACCCAGGATGTCACAACAATAGAACTCAGAAGGTCATCACACAGCCCATTTCCCAGGTCATTACAACATAGGAGGCTGATAGACACACAGCCAATACCTCAGCCACACATGTTCTTATGAAAAAGCCAGCCAATCTGCAAACATCAACTCCATCAACCAATCAAGAAATGACAACACAGCCAATCTCCTCACCAGTATATGTAGGGGATGGCCGCTCCGATCACGCTTTGTTCACACAAGCACGAAGCTGAAAGCACCAGTCTGAAGATATATATATATATACACCACTCACACATCATCACAAAATCTCCAGAACCGTAAAGCCTACAAACTTGAAATTTGGCATATATGTTCCTTTTCGCTTCTAGGTGCTCACTAAGAAAGCATTTTTCAAAATGACCACCAAAGCATTACTATTTCATATATTATTATTAACATGCTCTGATGCTACTCCCACTCCCCACCTGAAAAGAAATCTGTTCCAAATGCAAAACACAAGCAGAGGAGTTTCAGTTTCAGTTTCACAGCACCAAGCATCTTTAGACAGAACAGTTTACCTAAGCCACATCCAGGCTCTCCTTGTTGTCTCCTTCTTGCTCACATAGCAAATACAGTTTCAGTTTCTAAACTGAACAACTCTCTCACACAGTGACAGGATGATAGCCAGATGAATACTGATGGATGGTGGTAGGCAGATGCATAATTTTCCCCCTTATTTTCTTCCCCAAAACTAAACTCAACCACATAGTTTTGTAGTGAAGCATGGGTATTTAGCTAGTTTGATATAATTGTATAAACAGCCATTCAGCTGTTTCCTTCTTTGTTTTGTTGTCAGATGAGATGCTTTATATGATATTGTTTCTTCCTCTACTAGCAGTGTATGTGTAGATAGTTTTTTTAATGAAAATGTTTGCTTTCATCATATTTATTATTTATTAAAATTTGCTTTTTTTGTGTGTCTTTATGATACAGGCTCCTATCAAATGTATTTTTAATGTAATTGGGTTTTATTCTTTTTTTCCCCTTCGAAGCTTGTTCATTAGGAACTGCTACATTGATATCAGCAATTTCTCCATTTTATATCCTAATTTTGGGCTCCTTCAGCATTTTTTAACATTCTCTGGCTCTAGGGTTCTGCTTTTCATTGACAGGTAATTTCAGCTGTCCACTGGGGATTTCTTTCAGTTTCATCACTGTGACAGAATATGAAGAATAATGATGTTCACTTTATTATTAAGGGCAAGAGGATTTCCCATTTCATAAAAGACGTATATGTCTCAAAGGTGTACAATCTATCATTTTTGGGTCAAGAATGTGTTTCCTTTTCTTTCTCCAGGCCAGCTGGCAACTAGAGCTAGGAGGACAGAGTCAAACTCCCTTATTATGACTTTCTTACTTATATAGGAAGCCATAATGTTAATCCAGTGAGTTTATCCAGACTTCCAATGGCCCTCGGTCATCTAGATCAAGAGTTTTGAAATATTTTCAGTCTGCAAAAGCTGTTCATTAAAATCATCATGGTCATCATCAACACTATCATCATCCTTATCACCAGAGTCCACTGAAGTTGGGTAGCCAATAAATTTAAATTAACAAGTAATCATCATCCTTGTTCCTTGACCATGAGAGAACTTTGATGGCAACCTCCCACCCTTTCCATTGTGCCTTAGTGACTAAGGAAAAAGAACAGATTTGAAAGGACCTCTTGTGGGAATTTTTCCCAGTCCATTATGGCAGGATTGTTACACTTGTGTTGTCACTGCATCAACACGTGATATATCATGACTTTTTTCGCCTTTGTTAAACCAGGCATGGGTGTGGTCAGCACATGATGCATCTGGCCCATGGGCCACAAGATTGACAGCCTTGCCTAATGAAATATTTTCTTTTTTTCTTTCTTTTTCTCCTTAGTTTTTTGGAAAATTCACAAGAGACTATTTTTTTTAAAAAAAAAAGGTATCTGCAAGGAACTATTCCACTTATTTTATTTTTTTCATAGTGCCTTGTAGTTTCATTCCTTCCCCAAGCCAGTAAAACCTCATGAAATACCCCACCTTAGCTTTTTAAATTTATTTTAAATTTTATTTTAATTTACTTTTATATCCCTTTATTATTTTTATAAACAACTCAAGGCAGCAAACGTATCTACTACTCCTTGCTCTTCCACAACAGCCCTATGAAGCAAGTTAGACTAACAGTGACTGACTGGCTCAAAGTCATCCAGCTGGCTTTCATGGCTAAGGTGGGACTAGAACTCTCAGTTCCTAGTTTCTAGCCTGATGCTTTAATTACTAGACCAGACTGGTTCTCTGACAGTAGATTTCAGAGTGCCCTTTCCCTCAACTTTATACAGGTGAAACTCGAAAAATTGGATTATCGTGCAAAAGTTCATTTATTTCAGTAATGCAACTTAAAAGGTGAAACTAATATATGAGATAGACTTATTACATGCAAAACAAGGTAGTTCAAGCCGTGATGTGTCATAATTGAGATGATTGTGGCTTACAGCTCATGAAAACCCCAAATCCACAATCTCAGAAAATTAGAATATTGTGAAAAGGTTCAATATTCTAGGCTCAAAACTCTAATCAGCTAAAGTTAGCTCTAATAACACCTGCAAAGGGTTCCTGAGTCTTTAAATGGTCTCTCAGTCAGGTTCAGTAGGAATCACAATCATGGGAAAGACTGCTGACCTGACAGTTGTGCAGAAAACCATCATTGACACCCTCCATGAGGAGGGAAAGCCTCAAAAGGTAAATGCAAAAGAAGTTGGATGTTCCCAAAGTGCTGTATCAAAGCACATTAATAGAAAGTTATGTGGAAGGGAAAAGTGTGGAAGAAAAAGGTGCACAAGCAGCAGGGATGACCGCAGCCTGGAGAGGATTGTCAGGAAAAGGCCATTCAAAAGTATTGGGGACTTTCACAAGGAGTGGACTGAGGCTGGAGTTAGTGCATCAAGAGCCACCACACAGAGATGGATCCTGGACATGGGCTTCAAATGTCGTATTCCTCTTGTCAAGCTGCTCCTGAACAACAAACAACGTCAGAAGCGTTTTACCTGGGCTAAAGAAAAACAGAACTGTTGCTCACTGGTCCAAAGTCCTCTTTTCTGATGAGAGCAACTTTTGCATCTCATTTGGAAACCAAGGACCCAGAGTCTTGGGGAAGAATGGAAAGGCACACACTGCAAGATGTTTGAAGTCCAGTGTGAAGTGTCCACAGTCTGTGTTGATTTGGGGAGTCATGTCATCTGCTGGTGTTGGTCCACTGTGCTTCATTAAATCCAGGGTCAATGCAGCCGTCTACCAGGAGATTTTGAAGCACTTCATGCTTCCTTCCGCAGACGAGCTTTATGGGGATGCTGACTTCATTTTCCAGCAGGACTTGGCACCTGCCCACACTGCCAAAAGCACCAAAACCTGGTTCAGTGACCATGGGATTACTGTGCTAGACTGGCCAGCAAACTTGCTTGACCTGAACCCCATAGAGAATCTATGTGGCATTGCCAAGAGAAAGATGAGAGACATGAGACCGAACAATGCAGAAGTGCTGAAGGCCACTATTGACACATGAAGAAAAATGTAGCAAACACAAATGGTGATGATGAACCTTATAAAAATGTTGTCTTATCAGCCCTCTGATGTAGAAGTCATAATTTCATTAATGGAAAACAGAAGGCTCAGAATGCATGCAGAAGTGCCAATTAATAAGAATCCTATTGGGTTTATTCAGATCCATGCTTTAATCCTCTACATAAGTGAACAATATATTGGACACATCCAGAAGGAAAATACACGGCTCAAACAAATAAAGGGAACACTTAAACAACACAATGTAACTCCAAGTCAATCACACTTCTGTGAAATCAAACTGTCCACTTAGGTAGCAACACTGATCGGCAATCAATTTCACATGCTATTGTACAAATGGAATAGACAACAGGTAGAAAGCAAGACATCCCCAATAAAGGAGTGGTTCTGCAGGTGGTGACCACAGACCACTTCTCAGTTCCTATACTTTTTGGCTGATGGTTGGGTCAAGTTTTGAATGCTGGTGGTGTTTTCACTCTAATGGTAGCATAAAACAGAGTCTACAACTCACGCAAGTGGCTCAGGTAGTGCAGCTCATCCAGGATGGCACATCAATGTGAACTGTGGCAAGAAGGTTTGCTGTGTCTGTCAGCATAGTGTCCAGAGCATGGAGGCACTACCAGGAGACAGGCCAGTACATCAGGAGACGTGGAGGAGGCCGTAGGAGGGCAACAACCCAGCATCAGGACCGCTACCTCTGTCTTTCTGCAAGGAGGGACAGGAGGAGCACTGCTAGAGCCCTGCAAAATGACCTCCAGCGGGCCACAAATGTGCATGTGGCTGCTCAAATGGTCAGAAACAGACTCCATGAGGATGGTATGAGGGCCTGATGTCCACAGGTGGGGGTTGTGCTTACAGCCCAACACTGTGCAGGATGTTGGCATTTGCCAGAGAACACCAAGATTGGCAAATTCACCACTGGAACCCTGTGCTCTTCACAGATGAAAGCAGGTTCACACTGAGCACATGTGACAGACGTGACAGGGTCTTGAGACACTGTGGAGAACGTTCTGCTGCCTGCAACATCCTCCAGCATGACTGGTTTGGCAGTGGGTCAGTAATGGTGTGGATTGGGATTTCTTTAGGGGGCCACACAGCTCTCCATGTGCTCACCAGAGGTGGCCTGACTGCCATTAGGTACCGAGATCAGATCCTCAGATGCCCTGTGAGACCATATGCTGGTGCGGTTGGCCCTGGATTCCTCCTAATGCAAGACAATGCTAGCCCTCATGTGGCTGGAGTGTGTCAGCAGTACCTGCAAGATGAAGGCATTGATGCTATGGACTGCCCCGCCCATTCCCCAGATCTGAATCTAACTGAGCACATCTGGGACATCATGTCTCACTCCATCCACCAACGTCACGTTGCACCACAGACTGTCCAGGAGTCTGTGGGAGAGATCCCTCAGGAGACCATCTGCTACCTCATCAGGAGCATGCCCAGGCATTGTAGGGAGGTCATACAGGCACGTGTGTGGCCACACACACTACTGAGCTCATTTTGACTTGTTTTAAGGACATTACATCAAAGTTGGATCAGCCTATAGTGTTTTTTTCTACTTTAATTTTGAGCGTAACTCCAAATCCAGACCTCCATGGATTGTTAAATTTGATTTCTATTGATAATTTTTGTGTGATTTTGTTGTTAGGACATTCAACTATGTAATGAACAAAGTATTTAATAAGAATATTTCATTCATTCAGATCTAGGATGTCTTATTTTTGTGTTCCCTTTATTTTTTTGAGCAGTGTAGATTCCATGAATGACTCTGACATGGAGCAAAGAGCTAATATACTGATTACTATACAAGAGGAGAGTTTTCTTTATGTGCTCAAATTTAGCAGGTATGGAAACTATTAAGGATGTCTCATGCATTCCTACCTGTGACTCCTCTAGAGAGCACATAAAGAAATATGAAAGAAATAGGAATAAATAAAGAAAGGAATAAAGAAATAGGAAACTCCATTATTCCCCTCAACAATTGCATGAGGCCCAAACAGACTCATGAGTGTTACACTTCTAACTTCTGAGGGCAGTGCCCAAATGTTACTAGATGGGCAAAATGTCAAATTCAGTCTAAACATTTGGTGGACTATGTGATAATAGAGTTAGCTGTCTTAGCTTTGAATGACTTCCAGAATTTGGATGTTCACTGAAAAGTTCATAGAATCTCAATTTTGTGTATGTCTGGATTTTTAGATATTGTTACATAAAAAGTTTTTTTCTCTATAAAGAGGAAGGAAGGAAGGAAGGAAGGAAGGAAGGAAGGAAGGAAGGAAGGAAGGAAGGAAGGAAGGAAGGAAGGAATACTTAAAATATCACAATCAAGAATCATATATCAGCTGAGTATAAGCCAAACCTCTTAATATTTTTTTTGAACCAGTCCCAAGCCATATAGTTAGTTTTTTGCAAGTTCACATATATGTGATCTCAGAATGCTTTCAGAAACACATTTGAATTCAAGCGGATGACTATTTTATGCAGATGATTAAAAAAAAACTTGTTTGAGTGAAGGATATCATCAAAAAATGTTCACAATTAGATGTAGGCTAAGGACTCAAAAGCATAACACAAAGACATAGTAGCAGCAGAATAGTAGCAGAAGTTAATATAGTCCAGAAGTCTATCCTCTTTATTAAATAACCTCAATTTCTACTTTTCAAGACCTCTGGATTTCTCAAGACATTTTGCCAGTGTTCTTCAGTTAAAAAAACTTGTGCTAATTTAGTACCACTTTTCCAGAGTCCTTAATGAGCCCTCTTCACACAGAATATAATTTCTTTTGTTGTGGTTAAAAATGGGCTGATGAAGCAAAGTCCAATTAAAACACCATTAATTTCAATAACACTCTTTTCAGGCTGGTAATGAGTCCCTCAGACCATTTTTTAAACCACTAATTCTCCTCCCACTAAAAAAATGAGCACACATGCCAGAATCCAACAATCTCTTTTATCTGTGTTGTAAGCAAGTGAGCATTCTTTTCCTGATAAGAATGTCCTCAAGGACAAACCTTAATTCAATGCTCTTTATATTTTGTCACATTTTTGCTGTGCCATAAAGAAATATGAAAAAAATGGAATCTGACAATAAAGGACTATGGTTTGGTTCACACTTGATTTTATAAAAAGCAATTACACTACACTGGAGGATTTTTCAGATACTTTTCTAGGGAGAAGGCAAACTATGTATATGGCATATTCAAACACATACTGTAGGTGAAAATTTCTACATTTTTTTCTAATCAACACTAAACCTGCTACCACTTCCTGTCACAGGGACAGGCTCATCATGTGTTCATAGTTCAGTTTTAAATTCTTTCTCAAATGTCTTGTTATCTACCTTAAACCTTTATCTTAACTGTGAGTATGAAAACCATTAAAAAATAAATCCCTTTGTAATCAATTGATCCTTTGACTTCATCTTATATTTTCCGTGCTCTTGTTGTAACACCTTTCTGTATCTTAAACATCTCTCTTTGCCTGCTGTTTTTTATAAAATCCTTCTTGTACTGAGAGCCATAAAAGACTTTTCAAGCACAATCTGGGTTTATATCAGGGGTGGGATATGAAAGGGTTAACTACCGGTTCGGGATTTACGAGCTGAGCTTCCCTGCCCTTAGCAGGTCATTAACACACTGCCTGCTGAGAAGCAGCCTTTGAAAGCAGCCCTCTTTTCTTTTTTTTGTAACTGCAGTTGTGCCTTGTTCACAGCTGAAGTTGAAAAAAATCAGGAAATAAAGATCAGGTGAAAGCCCAAGTGGGTGTGTGGGCAAAAACATCAGCAGACATAGAACTGGTTCTATGTCTGCTGCTCTTCAGAGCTACCGGCTCTAGAGGGGGACAGAACTGGTAGAAACCCACCCCTGGAAAAAAATAATCTGGTCTGAAGTTCATCATTTTTGGAGGATATCCATTTCAATAAATGGAACTTGTTAAATCAAATTTACTATAGGTATTCTGATTCCAGCTCAAACTACTTTAAATGAAAGTTATATTTATGATATTGTTTCACATATGTCCATAACATAGGCAAGGATTCAATCATCATTTTGTCAAGCAGAAGTTGCTGTTGTAAACCAAGATACTTACAAATGTCAACAAACTGCTAAGCAAGACTCTCAATCAATTTTAGTAACTGGCCCATTTACACAACATTGCTATTTGCTTTACAGAAATATTTTCATAGATTTTTTTTCTTTCTATGCAAATGATACTTCTCAATTCATGTCATCATTACATAAAGGTTCATTTTATTTTGGTCCTGTATTAATTTATTACCCTTCTTCAGGCCAAGATATCTGCCTGAATTGATAACTTGAAAATTATAAAATTAGCAAATTTGTTTTATGATCAAACTACACTGACTTCTCTTTATTTCCAGGATAAGTGACTCAGTTCCAAGAGTAGCTAATACTCAATAGTCCAACTGCATTTCCTACTGCTCTGTGCATAAATTGAGGTCCATCCAGCCAATTGTAGGGAATGAACAACACATAGTAGTTTCTGAAATTATAGGGATTGAAGAGTTGAGCAGCATCTGGGGCAACACTGGGTTTTTAGTATTATGCTTTATGCTTGCTTGAATACAACCATCATCTTTTTTATCCCTTGTCAGTTAAGGAGGCCAGGGTTCTGCCTCTACGCTAATAAAAGTCAAGCAGAAAGAAAGCAAATGAAGAAATTGTCAGGAACAACATTAAATCTTCTTCAACCTATTACCAGTAGCATTTCTGGCACAACCTACATGTGTATCTGTCTGTCTCTCTCTTTCCCTCCTTTCCTCCACACATACAAATGCACATACATACACATAACTATCATGCTAATTATGTAACATGCAGCAAGGAGTGAGAAACAACCAGTCAAAGAAATAAGGTAAGGAGGAAAAAAGGAAATAAGAATAAATGTAATATTCACCAATATAATTCCCTGATACTCTCCGGAACTTTCTGGCTTCCGCTATATCCATTCACTGCTTCATACACTGCCTTTTATTTTATTTTATTTTATTTTATTTTATTAGTTTAGTTTTAGTTTTAGTTTTAGTTTTAGTTTTAGTTTTAGTTTTAGTTTGGTGATCTTGGCTTTTTCAAATAAATAAATAGAAATACAGAAAGTGCTTTTGAACCTTAAGGCTTAATGGCTTTGTTATGGCATAAACATTCATAAATTACAGTCCTTTTCAGCTAAAGTGTTATTTTCAGTTAAAAATACAAAAAAAAAGTTTTATTGATTTGATGGGAAAGTTAGAAATGGTGGAATCATATGATAATAAATAATATGCTGGATGTACAGATAGCCCTTATTATTTGCATGATTGTGTTTCAACTGAAAGTCTCTAATGGCTATAAGAATTGGCTATAAGAATAACCTTGAGGAACAGGAAGATGACAACAAGATGACAGCAATGGATAAAAGAATTTTGAGCCCAAAGCAGAAATGTAATTTGAGAAAATGTATCAGACATGATTCTCTCTAGCTCTCTTGCAGAAAAATGGAGGGAAGAAGCACATTCAGACTTGAAAAATTATGTTATTGTAACCCTATATAAAAGCAGTATAATTTTAGTTTCCTAATCGAATTTACCTTGAAGGGCTAACAAGATCCACAGGTAATTAAGCTTTGGATAACAAAACTTCAAATACACATATTTTACTATTAGCAAAAGCCCATTTGACGTGTGCCCATGTGTTTTTAAAGAATTGCTATTTCACTGCTGTAGGGTATATTAGAAACACCTTGAAAGTCTTTCCTACCCCAAGGACAAGAAAATTAAGGTGATGATCTTATGACCTGGATGACTGAGAATCTCCATAGACATCAAGGTGAGAATATTCTCATGATTTCTACTTTCTCAGGATTGAGCAACCTCTTTGCCTTCCTCCCCCTCACTCCCTTCTCAAAGCCAGAATTACATTCTTCTACAACAAACAATAAATGAGAACGGAAGTGCAAGATAGATACAATATATGAAAGAAAAGTGAATGGAGCAAGGAAAGAAGGGGGGGATCTTGAATAGATGAGATCCTGAAAAAGAAAAAGCTGAGAAATTTAAAGTATAAAGGGCACCACATAATGGGGGGGGGGGTGTATGTGCCAGAAGGAGAATTTGCAAAAATAGAATAATAATGAGATAAACAGTGAATGAGGCTGGATAAATTGATTTTAGTTATGTTTCCTTTTTTTCTCCTTATATCACAGCTTTAGTTACTTTGACTTACTGTTTCTTATTCCTCAAATAAATATTTAAATATCATTTTCCACTTAAAAAAGCTATTTATAGTTTATTGCTTTAAAACTACATTGAAAAAGCCAGTGTAAATTTTGTACATAATTCCATTCTACTTTACATATAGGCTTTGACATATAAGCACTAATTAGTGCAGCAATATAGAAATATCTACCATACCTATAGCAGATGATAGTAATAATTTGATCTTCAAAAAATAACTTTTTTCAGAAGCACATCTGAAGATAAATGGTTAACTCTGTTCATATTTGCCATGATCTCAATCCTGATTAGAACTTCTTATGGCTATTACTTAGAGCACATGTGCATATAAATCCAGTAATATTTTTCATATGTTAAATTGTCTCATAAACAGCTACTTAAACACTGAAATGTTTCTGTGTTAAAATAAAATAGTTTCTTTTTTTTCCCCTACAAGTTCTCAAGTATTGAACAAAATTACAGAGCAAGCAATAAAATACAAACAGCTTAAAACAGTGGTTTATACGAAGTGGTGATTCATTAGCTCACAGAGCCGTGTCTTTTCTTTTCTAACAGACCATGATTCACCATGGCTACAACAAAACAATTCCTGTTCCTCAAGGATACATTTACTAAATCTCTGTTTATCTATTATTTTCTTTTCTCTTTTTCTTCCTTTTTTATTTTTGTTTTTACTTGAGATGTCAGAGTTTGAGTTTAAGGCCTTGTTCATTCAAAGTTCCTGAGCATTTGCTTCCCTAGTTTTTAATGAATTAATAATCTTAGGATTTTCATATAAGGCTGAAACATCATGTACATTGTTTTCACTCATACACACGACTGGGCATCTAAGCAATAAAATGGAAAACTTCCTTAAAACAAAAGGCTATTTCTAAAAGCACTGACAAACAAAAGAAAATATATAATTGTTAATAAGCAATATATTTATAATAGCTTAAAATAATGAAGTAATAAGTAGAACTTCATTTACAGAAAACAGTGTTCTGCCATTTCAAGCAAACATTCAATCTGACATTTTCAAAAGCCTCACCCACCACAATTTGCAAACAGCAATGCTGGAGGACACATTTTGCAAAGCAGTGAATGTCATTCTTATTCTACCAAGGTGATCTACAAGGAGGATGGAAAATCCTTTAGAACCACAGAGAGATACTTTAGCTCAACAAAGACTCTGCTTAATAGACTTAGATGCTTGACTTTGCATGAATAAAAAGTCTATGCTAAGTAAGTAAACAGCTAAGCTTTGATTAATAATATATAATATGGCACATTTATACAGCTTTCTACCCTCTTTACATTTACAGACTCACAAAGCGCTTTTCCAAAGTTTAATTTATGTACAAGCTGCAAATATAAATCACTTCACCCTCCACTGAAGTGGAACTACCTGCCATGTGAAATATGGCTACTATTAGTAGTCAAGCACCAGCATTTTAGATGAAGAGGAAGTGACTGGAAAAATGCACTATCTTTTGGGCAAAGTACACTACCTTAGCTACCTGTTATTTAAGCTCCAGCCTTTAAGAAAGCTTCCATTATTTTTAAAGGAAATTCCTACTTTGCCTTCCAGAAAGACTGCTAGACTTGCACCACTCTGATTTTTTCTATTTTATGTCAATACGGGAAAGACTCATTCTGAAGTCTGAAATTGTACTAATATTTGTTGCTTGCAAGCAAAAGGCAACAGTTAATGCAAGTGTGAGAAACTAACTGAAGTGAATACTGCCTGCTTTTTGACCTATCAAGTTGTACATAGAATCAGTTCAATTCAGAAGAATAGTTAATTTTAAAGAGCTCAGCAACTTTTAAAAGAAGAAAACTATCCACCAACTTTAGCAACAATTTGACATGGATAGTATACTTTGTTGTGTGTTGTACTGTTCCAGATCCTTTCTTGGCTGTATTAGATACTCCTTTAGGAAGCGGAGTCTCCTACATTGCTCCTACTTCTCCACTATTATCATAAATGAAATGTTAAACTTGTAGTACAGAAGAAGGAAATGGATTGGATGCTTGAACAAAGAATTCAAACTTTTGATTGGTCAACAATGAGTCCTTGCAAAAGCAGAACTTTCTGCGTGGAACTTTAAGATTCCTCTACACCTAGAACAGCAACACAAATTGTGATTGGGTTATCATTTTTCCCTTGTTTTCTAAGCGTTATAAGAGAGGCTGTATTGCTTTATCATTGTGTCCTGACACTTCACTGCAAATGCTGGATCTGTCTTCTGTGAGATTAGCTGAGAGTGCCAAAAACCTATACAATTGTTTAATAGCATTCTTAAGTCATGAGGCTTATTTTCAGTAACTATTAATAAGGTAGCACAAATCCTTAAACAACTATCAATCTTATGCTTAACTATACCTAAGAATATAAAAACTTGGCTATTGCAGATAGCAAAAAAATAATAATCAGTTTTGATATATATCACTGAATTCAGATATCGCTTATCCCTAGTCACTACAAGTTATGAAGAATAAACTAAACAAATGATCACAGAAATGTGTCCTGAGTTAAAATTGATGGGGTTATTTCACATTTTTATCTGTATCTTCTATTTAAAAGTATTGCTTCTGGTGGCTTTCATATTTAACATGAAAATAGTATAAAAATGTGGACTTTAGTGTTTGAGGGAGCCACATCAACTTATTTCACATCAACTTATTTCTAGTTGATAAGCAACCCATGGCCCTTTCTCCCATTCAGCTAGAGAACTATCGCAAGGCAGAAATTGTAGGACAAGATGCCAAATAGAAGCAGCTATAACACAGGTGTTACATTAAGACAGTATTTCTCAATCTTAGGAACTTTAAGATCTACCAACTTCAACTCTCCAAATTCCAAAGCTACAAGCACTAAGATTAATTTTGATGATAACCTCCATCTTTTACTCTATTAAAATGGGCTTTAATCAGAGCATCTGCACAATAAAATACATCCCTTTGCATTTTCACAACTTCTGTGAAAGTTTTCTGAGAAGTAAGAGTACCATCCAAGCTCTCCAGGGCTACCATCAGTAAGAAGAACAGGAAGAATATGGATGCTTTTTGAAGGAAATTAATAATGTGTATTGCTCTCCAAAGAGGGTTAGGGTAAAACTATTAAACAGAGAACCTTGTGTTACTTAACTGCACCACTGCCTGCAAGACTATGTAAACTCTGAATTCTCAATGTGTTCTTGGGCTATAACTTGCCAACCAACCTGTCAAGCTACTTTGCCTTTCATTTTTTTTCCCCTTGACTTTCATTCTTTTAAATGAATGGGAAGATTGCAAGATGTTGCAGAGCAAAATCGCAGGGTTAAATGTAACTGTTGTTTTTAGCTTCTGGGTTCCCTATGGAGCTTGGTTTGTCTTTTCCATATTTTCCAAGGACACCATTTTGTGAAAATCCCCATATTGTACAATCACAGAGTTGGAAGGCTTAATAAACTTGAAACTATTTAAATATATATTTGTTAGTTTATTATAACTATAATGGTTGCTCCAAAAAATATCAAAAATCCCATGTTACATGTAAAAGCAGTTCTTGTCTCATTGCATGCTAAACCACAGAGAGGAAATTACACCATTTACAATAGATGCTTGTCTAGGATCCAACTGAAGTCTCCAGTAAACAGTATACTCATTTATCATTTCTCGGGATAACTGATTCTTCAGGCAAACTTATCATTCTGTTTTGTTTTGTTTTTCAAACATTTAGTTAACATCTGTCTTCCTGTAACTTAGATCTATTATTCATGTCCTGCTTTCTGAAATAAAAGGGAACAAATCTTGACCTTCTTCTTTGTGGCATCGTTTCAGATACTTAAAGAGCACTATCATATTCTCCTTGCATCCTCATTTCTCAAGCTTATTTTCCCATGTCCGATGACAAAACTGTTAAATGAAAAAGGATTTTACAATTATCTCTGTTAAATTTCACTCTGTTATTCTTAGCCCATGTTTCTAAGCAATCAAGATGATTTTGGATGTTGTTTTTATTCTCTAGGCTATTAGTTAGCCTTTCCAATTTTGTGACATCTGCTAATTTTACAAGCATTATATCCAAACTGTTGATACAATATTGAAGGATATGGGGCTTAGAACTGAGCCTATTGGCATCTCTTTAATATCTCCTTCCAGACTGATGAGGAATCATTGATGATTCCTCTTTTACTACAATCATGAAGCCAGATATACAGTATATTATTTAAATGTCATGCTGCTCAGCTTGCTAATCAGAATGCCATGATATATTTCATCAAATACTGACTTGAAATACTATCTCTACAGCATTCCCACCATCAAAAAGTCATCTCCCATTATAAACACACAATTTGGGAGAGTAAACAAAAAATTAGCATAAGAACACTTGTTTTAACAAATGCATTCTTTTTAAAATGGATATATGACTTCATGTTCTGTCTTAAAATGTTCCCAGTTATCACGTCCCAGGGACTTAAAGTTTGATGGATTGTTAATTCTTGAATCTGCATTTTGTCTTTATGAAACTAAAGAAAAGTTCCCCTTATGGCTCCTTCAATCCACTTAGGAGGAAGTCAGGTAAAGCCAAGGCAAGAAAGATTAAGGAATTTTCTGTGATGATCATGTTTGGCAATTGGTGCTGAAGTAATATAAATGCCTCAGTCCAAAACAATTGGAAGATCCCAGATATAGTTTTATTTTTATTTATTTATTTATTTTTGTCAATTGCTTACAAGATAATAGGTATAAGTAAAAACATAGTTATGAATACATGGATACATATAAGAAAAAAAAAGAAAAGAAACAATAGGACAGGGACAGTCGGCACGTTTGGTGCACTTATGCACGCCCCCTTCAGACCTCTTAGGAAAGGGGTGAGGACAATAGTAGACAGTCTAAGGTTAAAGTTTTTGGGGTTTGGGGAAGAAACAACAGACTCAGGTAGAGTATTCCAGACATTGACCACTCTGTTACTGAAGTCGTATTTCCTACAATCAATTTTGGTGTGATTAACCTTGAGTTTGTATCTATTGTTTGCTCTTGTGTTGTTATGGTTGAAGCTGAAGTATTCATTGACAGGTAGGACATTGCAATGTATGATTTTATATACTATACTTAGATCGGACCGAAGGCGGCATAGTTCTAGGTTTTCTAGGTCTAGAATTTCAAGTCTGGTGGCATGAGGAATTCTGCAATGAGTAGAGGAGTGGAGAACTCTTCTTGTGAAATATTTTTGGACTTTCTCCACTGTGTTATATCAGATACATAATGTGGGTTCCAGACTGATGAGCTGTATTCGAGTATTGGTCTAGCAAATGTTTTGTATGCTCCAGTTAGTAGTGTGATATTACCAAAGAAAAAGCTACGCAGGATTAGGTTAACAACTGTTAATGCCTTTTTGGCTATGTAGTTACAGTGGGTTCTAGCACTTAGATCATTAGAGATGAGTATTCCAAGGTCCTTGACAGAGCTTGGATCATCAACAAGATCTTGACTATTCAGCTTGTATTTTATTTTCTAAGTTTTGTAGGACAGAGCATTTATTTGTTGAGATTTGAAGTTGCCATTTGTTTGGCCATTCTGATACATGGTCAAGGTCTTTTTGAAGGGTAGTAGTATTGTCTGTGGTGTTGAATAGCTTTACATCATCAGTGAAGAGAATGCAGTTGCTCTTGATATGATGACAGAGGTCATTTATGTAGAGTATGAAAAGAGTTGGTCCTAGAACACTGCCTTGGGGGACACCACTGTTGACAGGTACAGAATTTGAAAGGACACTCCCAATTTTGACAGTTTGTTGTCTGTTTGACAGGAATGCTTCCATCCAGTTATGCAGGTGTCCAGAGATACCATAAGATTTTAGTTTTAGGAGTAGTTTGTCATGTACCACTGAATCTAAGGCTTTACAGAAGTCTATGTAAGTTGCGTCTATTACTTTGCCCTGATCGAGTTGTGTAATCCATATGTTTTTGCAGTGTAAGAGTTGCAGATTACAGGATAGTTTTTTCCTGAAACCAAATTGTTTATTAGAGAGTAGGTTGTTTGTCTCTAAGTGGAGGATAATGGTTTGGTTAATAATTGATTCCATGATTTTACAGGTGACACATCATAAAGAGATTGGTCTGTAATTTTCAACTAGGCTGGGGTCTCCCTTTTTGAAGATGGGGATGACTGTGGCTAGTGACCATCGTTTTGGCAAGGAGCTGGTCCTGAAAGATTTTTCAAAGATTATGCTTAGAGGTTCGGCTATGGCAGTGGATAGCTTTTTTAAGAAGCAGGCACATGTTCCATCCGGTCCAATAGATAGAGATGGTTTTAGATTGTGTAGTGCTTTTTCAACATTGTCTTCTGTAAAATGGATATGTATTAGATCATTGTAGTTGTGTGTGGAAATACTGGGCATGATCCATTGCTGTTTACAAATACTGAGCCAAAGAATATGTTAAAGAAGTTGGCTTTAATAGTGTCACCACTGCAGTCCTTACCATTAGGTCCTTTCAGGGGTGGGATGGACCTTGAGTCTTTTAGTTTGTTGTTTACAAAATTGTAGAAAGCGCAGGTGGAATTGGTGCATAGAAGGTTTTCTTCTTGTTTAATGTGATAATTGGTGCATTCAGTCTTTATTTGGTGGCATAAATTTTTGTATCGGCTTTTGAAGTTGGCAACGTGACCAGATTTGTTTTTCCGCCAAAATGATTTCTTTTTTGATTGATGCTTCCTTATTGTTATGGGTAATTTGTTTTTTCTGGTTTTCGGAGTTGTTATTGGTACATATAGTTTGATGACTCTTTTGACTTCAAGTAAAAATAAGTTGTAATGGTCTTCTACAGTGTTGCATCCAGTGAGTAGAAATTGACAATCAAGGGATGAGTGATTGTTGTTTATAAGATCATAGTTGCCTTTTTTGAAGTTATAATTGGGGATTCCGTCGTTGTGATGAATTTTGTGTAGACGTATTTTGAGACAAAAGTCAATCATGTTGTGGTCACTGTTGGAAAAGAGTTCTTTAATTTGTATTCCATAAATTGAATTCAAACTATTGCAGAAGATGAGGTTGAGGCAGTTGTTAAGTCTAGTGTTGTTGGTTTCTAGTTGTTCTAGTCCCAGATTTGTTACTGCATTGTAGAAGATTGCATGTGTGGGTTCAGTTGTACATTCATTAAGGGTCCAGTTAATATGAGGTAGATTGAAGTCACCAAGAAAGATAAAAGTGTGTGGCCAGGATGCTGCCCATGTTAGTGGTGTATTTAGCTTGTTTGCATATTTGATGTCATAATCAGAGTCTCTGTAACATAGTAAGAACCAAAATGTGATATTTAAGGACAGTTCACAGACAATGGTCTCAAGAATAGCAAGCTCCTGGGTAACTTGGATGTTTTTTAGATGTAGGAACTTTTTATAGAAGATAGCAACACCACCTCCTCTACGAATTTCACGATCTGATCGGTAAACATGATAGTCTATTACTGTGGTAATGGAGTCAGGGAGAGATGCATTGAGCCATGTTTCACAGACAAATATAATGTTGAATTTAGCCATATTTAGTAAGAGGAGAAATTCAGGTATTTTATTTACAAGGCTTCTTGCATTTAAGCTTGCATTTAAGGTCAGTTGTAGTTGGAATAGAGGTAGTTAGGGACGTGCGGGCCTAGTTATGAATGATATTGGATTGGATGGGGTGGAGTTGGATGCGGAGTTGTGGGTTGTGTGACTTTCTTTTGATGCAATCAGCTCTGTAGTCAATGTATAGGTCCTTTTCTCCATTGTCTAGATGGTTTTTGAGTTCTTCACACAGTTCACGGGAGCGGATTCTTTGCAGTATGGATAAGTCTGGTCTTGAGCGAAGTTTTTTATGGTAGGGATTAGTTTTTGCAATGGCATTTATTGTATGAATGAATATGTGTTTGCTGGACTCGTTTTTGCATACAACTCTACAAAATCTTGGGGCCACAGAGCCGTCATTGTATTTGAACTCAGGACCATCTCTGGTTATTTCAATGATATCTTCAGGACAGATGTTTGTTGTATTTGAGTTGCTTATGATATCATGAACTTTGGTGATGTCGTCTGATTCATTGGTGTCTTCGAGACCAGATAAGATGTCATTTGGACGTTTCTGTTCACGTTCCATGATGCCTTTGATGAGCAAGGGGATATTATTTGTGGAATTATTTGATGGGATAGTAATTGTTTGTGGTTATGGTTTGGTGGTTATTTTTTGTTGTAGTTGTGATTGTAGTTGAGGTTGTGGTTGTTGTGGGATTTGATTTTGAGGTGATAGGTACTCACTTATCTGTGCTGTATTTTTTTTTAAACCACAGTCAGGTTTTTTTTCATAACAGTGTTAAAAGTTCTGTTCACTATTCACCATTTGCTGCTGTCAGTGAATGAGATCTCATGCTCCAAAATGGATCCTTCTGATTCCTTACTGTTTTACATTTTGTTTTTCTATAGCAGACCAGAATGTTCCCCATAAGAATAATCTATGGGAAGGTGAAAAGAACACATACATTTATATAGACATCTCCCCATTGCTTCTCTACAAGTGGAAAGGACATCTCAAAAGAAGGATTGTTAACTGCTAAATGATGTGACTATATTGATTTTTGTACATTTTAATTATCTTATTAATGTTTGGTCATGTTGGTACTTGTTTTATCTTATTTTTAAAAAAGAACAATCAAAATACAATTACTGATTGATACTTGGCTCTCCAACTTCAATTTCAGTAGAACCTGTTTTCTAATAAAGGCATTTATGATGAAGGATGCTGTTTATCTCTGCTTGGGTTTTGTTTCTTTGTTGGTTTGCTTGAACATTTGCCAGGGTTTTATAAAAGAAACTAGCAACAAAAAATAATTATGATCTGATATCTAGACAATCAACCCTAGACTGAAAGCAGTACTTTGTGGGTAAGTGGAAACACATGAAGATGAAATGCTCAGACAACACTTCAAATGTCCTTGTTTATCATTTTATTTATTTCTATTTATGTGGCAAATCCCTGCCAATTACCCAATGGCAGCTTCTTTTTTCTTTCCCCTTTTTTTCCCTTCTCCAGATACAAAAGCTGTTTTGCACACATAGGAAATGAAGGGGTAGAAAGGACAAAGAGATGCAAGAAATTAAAAACAAGAAATTAGAAACACTTATTTCCATGGGCAATTATTATATGCTGTGAATTGTGTCCTGACTGGAGCAAGATATGAAGACCCCATTGAAATGTAATTGCATGGGATAATTTTATTGACTCAGTCAGATGATCATTTTTGCATAGAGGGAGGCTTAAATTTACATGTGTATTACTTGTGGATGGCAGCCAAGAGCTGTAAGAAGAAAGTCCCCTTCGTGAGTTTTGTTCTTCATCTTCTAGAGCTTCCATACCCTTATAGTTCTTTTCTACCAAATTCATGAATGGCTGGCTGCCATTCAATAGTCTCTGAATCAGGCTATTCAAATAGAACAGTTACGGTTGCACCATTTCCTGCTGTCCCTTAAACATTCAAGCAAGCCTTCCAAAGAAATTATTCATGCCTCTCCTGTTTGCAGAATGTCAAGCAACCTCTAGTAGAGAGAAAGAAGAACCTCTGCTGTTCTGTTTGGAAACACTACTCAGCTTTGGGTAACTGGGTGGTCTTTTACAAATGAAACATCTTGGGAACCTCTACAGTATTACCTATTTTTTAAAAAGGGTGGCCTGATTTCCTTTGGTAATAAGAAATCTAAAGCAAATTGAGCAGTAGGAAATTGCAGTTTCTACCTGTTGAGGAAAGATACAGATAGCAGTATTGTCTCATCTACGGAGATAATAAGTTCATTATATACTACTACCCTTAGTACTATTCTATATGCATGTATCTTTCTGTCCTCCTCACCCCTCAGTGACTAGACTGGAGGCACTAGATTTGTTTTTTTGGAGCTACTAACAATAATCTGAATCTGCCCCATGGATACTATGAGAGACAAATATAGCCAGTTTAAGGATGGTGTCACACATACTTTTGCTTATGCCCATCAAGGGAGAGAGTTGTAAATTCATCCAATAAACAGTGATTGTAAAGACAAAGACTGCTTTTAAACAGCTTATTTTCTCAAGTTACATTTTCTGCATACAATTCTATAGCATTGTTACCTTTTCACAATAATTCATAATAATTCTTCCCCCTTCGACCATTTCTAACATTTAGAGACATTAAACAAATAATAAAATATATGATTACCCTAACCTAGCCTAATGCATTCCCTTCTTGTGGTATTTGCAGTAAGCAGCAACTTTAAAAGCTATGTATTATGAATGCATCGTTTTCCAATATAACAAAAGTTATTGCCAGGGCATAAATGAAACAGTCTACTCAAATCTTTTATGTTTTCCTGTCCTATCCTTCCTTCCTTCCTTCCTTCCCTCATTCCTTCCTTCCTTCCATCCCACCCTCCCTCCCTCCTTCCTTCCCCTTCATTCCTTCCTTCCTTCCTCATTAAAGGATATCTTTTGAAGGACTTCAAAATTAACCTTATTTATCAACCTTATTTGTCAATAAAATTCAGAACATAATAACAGTTCAGGCCTACACAAAAGCTACATTTTAATTTGCAATCTTCTTAAACCACAGCAGCATGGAGGAATGTATCACCTGTTCTTGGATTATATAACCCTGACTCTTACTTTGTGCAATCCCGGAGTTTATGAGAGCAATTTCTAATGAGACTGGCCCAAAGCTTAGATAGCATTTCTGTATTTTCTTTGTAAGTTTACCATCTACCTGAAGAGGATAGTTTGACCCATGTATTTTGTATAATGAAGAAAGGCTCCAAATATAGACACATTACTTACTGTACTGCCCATTTTGTAGCTTTCTACAGCGCACATAACCCTCCTCAGCTTCTTATAGAAAATAAATAAAATTAATCAATTAATGGCTTTAGTGCTAAATGAGACATAATAGGGAATGGTAGGAAAGGGAAACCAGGAACAGTAGTAACACAAAAAGAGAAAGAGGTTTTAATACTACAGGGGTTCACCTTCTGCTTTTACAACATTACTTTCTCTTTGCCCAAATCACATGCTCAATGCAGCCATATCTTTTCCTTAAATTGTGCATTTATGATTTAATGATCTTTTTATTTGTGCTTTATTCACAACAGTGGGTGATATTCCTAGATTTTTCAGCATATTTTCCATTTTAAACATAGTTCCCTATGAAAAAAATGAGCTGTAAACAAGGACGTACTTCTCAAAGTTATCTTGATATGAAGCGGATTAAGAGATTTCTCCTGACACACCGCTCACTTCTACTGGAATAAATATTCCATATTGGAAGAAATATTAATCCTCATGACTCTGTGCATAACAATGGAAGGAAATATTGACAAAAACACTGTGGAAAATGCAATATTTATAACCAACTGTTATCACATTGAAAGTTTGGTGCAATATTAAAATGACATCTTAGTTTAACATTAGGAATGCCTCTTTTATGAAAATGATATGTGCATAATATTATATTACTATATCAATGAGAATTAAGGATAAAAATAAAATAGATAAATATGGTCCAAATCTTTTAATTCACCATTATCCCAACTTTCCTGTATTATTTAGTAAGTCAGGAAAAGAACTTAAATCCTTAACAACCCTCTTTGCCAGTCAAATTGCATAAACCTTTACATGACCTTAAAATTGTGTTAGTGTGGAATTATCTCTTAATCAATACTTCCTAGATACAAATAGTGGTGATCTGCTATTTTATCTGAAGTGAATGGCCAAAATCGAAATGGAGTCAATAAAACTTCCCCCTCAAACATATTCTTAAGTGAGGAGCTACTAAATTGCTTTCCAGGAAAAGAGATCAGAATACATTACAATATACCAATCATTTTATTCACTGGCAAAGCTCCACCTGTATTTGAGTGATTAGGCAAAGTGTATTTGGTCCATACCAGAGGGGGTATTCAGCAGGTTCTGAACAGTTATGGAGAACCAGTAGCGGCAAATACCACTTCTGACTGGCCCCACCCTCCTCAATTCTCTGCCTCCTGTGTCCCAGCTGATCAACTGGGTCTTCTTTTATTGCCCTGCACAAGAGAACAGAGCTGGAAAGCAGGTTAGTAGGGTGGGGAGGGAATGGAGATTTTGCAGTATCCTTCCCCTGCCATGATCACCAAGCCATGCCCACAGAACCAGTAGTAAAAAAAAATGAATCCCACCACTGATCCATACCTTTATCATTGTAAGGCACTTCTTGATATACATGTGTGAAAAATGTATGTATGCTTTACATTAAGTTATACATTTACTGTCTGTCAAGACTACAGGTAATTCCTCACTTAATGACTGCCTTGTTTAGCAACCATTCAAAGTTTATTCATTTATTAATCAAATTTATATAACCACCCACCTCTCTCTTCTGGATGGCACACAACAATAAATAAAACAGCTAATAAAAACAGGTAAAATCTAAAAGCCACAATAATAACTAACATCAAAACAAAATACTAAACGTGAGTGAAGAAAGGATAAAAATGGTCCCCTCAACAATGGAATCATTGGGACAAATCTCCACTGCCCTGGTAACCCAGAACCTGGCAGCAGGTTGTATTCCACCTTTTATTTTTGCACACAATCCAAAATGGTGAACGTATCCAAAACATCTTCCTCCTCCTATTTTCCCCACAACTACCACCTTGTGAGGTGAAATTTGGCTTAGAGAGAGTGACTGGCCCAAGGTTAGACAGCTAGCCTTCATGGTTAAGTCATGACTAGAGATTCCTGCTTTCTAGCCTGGTGCCTTAACTACTAGACCAAACTGGCATGGAGCCAATCTAATTTCCTGGGGAACAATGTTCCATAAGGTGGTTGCCACAGGAGAGAAGGCACCTCACCTGGGACCCATCACCAATGGTATTTCCAGCTGCCTTCTCTGCAATATCTAATAGGATAGGCTGGTGTAACTGGAAAGAGACAGTCCCTTTTGTAGTCCAGTTCCATTAGTGCAATGAAGTTGGAACAATGCTGACAAAGTTATAAAATTGAGTCAAGTGATATAATGATAAACTAAACAGAACTGATTCATAACCAAAATTCTCACACTATTATGGTCATAAGCGGAGGATTATCTGCATTGCCCTCAAAATTCTGGTTTTGTATTGTTTAGAAAATTGTATATTTTAATATACACTATTGAAATTTTATTGTATTTGTATTTGTAATTGTATTTCTGGGAAGGATGCAAATCCCTGACAGTTTATAGTGTTACCTTATTAATTCCAAATTAGATATTTGGAGATTATTTAATATATAGTCTTATTGGTATTCTGCATGCTTCATTGACATACTGAGAACTTTAAAGAAGTTTTAAGCTTTAAAGAAGTACAGTTGGTGATAATCGCTTGATCCTTTGAGTAACAGTGTGAAATGATATGCCACAGCATTGGTAAAAACAAATCTCCAGGATTCTATAGTCCTGTATATATGCTGACTGAGTCTCAACAGAATCAATAACTCAGCCGCAAGACCTATTGAAGTGACAGGTTTCACTCACTACAAGATTTCCAACTAGGGGGGAAAAGGAAACAATTGTGTTTTATTTAGTGAGAAGACAAGGAGGAAAATCTAATAGCTTCACTGGAAAACAGCAGAAGGGAAGGTAGAGTAGTACACCACAGGAATTACAAACAATGTCAGAGTATCTCTTGGGGACTAGTGGTCAAGACCTCAATTTCAGAGCTCACACTCTCCCTCTGTCACGCATCTGCCTCAAACAAGACACCAAGGGCCTGGTTTTGATACAAACTACAAAAGTTTATCTAGTATTTAGGGAGCGATATCAGATAAGAAATCTTGTTCTATATATCTTCTGTGGACAATATACCATGTCGGGTGAGTGTTAGATCAACATGAATTTACATTATAAAGAAATAAACAGGTATTTGGCCCAACAAGCTATATTAGAATAGAATTATTTCTACAGCACACATAAATACACTACTCAGATGTTATGGGACAAGTTAACATTACTTTCTGCACCATTGATCTTCTTTTGTGTGGAGATTCTTCTTCTGGGATTAAAAGATGTTCGTCATTCCAACAAATGCTGATGTGCATTTTAATAGAAATTTCCTTCATTTTTGGTCAAGTCAAATACAATTCTAGCAGCCTTTACAATTCAGTGAAGTTACTGTAAGGATTGGACGGTGAAGAAAGAAAAAGGAGGCTGTTGAGGTAATTCCCTGTTAGGAGAATGAGTGCACACAGGGAGACGTAGTGAGAGTGGTGAGGAATAACACACAACCAGCACACAGATACACTGTATAGCAAAATGTAGGTTTTTACTTCCAGTAAATGGTGAAGCAAAGTCCAAAAAGTACTCCAAGTCATACACGGTTAAAGCAGTCAGTTTTCAGTCCAGGGATAATCCAAATAACAAAGTCCAGGATCATATACAGTTTAGTAACAGACTTACATCAAACCAAGAATAATGACAATCAGCAACAGTCAATAGGGAAATGCAGGAACCAAAAACAGTGAACATCAACCAACTAGCAACACTCAACAACAGGACTAAACAACCCAGGTTTCCGACTCCGTCTTATGGCTGTTTGAGGAACCACACCCAATTACAATTTTATCATTCCCTTAAAGAGACAGTATTAAAATGTCTATCCTGGTTTATATACTGCTCAAAAAAAAATAAAGGGAACACTTAAACAACACAATGTAACTCCAAGTCAATCACACTTCTGTGAAATCAAATTGTCCACTTAGGTAGCAACACTGATTAACAATCAATTTCACATGCTGTTGTGCAAATGGAATAGACAACAGGTGGAAAGCATAGGCAGTTAGCAAGACATCCCCAATAAAGGAGTGGTCTGCAGGTGGTGACCACAGACCCTTCACAGTTCCTATGCTTTTTGGCTGATGGTTTGGTCACTTTTGAATGCTGGTGGTGCTTTCACTCTAGTGGTAGCATGAGACGGAGTCTACAACCCACACAAGTGGCTCAGGTAGTGCAGCTCATCCAGGATGGCACATCAATGCGAGCTGTGGCAAGAAGGTTTGCTGTATCCGTCAGCATAGTGTCCAGAGAATGGAGGCGCTACCAGGAGACAGGCCAATACATCAGGAGACATAGAGGAGGCCATAGGAGGGCAACAACCCAGCATCAGGACCACTACCTCTGCCTTTCTGCAAGGAGGGACAGGAGGAGCACTGCCAGAGCCCTGCAAAATGACCTCCAACGGGCTACAAATGTGCATGTGGAGGCTCAAACAGTCAGAAACAGACTCCATGAGAGTGGTATGAGGGCCTGACATCCACAGGTGGGGGTTGTGCTTACAGCCCAACACTGTGCAGGACGTTTGGCATTTGCCAAAGAATACCAAGATTGGCAAATTCACCACTGGTGCCCTGTGCTCTTCACAGATGAAAGCAGGTTCACATTGAGCATATGTGATAGACGTGACAGGGTCTGGAGATGCCGTGGAGAACGTTCTGCTGCCTGCAACATCCTCCAGCATGACTGGTTTGGTCAGTAATGGTGTGGGGTGGCATTTCTTTAGGGGGCTGCACAGCCCTCCATGTGCTCACCAGAGGTAGCCAGACTGCCATTAGATACCAAAATGAGATCCTCAGATCCCTTGTGAGACCATATGCTGGTGCGGTTGGCCCTTGGTTCCTCCTATTGCAAGACAATGCTAGCCTTCTTGTAGATGGAGTGTGTCAGCAGTAACTGCAAGACGAAGGCATTGATGCTATTGACTGGCCGCCCATTCCCCAGACCTGAATCCAATTGAGCACATCTGGGACATCATGTCTCGCTCCATCCACCAACGCCTCATTGCACCACAGACTGTCCAGGAGTTGGGGGATGCTTTAGTCCAGGTGTGGGAGGAGATCCCTCAGGAGACCATCTGCCACCTCATCAGGAGCATGTCTAGGCATTGTAGGGAGGTCATACAAGCCACTATTGAGCCTCATTTTGACTTGTTTTAAGGACATTACATAAAAGTTGGATCAGCCTGTAGTGTATTTTTTTCCACTTTAATTTTGAGTGTAACTCCATTCAACTATGTAATGAACAAAGTATTTAATAAGAATATTTCATTCATTCAGATCTAGGGTGTCTTTTTTTGTGTGTTCCCTTTATTTTTTTGAGCAGTGTATATTTCCAACCCAAGTGTTAGATGACTTACATGCCTAACAGGGGGGTCACTATATTTCAATTACATGAAGCCTGATACAGCCCAATACAGAAGCCTGATGATGGCAGATGAGATTCTGCCGAAACATTGCTACAACTTTAAAAGCACAACTACAATGACATGGGAAAATACCTGAACAAAGCTGAATACCATACATGTAAGTACCCACGAAAACTTAAGAAAACAAACAAATGTGTGTGTGTGTGTGTGTGTGTGTGTAATAAAAAGCATTCAAATATTGAAAACAAATAAAGAAAAATAGTACATGGACAGAAAGTACAGAAAAAAATAGGAAAAAAAGGGAAGGAAGGGAGGGAGAAGTGGAAAGGGGAAAAGGGAAGGAGAAAGGAAAAGCTTATAAAGAAGTGGCTGATGATCTTCTCAACAGTAGTTATAATTGTGTTTCTCTTTTAGTCTCTGTCTCTAAAGTTGCCTCACTTTTTCCTTTTTTTCCCTTTCTAATTGTCAAGCTCATAAATCACGAGATCATTTTCTCTTTATTTTTTCAGCAAAAAATATATAAGGAATTTCTACCTATATTTTCATTGAAACATTAAAGTTATTCACATATACTATTAATATAACATGATAATGGGAGATTTTGGATTGGAAAAATGAGAAAATATGTACTCCTGCTTGAAATAATTTGTATGTTATCAATGGGCCTATAAGAATATTTCTATAAGATAGAACAGTGAAGACTACTCATAATCTACACCTATTGAACTGCTCTATTTCCTTAACAGACACAAAATCATTGCCATTACCTTTCAGGTAGTCTCTCAAAAATGAGAGGGTATAGTTTTTGCTTTTAAAATATTATATTAAATGTATAAATGAGTGTTTATGTTACTTGTAAATGCCTTGATAGGATTTGAAACCATTGGAAAGGCAGTAAAGTAATTTCTTATGGATGATATTTCAGGTACAAAAAAAAAAAAAGAATTTTTCACCCACCTCCATGACTGGAGGCTGGGCTGTTGAAGGTTGAAACAATAGCATTGCTAAATATATTAAAACACTAGCTAAAGATTAATTTTCAGTACAATTTGACTTCTCTTATTTTTTTGACAAATGTCAATCAACTTGGAAGCATCAAACTGGAGGAAAAAAAACAACAAGGAAACTGCTGTCACTGGGACCAGAGTGAGCCATGGCTATTTTTAAATAAAAGATGTTGGCAAGGAACTGCAAAATTGATACAGTGTAATATCAACTGGTATAAAATTGTCCCATGGTAAAATTTTCAACTTTGCTGATACCTTCCACAGGGCACTGTTGCATTTTGAAACCTTGCCATCAGTTTTATTGAAGGGCGAGCTTCAGAAAATCTCCTATACAATAAGGACTTTTCCATGATAACTTGGAATATCAGAATCATTAGGTCATATTATTTCCATATAGATAAATAAACACCTCTCATTAGCCATTCCTGGAACTGGAATGGCTGATGAATTGCTAAAATTCCTTCTGGGAAATAAGATCCCTAAGACAACACAATTATTGCAAAACTTGCTTCTGTAATCTGTAGAATGTTTATGTTATTAATGGCAAATTAATGAATGGCTGATTTGGGGCAATATTTTACAGTGTACAGTACCATACAAAGCATTAGAACATGATATAATGCTTACCCATTTCCTCTTATTTACTCTTTTCTCTCTGTATCTTATTTTTATTGTATTTAATCTAATTGTCCTTGATGTTTTATGTGATACATTCAATTACTTTATTATCTATAAGAAAGGAACTGAATGAACTGAATTGAACTAAACTGAATTGCATTCTAAAATTTAGATTATAAGTATTTGGAGTCAATATGAAATAAATTCACAGCTTTCAAAAGCTGTTTTATTATACATAACACTGCAGCCACAGACACGTACAGAGAGAGATTGTATTACTACTACTACTATTACTACTACTATTAGTAGCAGTAGCAGTAGTAGTATCAGTATCAGTATCTTACTTGACCCTAAAGCACTATCCTAAAAGAAGACCATCAGAAAGTTATTTTGTGCCACTTTCCTACCCTATCTCCAAAAAAAGGATAATCATTCTTGATAACTTTATAAAGTTGTTACAAAGATTACCAATTACCAACTTTTACAATCTTTCATTCTCTGTAAACTATTTTAAATTGTCAGGGCTCATTTTATAACATCTGATGTTTGTAGCAAGCAATCCGTGGACAGATAAAATGCTCTTGATAGAAACTGATGTGAAAGACACTTTAAAGCAGTAAAGAAAAAAACATTAGCTTACACTGCAAATATGCTAAGCAGCTCCTCAGTTTGAGGTTTGTTGATTTTTTTTCTTTTTTTGCTAAATCAGCATTCCAGCTCATCCACCACATACCAAAGCTTCATATTTTTTTTATTGTTTTCACCCAACAAAATTGAATTTATTGTGCATGTTCTATTTTTCTCTTAGTTTGCTAGCTATATTCTAACTTAAATAGCAATAGCAAAAAATAATAATCTTTTTTTTTCTAAATTCATTGGCATATCTCAGGACATCTTCGATATTTTCAGAGTGCACAATTTACTTAACAATTATTTTCATTATCTTCTCTTCCCATCGGAGGTAGATAAGATGCTAAGAAATTTCATTGAGGTAGAGTTTCGAAGTCAAGCTGCAGTGCTTTTTAAGTGACAAACATAAGAAAGGTTAAAGTGGTTACGTGAGGTGAAATCTTCTTTGAATACAAAAAAATATTGGACAAATGGTAAGTTTCAGGACTAGTACAATATAACTGCAGAGAAGCACTGAGAATAAGAAAATATATTAGATTATGTTATTTTAGGGAGAAGTCAAGAGTAGTTTTTCTCACACTTAAAAAAAATGCATAATCTTCCTGCAAGTAAAAAAGCCAAAGGAAGCACTGAAAGGAAAGATTCTAGCTTATACTTGCTCAGCTGGATTTCATCCAATATCCTGCTTTGTGGTAGTGTGTAGTAATGATCCTAGGAGACAGGAGGAAGGCCTATTGCCTAGGTTGCATATTTCCTCCTGTCTTCCCACTTACTTGGGTGAGAAGATTAAGGATATATCTTCATGTTCTGTTTCCCTTTGATAATTCCATCCCTTGCAGATATATTGCTGATACTTTTTCAAGAGCAAGAGCTATCACATGAATGATGGAGTTTGTTGGTTTGTTTTTTAGCCTTTCTTACCATACAAACACATGGATTCTGCTTACAATCTACCACCAGTAAAAAGTGTGTTACCATGGCTCAATGCAGGAGTTGGCAGGCAGGGATAGCCCTTACTACTGGCCATGTTGGCTGATGTGATGAGTATTGGACACCAATATATCTGGCGGAAAGCAGATTGCCATCCCTGGCTTAATTTTACAGGACAGGGCACAGCAGGGCAGGGCAGGGAAGGGAAGGGAAGGGAGGGAAGGGAAGGGAAGGGAAAGGAGAAAGGAAAGGAGAAAGGAAAGGAGAAAGGGGGAAAAGGGTATCTGCAAATTTTACTACACTAGTCATTGCTGACTGTAGGGGATGGGATTCATCACCGCTTCAATGTTGTGAGTGGTAGCTTAATTTTAAAGGCTACAGAAAGTGATGAATACAGTATGCATTGTATATCCTTATAACTTGCTTCTTGGGATGCTGAGGCATCTTTCCCCAAAAGGATGAGGAAAACAGTCAGATAAAGGGAATATCAGAAAGAGTAAAAGAAAGATTACTGAAAGAAAAGACTTCTAGTACACAAAAAAATATTTGGGTTTCTGGATCTAACCAAACTGATGTCCTCATACCTATCAGTATCTTTCTCCTAAAATTATCCCCAAGGAGCTACAGACCTACACAGAAAAAGAAACGTTGCCCACTCTTGCTCTTATCCACAACCAAGAAATAATTTCATGTCAATCCACTCCTCCTCCTATTCCCACTCTTCCTCCTCCTTCTCATCCTCTTCCTCCTCCTCATTTACTGTCACTAAAGTGCTTGGTGGTACAGCATCATTCATGGCAGTCTCAGTGTTTGTAAAGCATAACAACCGTGGTTTGATATCAATGTATGATTGTTTGACTTTGACCCTAAAAGTTATATTTCCATAATAAGTGTGTCACAAGACACCTTTGGGTTTGGTGTAATTAATGCAGGCATTCTGAATCCTAACAAAGCTTGAGATTTTTTAAAACACATATTTTATGTTTTTATATTCAAGGCAAAAGTAGAACAGTACCACTTAGGAGTGAGCAAAATAATTAAATGTGAGCTCCAGAAAAAGCTTATACAGTTAATTCTGTTGGAATTGATTATATAGGTTTAGATCAAGTATATATGCTAGCTCTGGAAGTGCTTAGTTTAATAGACCCTTAAAATAATCCTTCATGGTTTTTTATAATTTCTAGTATTCAAGCTTTGAACAGAAAACTATTTATAATTCTAGGGCTAAGAAAAAGCCCACTGAAAAACAAACATTTTTTCCCCATAGTAATAAAAGTAAAACACATAATGTGTTGAATTATGTTGGACATATGCACAAGTACATAATATGTTCACCATTCAAAGCATATTCTCTATCTTATATTGTGTAAGTCAAATAGGTCTAGACAACATAATTTAAGACTAATATAAAATGCTTCTCCTATAAACCAAGCAGCAAAACTAAAGGACAGTAGTTATTTCAGAATAGTCAAAGCAAAACATCTCAAAAAGATTATGTGGAGTAGAGATTACAATTAAGTAGCAGGGTTTTTTCTCTCCTTCATGCCAGTTTCTATTCCTGGTATTCATGTTTTGCATTTTTACACTGTCCCAAAATATCCTTTCTAATTAGAACATAATTCAAATGTACTTTAACTGTGATTTCTCAGCTAGCATGGCCACTCCTGAAAATTCTGGCAGTTAGCCCTCTGGGGAGGGTCTAGGTTCAGGAAAGAACACTGTTAAACATTCTCAGAAGATAGCCTGGAGGTCCTAACTAGGAGCTGTCAACCATCAAAAGGAGCTCCACTGCTATCTCAATTGAAAGTGGAAAAATGTACGTATTCTACTATGACCGTTCTTTGGAAGGACAGATACTGAAGCTGAAGCTCAAATACTTTGGCCACCAAATGAGAAGAGAGAACTCATTTGAAAAAATCCTTATATTGAGAAGGCAAAAGGAGATGGGGACTGCAGAAGATGAGATAGTTAGATAGTGTCACTGATGCGGTGAACATATGTTTTGATGGACTCTGGGAGACATGGAGGACAAGGGAGCCTGGGGTGTTATGCTCCATTGGGTCATGAAGATCCAGTCAAGACTTAGCAATTGAACAAGAACAACAGTAATAAGAAACATTCTATTATGGCTCCATCAGTGTTATTCTTCAATTCTAATGAATGCATCAGAAATGCTTATTTCTTCTCTCGTCTCCACCCATTTTGGAGATATCCCTCTCCTTCCACTTGAAACACCATGTCTAATGCTGAAAATTCTTCACAGCCCCAAAGAGTGGCAGTAATTGTTAGTTGTAGCATCCACAATTGGGTAAATCTCATTTTGTTGAATGGAGTTTTATGAGTCCCAACTTGGGACTATATGCACTGAATTAAGCTCACTCTATGACTATTATTAAGTGTTGTACCTGATGATTCTTGATTCTAGATGAATGTATCTTTTCTTTTATGTACACTGAAAGCATTTGCACCAAGACAAATTCCTTGTGTGTCCAATCACACTTGGCCAATGAAGAATTCAATTCAAAACAATGCAATAGATTTGTCCAGAGCAGCAAGGTTTCTTTCCCCTAGAATCAGAAAATTATGGATTATGGTGGTTGTGCAATGATTAAATTCCATTATTGCAGGATAATTCTGCCAACTGCCTGCAGTTTGATTCTTACCAGGTCAAGGTTAACTTAGCCTTCCATTCTTCCAATGTTGGTAAAACTAGGACCCAGATTGTTGGGAGCAATATGCTGATTCTGTAAATCATCTAGAGATGGTTGTAAAGCACTATAAAGCAGTATATAAGTCTATGTGCTAGTGCTAAGCGTGATATTCAGACTCCATACATGAAATAGGCATGCAAGTTGTACATTTTAAATAGTATTCTCACAAATCATATTCTTTCCTTGCAGGGACTATTGTCTTTTCTTTTCCAGCAGACTGAACTGAAATCAAAGAACAAGATGGATGCACACAGAGGCAGACAACTAGAGGTACTTGTGGTTTAAATGATTCATTCAGCATGAATACGGATGTTTCCCATCTGAGCCTTCAGAGCATGTTGCAGAAGCCCACAAAACAAAAAAGAAAAGCCAGTATAGCTTGCCAGCATTTAACTCTTCATCCAGGTGTGCATAATCCTTATGAAAATTTGCTTGTACACCCTATGACTGTCAGCAGAAACAAATCTGTTGTACTTGCCAATTGCTTATTGTTTGGTTAGAATACTGAGGTCAGTACTAAACTGTATCTCTTAATTACATTTGGACATTCTCATCGGCTTTCCTTGGCACTACCACATGCCTACCTGCTCAGAATGATTAATTACAATATGATAAGATTAGGTTCACAGCTCTAATCTCAATGTGCCAGGCTTCAAGAACAAGTCTCAGATTATAAAGGAAAATCTGAATTTATGCCTGCTATGAGCACTGTAAAAAAACAAAATGAATTAGAGAGTAGATTGAGTGCAGCCACTTGTTTATTTTTTTTCCATCTGCAATTCTGTAATATTGTTCATACTCATGGGAAAGAATACCCCCCCCCCTCCTACACATATAATAACTATAGGTCTTTTTCAACAAGCAAGTCTTGTCTGCGATTTAGCATATATTTGTATAACTGGACATGAAAAGTGTAAAGACTGTACAGAAAAAATGGGTTTTGTTTCCAACTTGAACCCCCCCCCCCCCCCAAAAAAAATACTCAAAATTCTATGGACTGTGGTCCAGTGGAACAAAATTAAAAGAAAAAAAATCAAGTGTTTGCTCCAGAGTACACCTTAGCTTTGAGCTCAACAAAATTAAAAGTGAGAAAGTTTTTATAACAACCTACCAACTAGGTTGATATAAAAAAAAACTAAAGTTGAATTCAAGAATATCAGATTATTACAATCGAAAAGGCAACAAATTAACAAAAAAGGAAAGAAGAAAGAAAAATCAGTATTTTAATCAGGAATAATTCTCAAATAACTAGAAACAGGCTCTGATGCACCAAAAAAATCCTGCCCCCTTTAGAAACAACAACACTATTTAGCTTTAGTATCAAAGACTTTCCAGTTCCAGGATTTATCTTCTTCAGTTTTTAGTGGAGTAGCCTTCTTCAGGTGGAACTTGTATACTGTATAACTAAGTGTTCCTCTTAAACTCTTGTCTCTTGATTAGTGAGTAAGCAACAACCACAAACAAAGAAGATCTTTGCAAAAATGTATCATCTGTGCTAATACAAACTTTTCTAGACTAGAAGTCTCTTTCCAGTCATTTGTGCCTTAGTCACCTCTGATTCGGACTACTCCAATGAGTGTTACAGGGGGATATTCCTGGGCAATACTGAGAAGCTGCACCTTTGCCCACATTAACATCTGTATTTTGTGAAATGCAGTGGCTTACAGAGCAGCGGGTTTTCCAATACAATTCAAGACCTTGGTTGCTTCAGGAATTAGGACTTGTTCCAGAACCCAGCTGTAAAGCAGACATTTTGTAGTACCTAAGCAATACTCCTTCTCTATAGCTGTTCCTGTTCTATGAAACATTGTCCCCCCCAAGGTCTGTTTCACCCCAATATAATTATGTGATACTTTTTAAAAAAACTGTAAAAATAAATAAATAAAAGGTTCTTTCAGTGAGGCAATCAATCCATTCCCTATTAGTATATTTGATTTTATGACTGTGATTGATTCATTTCTCCATATCCCAACGTGCTCTATGAATTATTGTATTTTTGGTTCTTGTTTTATTACTATTATTATTTTGCCATTTAAAAACCCTAATATGTAAGCCGCTGCTTAGCCCGAAATAGCATATAAGATGAGAAATAAAATAAGTATCTTTATATTGTTTTCCATAAAAGACCCACATTGGGACAATCTGTGAATGAAAGATGAAAAACAGGTCCAATCTTAAATTATGAATCTATTGCCCCAATATTCATCTGTCATGTTTGTTTGTTTGTTTGTGCTTTCGATTCAGTGTTGACTCCTAGATTGTTCCTGCAACATTGACTCCTGGTGATGTCCTGGACAAGTCCTTGAAATTTTCTTGGCAAGATTTCAAAGTATCTTGTCACTGCATCCTTCCTAGGGCAGAGAGAAGGTGACTGCCCAGGGTGATACAGCTGGCAGATAGATACAGCTAGAATTCAGTCTCCTAGTGTCTAGTCTCTTGCTTTGACAAGTATAACAAACTGAATCCCAGAGTATATACAATCTTCTTTTTATTCTTCACACAATAAACATAAGGGAAAACATTTGCTTGGGGCATTCTTTAATTCAAAGAAAATAGGGAAAGGGATTCCCCCCCCCCAAGCCTGAGTTACTGTCGGTGTGTTGTGACTGCTGCTTGACTTTAAGGGATGCAACCTCATAATCATATCCTTTGAAATGGACTTTTTTATTATCAGGTTTAAGGCCATTTCTGCTACATCTACATACCAAAGGAAAACATGAATTTAAACTAGCTACAGGCCTAGCATTGTGAAATTAAAAGCAGCTTCAGATAAATCCATTCATCTGTGGGGTATATCTTTATTTGAGAACCCGGAAAATAAGATCACACAAATGAAACTTCTCACTAAAAGGTTATGTTTTCTTTGTGAACTGATCTATTATGCTCCCTGATAAGCCTGTCAAGGGTAGGGAATGCTGGCAAAAGACCTTTCTGCCACTTTTATTTATGCCAAACTAAAAAAAGGGATTGAACTGTAAAATAAGCTTAATTTTATCCTCGTTTACCAAAAAAGCCAGTATATGTGTATATTTCTAAACAAAAGAATAATCCATAGCTAGATTTGTTGGCTTTAACATTCTGTTGTAGTGCCGCCTTTAACAATTGCTGAAATCATATATTTATTCATGAAATAAATATATTTATGAAATCATATATTTATCTGAATTATTTGTATCCTGTGCTTTATCCTGAATTTTTTTCCTACAATATACTTTGGAAGGAAAAAAGTAAAGCATGCTTGACAAACTTCAAAACTGAATTAATTCTCACAATTAAATTTAGAATACTTAATCTGTGCAGACGCAGCCTTACTTTTAGTAAAAATGTGATGCCCAACCAAACACTAATGATCCCTTTTGACCTCCACTATAAAGACAAAAGTCCTAGAGAGATCTCAGAATGATAGAGCTTCCCTGGATCCTCCATCTCACTATCACATCATTGTTTTGGTTTTCAGTCTTATCTATAGCAGAGTGGCTATCTGTGAGAGGACCAGACACTTCTGGGAATGAACATAGGCTCTGCATATCTATCCCTACAGACTCCAAACTTAATAACATATTTTAAGATATCATCATGCAGGGAAAAGTTAAAAAATCCTTTTTGATGTCTAAACATCATCATCATCATCATCATCATCAACAACAACAACATAAATCAATGCCAGAAACCTAAGTTGAGTTAACTGACTGGGATGAGGAATATTGTATCATTTGGGTTGCAGTATAAGGTCTTGAGACTAGGTTAAAATATTGAAACTGATTCTTCAGTTAAGATAAGTTGACTTACCTTGGTTCAAGATTCTATTATTTCCATGCTATAATGATTTTTTTATCTAACTTAGCTATTACTTAAGGCAGCAGAGGAAGCCAAATCAATTTTTCTTTGTCTCATGTTTATACTTATATCTATTAGCTGGTGTACTGATTTACTCAAGTTGAAGTTTAGCCTGGAGTCAGATTTTCTTCTACATGCAGCCTGCTCAAACTGCACCTTCTCTACTTGGATATCTCTCTAAAGAGAAAAGTGCTGGAGATGGGATTGCTGTGACATTAGGTAACAATTGTTGCATAATTACTGTCTATGCAATGAGAGGTGAAATATTCTTTGACAACCCTTGCTTCAATACTGGACTCATAAACTGAGCAATTGATATAGCTATGCCCCGGTGTGGTTGAGTGTTACATAAAAGAAACAGTATAATTCTAGATGCTATTCTACTTCTACACCCTTAATAATGTTGCATGCATTGTCAGTACCCCAGACTTGATGTGTGTTTAGCCAATCAACCCTTTCAGACTGAGGCAGTTATGTTTAATTCTAGGAGTATTGCCAGTGCATCATATGAAATTGCATTGGGATATTCCAAACATGTATCATACATACATGCATACATACATATACTGTTCTGACCCAGCCTTTGCAAATAGAGATAAGTAAAACATGAGTAAAATAACCTCTTTTTATAACAGTAACAGTCTTTTATTCACAGGAATAAACAAAAAATCAAATATAATTAGTCCCAACAAATCTGGGTTTATCCAAGAAATCCGAATTGCTTGCTGTATACTGAGAGTCGGATTACTGCTTTCCTTTGCTCTCCTCTCTTTTCCTATCTGCACATACACATATCTGGGATGGGCCTCATCTGTTCCTCCCCCTCACTCAGCTCAGGCCCCGAAGACTGGAGGAGGATACAAAGCCCTGGCCTGCCTCTGTCTCTGAAACTGTTTCCTTATCAGAGCCTTCCAAAGGCTTTGAAGCTGGCCCAGGCTCTCCCTTTCCCTTTTCCTCATCTGACTCTACAGCTATCTCTACTGGCAGCTGACAGGCCACAACATATACAAATATTTCCTGTGAAGAGCAATTTTCTTCTAAAATTATTTCATACAGGTAGTTTTCAACTTACAGCAGGATTTTTTTTGGGGGGGTGTGACCATTCGAAGTTACAACAGCACTGAAAAAAATTACGACCATTTTTCACACTTACAACCACTGAAACATGCCCATGGCCACCTGATGAAAATTCAGATGACTCATATTTATGACAAGTATAATGTCCTTGGGTTTTGTGATAAACTTTTGTAACCTTCTGACAAGCAAGATTCACTTAACAA
The DNA here is from genome assembly GCF_900518735.1 of Pseudonaja textilis. The sequence continues at coordinate 3,331,464 of NW_020769329.1, read as the reverse complement.
CCTTGTTACTAATTTAAAAACTGCAGTGATTCACTTCACCATTGTGGCAAGAAAGGTCATAACATATGGCAAAACTCACTTAACAAATATCTCACTTAGTAACAGAAATTTTGGGCTCAATTGTGGTTGTAAGTCAGAGACTACTTGCATTCTAAAGCCTCTGAATTCCCACAAGTCTACTCAAAACTTCCTTTTGTGGATTGATGCTGTTTTTCCAAGGATGCTCAGGCATCCATTCCTGAAAGTAAAATAAAAAATCAAATGTAATGTTATGATATTACACACAAAGAGTTTTTTAAAAAAACATACTAGTTTCATTTATTTATAAGGAATTTATTTGGTAATCTTTATTCAGAATCCAAAAGATATAGATCTTTTGCTTTTTTTTAATCTGCTGATATCCACAACTTTGAAAGATATATAAAATCATTATAAAATATTTATAGATGGTATTATAAGGTTGACAGAGTTTCTGTTGATTTTTACTAACTGCTGTGTGTTGTGAATGGGAGGCTCAACATTTTTATTTCTGTATATTTTTGTATAACCCAGGAGAGAGAGTGTATGTTTGCTTTACAAGAGATTTCCCTGGAAGGAATTTGGCTGGTTTGTTAATAGCGTTACTAATGCATTAGAAGCTAGATACTAACCATCCATGAACAGCATACAATATCAGTACCTCCAGAAGAAATCAATCAAAGCCAAAGAAGATAACAAAAGTTTGTATTCTGAGGCATTGCCCACTGCCTTAAAATCAATTATATCAAATGGAAATGACAAAAACCAAAAGGATAAAGGAAATGCTAAAGCATTCATTCAGTGGCTGAACTTTTCATGATGCAGAAAGGGTATAAACATGTACAATTTGAAAGAAGGAAGCAGAATTGGTCCTGTTCTTACTGGATAAGAGCTCTCTGAAAGGCAGCTGAAGCCATTTCATTCTTTCTCCATTTAGCAGCTGTTCCCTAAATCAGGAGTGAGGGCCCTTGTGATAATGAGCTTTTTATCATGAGCCTTTCACACAACTCCATCCCTCTATCACAGTCCTGTTCCCTGTCTATTTCCTAATTTGAGTTTGATGGGATGCTTCATTATATTCTTTGTGTGCTCTATTGCTTGTTTTCCCTACGCCTCTCAACTTTTAATGAATCTTCAATACCATTTTTTATTCTTCTTTATTCTCTCTGTTGCCATTAGGAAAAAACAAACAAACAAGAATTTATATCACAGTCATATGAAATATCTTTGAATCCATCTGTTGGTGCCGAGGTTCACCTTCCTACCCATGGAATGGGTTCAGTAGACTAGTTTCAAAAGTCCAATTTGTGAGCCCAATTGGGACCAGAATTTCCATTGCTATGCAAGTTAAGTGAGTCTTGCCCAATTTTATGAGCTTTTTGTCACAGTTATTAAATGAATCACTGCAGTTGTTAAGTGAATCACATGCTCACTAAGCAAATCTGGTCTCCCAGATTGACTTTGCTTTTCAGAAGCTGGCTGTAAAGATCACAAATGGTGATAGCAATATCACTTAGACCAGTGGTGGTATGCTATCAGTTCGGACTGGTTCAGTCGAACCAGTAGTAAAAAAAGCTGATGATCAGCTGAGAGGAGGAAAAAAATGACAATCAGCTGAGAGGAAAAAGAAGAGAAAAGCGCAGGATCAGTCCTCCCACCTGCCCCTGTGCTTTTCTCTTCTTTATCCTCTCAGCTGATTGGTGCTGCAGGTCTCAGCTGGTATTGGGAAAGCTATGTGCCAGCATTAGATAAAGCATACCCACCAAGCCACGCCCACCAAGCCAGTGGTAAAACAATTTGAATCCCACTACTGACTTAGACCTCATATACCACTTCATACTGCTTTACAGCACTCTTTAAGCAATTTACAGAGTCAGCATATTACCCTCAACAATCTGGGTCCTCATTATACCAATCTTGGAACAATGGAAAGCTGAGTCAGCTGGTCAGGATCGAACTCCTGGCAGTGGGCAGAGTCATACTGCATTCTAACCACTGCATCACCATGTGACCATCACATGAGCATGGGTTGTTGCACCCATCAAATACATGGCATTATCAAGCATCTAAATTTTGATAATTATGACCATGAGAGGACTGCAATGATTTTATGAATAAAGACCAGTTGTAAATCACTGTTGTAAGTTCAAACAGTTGTAAACAAATGAACTTGGACTACTTGTAATAGGAGCCTGTTACAGAAATGTGCACTCTTCTCTGTAGTGTATTGGTGACTAAACCCAACATTTATTATTTTCATAGCTGTTCTTGTGCTTTTCTGCTACAAGGAATGCTCAGATAATGTGAGGAGGCATGTTCAGGGAGTACTAAGAAAGGATAATTAGAGCCCCTCTGGACAGCTGGACAGTGTGCAGACTTGATAGTTACTGCAGTACAAACATCTTAAAGCTTCTGCTAAGACTGTGAATTGAACTGAGATCTGCAGTAATACAGGTTGCATCTTATTGTCCTGAGAAAACTAGCTATCCCTTTCAAATAAAAATTTTACATTTTGCAATCATGTGTACGTAACAGCTTTATAATATTGGATAATGTGAAAAAGTATTCATTTGAAAAGATGTAAATCACAAAAGTAAACAGCTATTGATAATAACTTTCTGCTCAACTTATAATAAATCCCTTTTCCAGCATTCCTGTAAACCACTTAGAGAGGGCTGTAAAGCACTGTGAAGCAGTATATAAGTCTTAGTGCTGTTGCTATTCCCTGAATGTTCACTTATGAAAGCTGCACTAAATAAATAAGTTGGGAACTGTATATACATGTGCATTCTGAGGCTCAGAGCCTAATCACATATTTTGCCTTCTTCCCATGATCTTAAGAAAGCTGTGGAAAAAGAGAAAGAACCATGAATATTAAAGTTGTTTTCCATAGGTAATATAGACCAGCAGACAATACCTGTAGATATATTTTTGGTCTGCAGGCTAGACTTTTGGAGGAGGGGGATTGGTTGAAGGCAACAGGTTGTTTACTCAGAAGTAAACCCCTCATTGATTTGAATGAGGTTGAAAAAGCACTACACAATCTAAAACCATCTCTATCTATTGGACCGGACAGAATATGTGCCTACTTCTTAAAAAAGCTATCCACTGCCATAGCAGAACCTCTAAGCATAACCTTTGAAAAATCTTTCAGGACCAGCTCCCTGCCTAACCTATGGTTACAAGCCATGGTTATCCCCATCTTCAAAAGGGAGACCCCAGCCTAGTTGAAAATTACAGACCAATCTCTTTATGCTGCATCACCTGTAAAGTAATGGAATCAATTATTAACCAATCCCTATCCCCCACTTAGAGACAAACAACCTACTCTTTAATAAACAATTTGGTTTCAGAAAAAAAACTATCCTGTAATCTGCAACTCTTACACTGCAAAATCATATGGACTACACAACTCGATCAGGGCAAAGTAATAGACGCAACTTACATAGACTTCTGTAAAGCCTTAGATTCAGTGGTACATGACAAACTACTCCTAAAACTAAAATCTTATGGTATCTCTGGACACCTGCATAAATGGATAGAAGCATTTCTGTCAAAGACAACAAATGGTCAAAATTGGGAGTGTCCTATCAAATTCTGTACCTGTCAATAGTGGTATCCCCCAAGGCAGTGTTCTAGGACCAACTCTCTTCATACTCTACATAAATGACCTCTGTGATCATATTAAGAGCAACTGCATTCTCTTCGCTGATGATTTAAAGGTGTTCAATACTACAGACAATACTGCTACCCTTCAAAAAGATCTTGACTATGTATCAGAATGGTCAAACAAATGGCAACTTCAAATCTCAACAAATAAATGCTGTGTCCTACATATTGGCAAAAAAAAACAAAACAGAAAATAAAATACAAGCTGAATAGTCAAGACCTTGTTGATGATCCAAACTCTATAAAGGACCTTGGAATACTCATCTGTAATGATCTAAGTGCTAGAGCCCACTGTAACTACATAGCCAAAAAGGCATTAACAGTTGTTAACCTAATCCTGCGTAGCTTTTTCTCTGGTAATATCACACTACTAACTAGAGCATACAAAACATTTGCTAGACCAATACTCGAATACAGCTCATCAGTCTGGAACCCACATTATGTATCTGATATTAGCACAGTTGAGAAAGTCCAGAAATATTTCACAAGAAGAGTTCTCCACTCCTCTACTCATTGTAGAATACCTTATGCCACCAGACTCAAAATTCTAGACCCAGAAAACCTTGAATTATGCTGTCTTCGGTCTAATCTAAGTATGGTATATAAAATCATACATTGCAATGACTTACACCTGTCAATGAATACTTCAGCTTCAACCATAACAACACAAGAGCACACAATAGATACAAACTCAAGGTTAACTGCACTAAACTTGACTGAGGAAAATACGACTTCAGCAACAGAGTGGTCAATGTCTGGAATACTCTACCACACTCTGTGGTTTCTTTCCCAAACCCCAAAAGCTTTAACCTTAGATTGTCTACTATTGACCTCACCCCTTTCCCGAGAGGTCTGTAGGGGGCCTGCATAAGTGTACCAACGTGCCTACCGTCCCTGTCCTATTGTTTCTTTTATTTTTCTTATGTGTACCCATTTCATGTATTCATAACTATGTATATATTTATACCTATTATCTTGTAAGCGATTGACCAATCAAAATAAATAAAAAATAAACATTAAAAAGTTTATTTCCAACAAATGTGTAGGAACAATGTCTGTTCTACACAAAGCTTCTACATAAAACCTGTTCTACACAAAGCTTCTACACAAAACCAAGACTATTCTGCAGAATTGTAGCACTGTTATTTGTAAAATGACAGGTAGCATAACTGTGACTATTTTATCTTGGTTCTGTCTTGTATTTTTCCACAAAAAGAAATCTTGCTAAGAGCACGTATACAGCAGGAAAGCACTGACAGGAAGGGAGTTAATAAAAGATTAACCTCAGACAATTCAAAGAAGATTTGCTTATCTATAGTTGTTACAAAATAGCAGCTACAGAGTATGTGGCTCATGTCACGTAGACTGGTCTAAAAAGATTAACATTGTATCTCTTTACCTTCCTGAAAATTTCCTCTCTCACCTCCTCCCTTGAATTAGCACAATAAAAGAGGACAGCAAAAAGCCTGGGGGAAGAGAAAAAGGAGCAGAAGAAGCAGAGAAGCCGGGACATTTTTCCATCTGTTCCAGGGCAGCCAGGGAATCCCATCTCCCCCAGGCTCAAAGTGTTGCCTCATTTTAAGATCTCTTGTGTTTTGTGTGTTTTATTTCTTGTGCTTGCTTGGCAATCACTCTTGTGAGAGTCTTGCCTAGCCTCACCCTTGCGAGGGTCCCACTCTATCTCGCCCTTGCGAGGGCTATTTTCTCACCCTTGCGAGGGTTACTTTAAACTTCGTCCTTGCGAGGACTAA